>LN483358.1:1616473-1691999 GCA_900002565.1 Culicoides sonorensis
AAGAAAAAAATGGATTAAAAATAACAATTTTTTTTTGGATTACATAAGACTAACAAAAAAAATGTAACATAAATTCAAATAAAAATGAAAAAAAAATTAAAATGGAATTTCAATAAAAAATAAATGTTCATTAAAATTAATTACTGGTGGAAATATTATTTTGAACGGAAGTGGAACTTAACTTAGTGAAGGTAAAATAAAAAAAAATGTGCTGGAATTTTTTTTTATAAAAAATTTAATTTAAAAAAAATAAAATAAAATAAACTGAAAAAATGCCATTTAAGAAGTTATGGCAATTGGAAAAATTAAAATTAAATTAATTGATATTAAAATGAAAATAAAAGGAGAAAATTGTGACTAAGCTTGGAACGATAAGTTATGAAATAACAAAATTGAATTAAATTGAAAATTAAAAAAAAAATTAATTGAAAAAGATAAATCAGGACGTGTCAAATGAATTCCAAAAATTTTATCCAAGCCACTTTTGAAAGATCTCAAACAACAAACGACAATAAAAAATTTTTAAACCGAAATCTTTTGAAAATCCTTGTGATTTTACAAAATTTAAGCTATTTCTAAGTAAAAATCTGGTATCTGTATTTATTTGACCTAAAAATAATCTTTTTCAGTGTAACCAAAATCTTAATTGTTCGATTTGATAATTTCTTTGTAATACAGCCAAGTCTCCATAGAGTGAATAAAAATTCAGTATCTATAGAAAATGTAGATCCATATAAACTGACTTACATTCAAATTTAAGATAGTTATTATAATAAAAAATTAAAGTTCGAGTTTTTCATTTTCAAAGAAAACTGAAAATTTTTTGTATTCAGTACTTTCATAACGGTTTTTTTTTGCATTTTCAAATTTTTCATGATTATTAATAACTTTTCACTTTTGTAGAATCACAGTCGACTTCCAAACCGTTTCTTTTTATCTTGGAACCTTCGATTAAAAATTAAAAAAAAATAGATGATATGAGCCATTTGATATTTTAATTTTCTGGAGGCTAATTCCCCTTTTCTCCATAAAACTAAACCTTTCCTAAATGTTGTTCTCAAAGTGTGACAAAAATTTCCTTTTTCCTATTTTTTTTTATGAAAGTAAACATAAAATTATCGTTTATCAAACTTACTTAAAAGAACTACAACCTTTGTTCAATCATCTATTTATAATTTATGCAAACACAATCAATTTATGGAATATTCAAGTACCCAATTAAATTGAAGCCTTTCTCCATCGTGCACTCGAATACTATAAATAATATAAGAAGGAAAAAAATATCACATTTTCACTTAAGATTTTCTAATTTTAGCTTATTCAAGCTCATATTACTACAAGAACATCATACAAATATTTCAGAAGATTACACTACCACTATCGACATGCTTTTCTGTTCCTTCGTCATCAAAATAATTATTATTAGTATAACTTGCTTTGATAAACTACTAGCTGAATATAGGTAAGTGCTTTTCAGTAATGTAAAAATGACTTTTTTGTTTGATTACATACTCAGAAAAAAAAAAATGTGCTAATTTTAACATACATGAAAATGATTCTTTTAATGATCCTTATCCTTTTTTTGTGTTTCTTTGCGTAATTTTATTAAATTTAGTACGAGTTTGACATTTAATGACCTCCTGCCTGAAGATCCAAAACAATATGATAAGATGAGACCACCTAAAAAGGTATCCAAGATTTAATTATAATTTATTTTTAATAAAGTGTCATATTAATGAGTATCATAATCAAAAGGATGGTGCAGCTACAACTGTATTTTTTCATGTTACTGTCATGGGCTTAGATAGTATTGATGAAACTTCTATGGTAATTTTTTTTAAGTAGTTTAATTTAACAGGGTCATGAATTATTCCTTTTAGACATATGCCGCTGACATATTTTTTGCACAAACTTGGAAAGATCATAGGCTGCGATTGCCTGAAAATATGACATCAGAATATAGGTAATTTATAGTCGAAAAATTTTAACCGTTAAAAAATTTTAAAAAAATTTTAACAGATTATTAGAAGTCGAATGGTTAAAAAACATGTGGAGACCAGACTCGTTTTTTAAGAATGCAAAGGCAGTTACATTCCAAACAATGACGATCCCAAATCATTACATGTGGCTTTATAAGGATAAGACGATATTGTATATGGTAAAATTGACTTTAAGACTTTCGTGTGCGATGAATTTCCTCATTTATCCACATGATACACAGGAATGTAAATTACAAATGGAAAGTTGTAAGTCATTCAACCATGAAATTGTATTTTTTTTTTTTTCTAACTTTTAATTAATGATAGTAAGTCACACTACAGATGATATGATATTCCAGTGGGATCCTGACGTACCGTTAGTTGTAGATGAACATATCGAATTACCACAATTAGCTTTAGTAAAAAATTACACTGCAGATTGCACTCAAGTGTATTCAACAGGTATGTAAAAGACATTTACATTACAATTTTTTTTTATTATGTAACATGAAATTTAAATTACAGGAAATTTCACATGTTTGGAAGTCGTTTTTGTACTTAAACGTCGATTAGGCTATTATCTTTTCCATACTTACGTTCCAACATGTCTCATTGTAATTATGTCATGGGTTTCATTTTGGATTAAACCTGAAGCCGCACCAGCACGAGTCACATTGGGAGTTACATCACTTCTGACTCTCTCAACACAACACGCTAAATCGCAAGCAAGCTTACCTCCGGTGTCTTATCTCAAAGCTGTTGATGCATTTATGTCAGTTTGTACGATGTAAGTTATACATTTACCTTTAAATATATTTTTTCATTAATTTATTTTAACAGATTCGTGTTCATGGCACTTATGGAATATTGTTTAGTTAATATTGTACTTGGAGACAATCCCGTTCCAAAGGAACCTAAGCCACCAAAGGTGGAAAAAAATACAAGAAGTGTAAGAAAAGCCTTATTTTTCTCTAAATAAAAAAAAAAATCAAATGAATCTTATTTCCAGACAATTCGTCGTGATCGTTCGAGAGAAAATTCAATTGAATCACCGCATCCAGCGTTTAGACAATTTTCATCAAAAGCAACACTCCCGGAAAATACGATTATATTAACACAAACGATACCGCCACCACCAAAACCACCATGTCTTGGAAAATTAACGCCAGCTCAAGTACGTCTAGCTCGTGCCGTTAACATTGATCGTTTCTCACGAGGATTCTTTCCATTTCTATTCACGTTGCTAAATGTGATTTATTGGATTATGTTCTGGGAATATATTTAATTCATAACATTTTAAAATGAAACCGCAATTAGATTTTAATCTAGTCAAATATCGTTTTAGAATTTAAGTTTGAATAATGAGAATAAAAATAATATATATGAAATGTTTTAGTAGAATAAAGAAAACTCACATCACTTTAATTTTTGTGGGAAATCCATTCGCCTTTATTTGTTTATTTTTTTTAATGAATTGTCACAAAATTTCTTCTTACATATTTTTGTATTTTTTTTTAATTTTCATATATCTTAGAATAACATTCTGTGTGGATATTGGTTACTCTTCAATGCAAATTGGGATTTCAAGTATCGTTGGAGCAAAGGTCCTTCCTTGTGTTTCTTGATGCAAGCCTTCAATGCTTTGTCTACTTCAACTTGGTCCTTTTTACGTTGTTCAGATGGAACGTATTTTTCTTCCTTCTTGGCAAAGATATCGCCTTCGGTACGTTTGGTTTGCTTCTTCTTGGGACGTTTGAAGTATTGATCGTTAATGTGATCTGGAACTTTGAATCCAGTCAAGTCAACCTTGGTGCGAGTTGCAATCACATAGCGTTGTGAAATGCGACGCAATGGGCAGGTGTTCAAAGAGAATGGTCCATTTACAAGTAAAAGTCCAGATGATAGAACTTTAAGTAAGACCACACGTTTACCTTGATGACGACCAGCCAACAAGATCAAAACACGTCCAGGTGTTAAATTCTTACGAGTATAACGTGGATGTTTTTTGAAGAAATTATGCGATGTACGTTTTAATACCTGAACCTTTGTTGGGTAATTTGATTTGTTTTTCTTAAGTAAAACAACACGTTCACCTCCATTCTTTGCACCACCAATTTTTTTGACAACAGTAATGGCGACTTTTGGTTTCTCCACCTTTTTCGGTTTTGCATTTTTCAACCGATATAAGCACTTGCGACGATATTGGTCAGCACGAGACCAACGCAAAACGCCACTAGTCAACTCACGATTGTTGTGGCGATGTTTTGGCTTTTTTTGGCCCTTGGCCACAGGTTTTTTTGCATCTTTAGTAGGTGCCATGCTGTAACACGTCTAATCCGACGAAATTTACAATCAAAAAGAACGAGGTTAGGATTTTTGACAGCAAGCGTCAATGAAAGTTCATGCATTTGACATAAGATGGCAGGCAAGTAGTTTGAAATTACCGTTACATATTATTTTACAAATTTCATTTTACAAAATCTCAAATTCAAATAAAAGGACAATAAAACAACTAAAAGTATTTACACATCTTGTATATTTATTATAAAAAGTTTCTCAAAAATATTACATTAAAAATTTCTTAACATCATTAATATTAAATCTTTGCTTTTGAGTTAAATTTTTTTTATTATAATTTTCATTTATATTAAAAACTAGCACAAATCTTATATTTAAATTCTTAAAATTAATTTTCTCTCCTTTTAAATCTAATTTTTAATTAATTATTGTTCTGATATAATTTTCCTTAATCTATAAAATTTGAAATGCTACAATAAAATTGAGAATAATTGATATTTTTTTATGTTTAAATATTAAAATTGAAAACATTTTTCTATATATATATTTTTGTAAAATTTAACTATGATATTTAATTTTTCTTAAAATAAAATATATAGCTTGTGCCTAATCTATGATCAGATTTTTGTACTACCTCTCTCAAAATTCTTAATCAAAATAGCACTGTTTTGTGAGATCTTCCTCCTCAACGAAAATTTGAAGGCAAGTTTATTTCTGGCACGATTTATTTGTTTCTGTCAATTTGATGGGATTTTTCATTTTAAAAAAATAATTAAATAAAATAATCTCTAGTATGCTAATATTTGTACGTGTCTCAATCTCTTATTTTGTACAAAATCTACCACAAAATCTAAATCTAAATTTTCCATCTTGTCTTGATCATGTTAAAAAAAATTAAAATTATTAAATCAAATTAATTTTTGATTATTTACAATTATTCGAATTATTCTTTTTTTTTTTAAATCTACTGCTACTTCTCAAATGTGTGCGTCATCATTGTTCTGTGGTCAAATATAAAAAAATTGATAAAAAACATTTTCTAATGTTCTGTTTTTTTTGTTAAAATTTAGAAGACATAAGGTACTAATAAGCTTTTGACTTCTTGACAATACCGTTGCCATGCCGAGTCATATCGATTTGCGTGTCGAGCATCCAATCGAAGAGCACGGAGCACTAATAAAGCCACATAAAAGAGTACGGCAGCCAATGGTGGTAAAGCAAAACGTCCAGTCAATACCAAGAGCAAAGACAAAAAGCACAAAACATCGGCAAGATAATTGGGCTGGCGAACAACTTTCCACAATCCATCGACCAATAAACGACTTCCTTGGAATGTTGGAATTGATTTTACTTCTGCAAAAATTATATGTTAAAATAAAAATTATTTCAAGTAAAAATTGTAATACTCACTTAATGATTTTGATGGATTCCATCTAAAGTCATGCTTGGTTTTGTTTGCCATACGTTTAACGACGAGAGCTCCGAGAAATAGGAAAGCCATAAGACACAAAACCCATGTGTCAACCTTCACCTTAAAGTCCAAACAATATTTTGCTAACAATGAAGTCAAAAATGGGAAAGTTGCATATTTGAGTAAACATCCAGCTCCAACTCCTTCATATTGCAATTCAAACGTCTTTGACAAATGATGTTCGAATACCAACAAATCCAGTACATAAACAACAAGCAATAGTGAAACAACTAACGGAGCCAAATCAAATTTAGCACTTTCCAAGTAATACAATGCCTTTTCATGTAATTTCAATTCAACTTCTGTACTCAAAACAGGGAATTTCACATTTTTGTACAAGAAAAAGAGGTTGAGCATTAATGTTGTCACCAAACTGATGTGATAATGTACGAGCTTGACATCGACCAATGAGAACCATTTTGGATTGACTTCACGCCCAACAAAGAAATCACTCAAAAAGTTTCCAGTTTTAGCAAAAGGATTCCAGTGTGTTTGAGACACATATCCAGCACGTACATAAGCAGCTACGGATTGCACTAATGCATTTACAAGATAAAGTACAACCAATTGATTATAATTCCGCAAAACTGTGTCAACTACATTGTATTTGAAGTATTCTGCAACTCCAACTCCTACAACTGTTAGAACTGACAGAGTTAATCCATTAAATTGATATTCGGAATATCCACGATCTGTGTGTACTTTGATGACACGTCCGAGTGGGAACATGTTCAATGTAAATACACCAAAGAAGAATGGCAACACAAATTTCAGAAGATCCACGTTGTAAAATGTACTCAATTGCTTGAAATCGTTTAAATTTGGTTTTCGGAAACTGCATATTCTTGCATTGCAATAATAATGAAGGGCATATGTAGTTAAAGGCAAGAGAAGTAACAACACAAGACATCCCCATTTGCCTCCAAATTCCTTAAACTCATCTAACTTTGAAGCTGGACGACGTTTAAATGAGATTTCTGTATCATCATTATCGGAGTATTCTTCATTTGCATCAACGACACTTCGACTTTGTGATAAACTCACAGATTTTTTGACATCATTCTGAGCTGCTGTATCTTTACGCGTTTTTCTTACAGGTCGTGGACTGAATTCAGGATCACTCTCAATAGCAGCTTTGGCTGTCAATTTAGCTGATCTTGCAGGGGATCTTCTTGTAGCTTTCGGACTTGTTTTTGCCTTTTCTTTTTTATCAGCACTTTTTGGACTTTTCTTTTTCTCAGCGTCACTTGTTTTCTTTGTAAGTTTTGTTTTCAATTTTTCAATCATAACACTTGGTGATGAACGACTTTCCTTATTTTTTGTTGTTTCCTTCTTCTTAACTGGTTTCTCATCAACATCTTCCACCTCTTTCTTTGCTGCTTTTGGTTTAGATTCTTTTTTTGTTACTCGAGCTGGTGATTTTGATTTCGGTCTCGGTTTTGATTGATTTCTTGCCGGAGATTTTGATGTTGGTCTTTTGGTTTTCTTAACTGGTGATGCTGAGAGTTCTCGTTTTAATGCAGCAGCAACTTCATTACGAGATGGAGATTTTCTGGCTGGTGATTTACGACCTGTTGTTACCTTATCAGCAGATTCAAAAAATGCCCCATAACGGGTTGCTCGACGCTTATCAGACATTTTTATAACAGAATTTTATTTATTTCTTGGAGTTTTTTTCGTCTTTCTAAAAATAGATAAGAATTTTGCGAGGTTAGTCAACTGTATAGAATCGCGCGTCTTTTTGACAAATCTAAACATTCACGATTTTTATTGAAAAATTCAATTATACACAAAAACTATCATTGAATCCTAATAAAACATATTTATTTAAACACTTTTAATTATATTTACCTTATTATTTTATTTAAAATTGCTTAAAATATTTTAATGTTATGAGAGCGTCGTTGTGAATGACGCTTGTTTACTACGTTAAATGGCTACCAATCAACTGCCAATTCAAAGTTCAACATTTCACCACTTGGCGCTAAAATCGTTTCATTGTTATTCTTTTTTTCAATGTGAAGATCTGAATATTTATAACAAAAATTAAATTCAAAACATGCTTATTAAACAAAATTTAGTATGTCATTACTTGAATTAGCAAAGTAAGTAATTTTGATATTCCCAAAAATAATGAATTTGGATTGATTTTAATTTAATTGAAATAGAAAATTTAATCTTCTCACGACTGTGGAAGCGCCTCCTGCTCAAGTGAATCTTCGTCCAGCAAAAACTAAATATCGTTCAAAGAAATCTCGTGTGGATCCTTTCAAATACTTAATTTGTCTGGACTTTGAAGCCACTTGTTGGGAGAAGGTAGATCAAGCAAAATGGAAGACACAGGAAATAATTGAATTTCCAGCGGTTCTAGTTGAAGTTAATACTGGTCAAGTTGAGTCGGAATTTCATAAATATCTTAAACCTGTTGAATTTCCAACCTTGACTGACTTTTGTGTGCGCTTGACTGGAATCACACAACAAACTGTTAATAATGGGATTGCAATGAAAGATTGTATCAAGGATTTTGATGAATGGATTACGCAAATTGTTAAAGAGATGGAATTAGAACTTCCAAAAACACGAGTTGATTCAGAGGGAAATGTTGCTTTATGTACCTGGACAGACTGGGATGGAATTTGCCTGAGTAAGGAGTGTGCCCGGAAAAAAATTCGCAAACCAATGTATCTCGGACAATGGATTGATGTCAGAAAAATATTCATAAGACATTACAAAATCAAACCAACCTCATTTAACCATGCACTAAATCACGTTGGATTGAAATTTGTGGGAAAACCCCATTCTGGAATTGATGATGCCCGTAATTTGGCAAGACTTGTAACAAAAATGAGACGAGATGGAGCGAAATTTCATATAACAAAGGATTCAGCACCATATCAGGCTGTAAATAAACCAATACAGACAATATGACTGCCATTGTTTTATATTCTATTAATAGGTTTAAGTCTTTTGATTGCTGTAATTGTAGCTAAATTAATATGAGACTAAATTAAAATATTTACATTTAACTTTATTCCAATGTTTTTTATACAACTAACTTAATTTTGTGGTTCATTGATAGTACTAGTGGCTTGTTGAATGGTGGTACTTGTGGTTGGTGTTACATTTATGACCCTTTTTACAGTGAGATTTCCTCGATTCAAAATTGGAGCTTTTGGTTTTTGCACCACTTGAGTTACAGATTGTTTTATCATATTTGGTCTAATTACAAAAGTGCCTGAGGATGTGTTTGTGACCCCTGTCTGTTTCGTGACTTGTACAGGTTGAGCAATTGGCTCTGATTTTCGAATAATTGTCTTAATCTGAGGACTCTTGTTATCAACATTTATTATCATTGGATGAAATTTCGTATCAGCCGGTTTGATAACCGAGCTGTTGATGATTTCAATTTTCTTTCCCGCATTTAAATTTGAAGTTGTAGGAATGATGGTCGGTGAGCCAGTAGTTGAAGAAGGAGCTGAAGATGGAATTACAATTCGATGTCCATCTGATGTTGTTACAAGACGTGCATATTTGATCGTCGTGATAGGTTGTCCGATGGTCCTCGTTGTTGTTGTTGTCACATTACTTGGAATTGTTTTTACACCACTCTTATTCAAAATGACAACATTATTTTGTTTTGAAATCGGTTTTTGTCCTGCAATACTTGTTAAAATAAATTGTTTGCCTTGATGAATGATCTGAGGACTACTTGTAATAGATTGTTGTTGACTACTTGGCTTATGTATGATATATTGTGTACGAGGTGATTGCTGCGGCTGAGATGTTATGGTTTTTGTTACAGTTTTATACGTTGTTTTTGTTGGCTGGGTTTCATGTGAAATATTTCCCTCATTATCGGCAAACACAACTGGCATATCCAGGATATTTGTGTAATCTGAAGCACTACAATCTGCACTTAATGTTGTAGCTGATGACGATGAATCAGATGCTCCTGAAACATTACTTGGAGTACTTTGTTTCATAATCGTGAATTTAGTTGGACTAAAGTGACTCTGCTGTTGTGGAGTCATCAGTGTTTTACTGTCAACTGGTATGAATTGTTGACTCCCAGATTTAAGTGTATAAATTTTTGATACATTTGTAGTTTTCGACGTTGACTGAGATTTTAATGTAATGAATTTCTGTTCACTTGATAACGGTGTACCTGAACGTGGTTTCAATTGAATAAATTGATTACCAGAAATAACTTTAAATGTTTGTCCTTGCATTTTCCCTGTTGGAGTTGTAGTGAAAGTAATTGAAGAATTTGCTAGCTGTTTCTGGACATTTGCATTTGCAGGTTTAATTTCCAGTTTTGTAATGCCAGCATCCGATTTTATTGAAGGTATCGGAGAAATTTTCTTACTTTCAATGTGATGGACATTCAATGAATTGTCACTTCTCTCATTTTCAGGTAAAATACTTTGAATAGCCGCATCTAAAACTTTTCCACTCGGTTGGACAAGGGAAATCAATTTGTTTTTATTGGAAAGTGTTTTCTTCACAATGGGTGTGTTTGATTCGTTTTTCTCTAATCGAGGACGTCCTACAATGCAAGAAAAACTGTCAAATGTAATTTCAAAGTTGATAAGAAAAGAATCTTACCTAATTTCTTTGGCACTTCTCCTTCACTCAGCTTACGTTTCTTTCCTGATGATAAAGGTGTTGATGTGTGAATACCAACTTTTGTTGGTGAACCATGAACTGGGTCAAGGAGTCGCATTGAAGAGTTATTTGTCAATGACTTCGGCTTCACTGGATTTTCAAGACAGCCAGTTGCGAATTCGGCAATTTCATCCATTACCATATTATCCACCATAGCTTGCGTTATTCCTTCAATCTTCCTTTTTGTCTTACCCACACGCAATGCATCATCTGCTGATCCAATTACAACCATACTTGTGGTGGTTTGCATTCGTTCTCGTAACGTTTCTATTTCCTCAGGACTTGATTTGGAGGCATTTTGTCCAACAACAAATAAAACTGGGAATTGCAAATTAAGTATGTTATCTTCTGGAGTTCCACGGATTCCATTGATGGTGTTATATGCAAATCCAAGACTTATTATACAATTTACATGTTCAACTAATCCAATTTGTAATGCAAGAGCAGCTCCCGCATTAAACCCCACTAATATAATGGGACGTTCTGGAGCCTCATTGCGAATTTCTTGTAATTTTGCACGTGTAACAAACATTAATTGCTCAGCCAGTGCTTGCAATGTCTGATTCTTTCCCATAGATCCGCCAACAGGTACTTGAATTGGAACAACATTAGACATTGTTGTAAATAAGGCGAGCCATTGCTGCATTCGACCACTAACAGGTCCAAGTGATGGTGCTGAAGGTACCACCACAATAAATGGATCATGTGGTAATTTTCGATTTTTATATGCAACTTGAGGTTCCCACGGTTTTTTCAAAATATATCCCACCAAATCTTGATTTATGTTGCCAGGACGACCAAAGATAATGCGATCTGTTAATGATGGGACTTTGGATTTCAATGTTTGTAACATATCCATGTAAATAGCCAAGTAAGAAGATGGCAAATTGTCAAGTAAAAGATTGTGTATCCATTGTGTTAATTTTGTGTCCCATGACACACTGGCAAATGCTTTACGTAAACGCCCAACTGATTTATCGATAATTGTTCGACGATGAATTGCTTCATGATTTCGACCACTAATGGCAAGTCGTGCCAGTCGATCAAGATCAAGTAAACGACTCATTTTATTGAAAAGTTTCAATTGTTGTGCAGTCCAAAGATATTTAGGGATACGATCTTCCCAAGGTTCTTCGTCTGAATGATTGTTCTTTATTTGAAGTGAAATACTAAAACAGTCATCCATTTGTTCCTTTGCTGCATCTTCATTATATGGTGGTATCGTTGAATGATTTGCATCCTCAAGGTCAATCTGTATCAAAAAATATATGATTTTTGTTTGTGGATGAAAAAACTTTATTAAAATCTTACATCATCATGAGAATGTGTATGACATGAAGGACATTGTGGCGGTCGATGCACCATCAAATTCCTCGTTTTATGACTACCAGCCACCTCATTTGGCTTGGTATCCCTTGAATAGGAGTGTTCCATTCCGCCTTTATCGGAATCTTTTGAGAGAAGTAAATTCCTTTTTAATTCGTTAATTTTTGCTATTCTTTTGGGCTACAGTAATACAACTGTAGCTAACACGATTAAAAAAAAATAAAACAAAAATAAGTGAAATGAAATGTAAAAATTGTGAAATATCGGAACAAATTGATTTTTTTTTAATTTGTGATGCGATTTTGTTTTTGAATGTCCTTCGCATCAATTTACGAGGGATTCGAAATCGCATCTTCTTCAACTGTTTGCTAAAATTATTTTTCTATGCAGGTGGCATTGTTCACATTTTTAAAATAGTGACCGTTGCATTAACCAAAGTTCATGTTTTTGAAAAAAAAATTTCTACGGCTCATTAGTTTTTACCTTTTATCTATAAATTGCTCTTTCTTAAAATTGCAATCAATTTTTATATTTTTAACTTGTTTCAATCTAAAAATTTTAAGAAAACCTTAGTCCAACGGTCTTTTTCAGAATAAACAAAATTCCACCACGCAAAATGTGTGAATTGAAGTTTGTTTTTGTTTTTTATTTTGACATTTGCTGTCAAAAACGTAAACATTCATAAAAATATTGTGCGAAAACGTAATTAATTGCAATTAAATTCAATTAAATACCAAGCAATCAACTTCAGGAGTCCAAAGAAATCAAATTTTGCTTAAAATATTTTCACTACGCACAACTGGATAAACATCTTCTCCTCAATCCTTTATTTGAATGCATTTTCTTTCCTTTTAGAATTTTTGTTTGTTTACAGAAAGCTTAGAAAGGCTGACTAAAATTTGCTTCTTGTTTCCGTTGTGACCTTTACAGCTAAAATTATATAAATTTAAAAAAAAATTTAGAAAGAATCTTCATGCTTGTTTAAGAAAACTTGTTGGAAATTTTATATTTATTCGATAATATCACATTAGGACTTATTCTTAAATAGTTCAGAACGGAAAACAAATAAAATGTTGTAATCCTTTCATTGGGGTATGTTCGAAATGTATCTCACAATTCATTGAAATCAAAACGAAGCCGAATTGTTTTCGTGAAAAAATAAACTTAAATTTTACCTTTTTAGAAAGTGTAAAATTTAAAAATAAACTTAAAAATGTCAAAAACTGACACAAGAAAAACTCCAGAGTATGATCCTTTGGTGGGATTAATGCCCGTAAGTCCTTAAATTTACATTGAAAATTTTGGTTAAGTCAAATGCTGTTTTTCCCTCTTTATTTTCAAATACAAGTTTATTGAAATCAATTTTATTTTATTTTAAATTACAGCAAATACAGGCATTGATCAAGCCACCGGATGATGAAACGGTGATGAAACAACAAAAGAAAGTCCAAGGACCATATTATAATAAAAGATCTGCAAAAAACGATTGTTTTTGTTACTCATGTGAAGAAGGTGGTGCTTTGATTTGCTGCGATAAATGTCCTTCAAGTTTTCATCTTGGATGCCAGTGAGTTGAATGTAAATTCCCAATTCAAACAAAGTTATAAAATTTTCTTTAATATTTATTCAGTGATCCACCACTCGAAGAGTCTGATATTCCCAATGGGAAATGGTTGTGTAACAATTGTCGTCATACTAAAAAAGGAGAATCTGCAACGTCGGGGAGAACATTTTCCACGGCAAGTGCACGCTCAGAAATTGTTTCACGTCCTGTAACACCAAATAATGAAATTAAAGATAGTGAGATAGCACATGCAAAAGTTAAGTTGTTAAGAAAAAGTCGGTCAAGAAAGAGTTCGGTATCGTCAGAACATAGCACCTCAGACAAAAGTGCAAAACAACCTAGTGTAGAAAAGACAGAAACAGAATCAGATAAAATTGTAGTTGAAAAAGACACACAAAATGATGTGGAATCAAAAGAAAAAAGTGAAAGTGTTGAAGAAATTAAAGAAGTTGTAGAAGAACCAAAAGTAACTACGCCATTAGATGAATTGATAAGAGCAGCTACTATCATGAATCCTAGAGTATTTGAATTGCCACGTGAATTGGAAATCTTTTCACAGTTCCCTGGTGAAGATAAAAGTAAATATGATTTTTGTTAAATGTGATATATAAATTCATAATTTTCTTTTTGTATTTTTAGTGGGTCCTGTTGGAAAAAACGGTAATCGTCGCTACGGACGTCGGAAACCCTATGAATTAGATGCTCAAGGTCTTGTCCCACTGCCAGCTAAAGTTTGTTTTACATGTCGTAAATCTTGTAAAAAAGCTCCTCTAGTTGCTTGTGATTATTGCAGTCTCTTATTTCACCAGGATTGCTTAGATCCACCCTTAACTGCAATGCCAACTGGACTTTGGATGTGTCCAAATCACCCTGAACAATTTATCGACTGGAATTTAGTAAATACCGCGTCAACTACACAACGTCTCAAAATATGGAATCAATACAGTGGTCCTGTAGATCAAGATACAGTAAAATTGGAATTTTTTCGCAAAATTCATATGAAAAATCCGCCATTTCGTGTCAAACTGAAAACAGTACCAAAAGATAGAGTTGTAGTTCCTCCAATGGTTGAATATCATTATCGTAATCCGCCAGATTTGCTACCATCTTTGAAAGACGTATTACGATACGAACAAGCATATAAAAAATACGGTCCAATTGAACCCACCTCAGATTTAGTAGAGCAAGTGCTAGAAGAGAATATCAATGCATTCGATGAAGCAAATAAAAAAGTTGACGAATTTCTTAAAGATGTTTTGGGTGAAGAATCCGAAGATGCACAAGAAAAACCAGAAGAAAATGATAAATCAGATGAAACAAAGGATTCGGGGAATGAAGAGGCTGAAATACTCAAAGATATTGAAGATCAAATAATTTCTGATGAAACTACTTGTGAAAAAGGAAATAAACGGAAAATTCGAAGTAAACGCAACACATCTGTGATTTCTTCAAACGATGACAAGAATGATGTAGTTACAGAACCGGAATGTAAAAAAATAAAAATTTACGTATGTGGAGACAAAACTTATAACAATGAAACTGAAATGAGTAAGTATAATTTTTTTTATTTAAAATTTCTGTATAACTGCATTCAATTACAATCAATTCATTATCTTATTCATTTATTTATCAATATTTGTTCATATATCAATGAATAAACAAAATTCTTGTACAACATGAATCCATAAATAATTAAATGTAAATGATATTGCATTTAATTTTTTTTTCTAATGCACATCGACTATTACGACTTTTAGTTGTAATTTAACAGTTAAATTGAGAAAACATATTCAAAATGAGCTTCGATGGAAAAGTCGTCCTAATAACGGGAGCTTCCTCTGGAATTGGGGCTGCAATTGCACAATATTTTGCCAAAACTGGAGCCTTGCTTGCACTCACTGGACGTAAAATTGAAAATTTAGAGAAAACAAAGGAGGCTTGTTCAGAAGTTTCTCCATTAGAAGTCCTCTTAATTCAAGCCGATGTGACACATGATGCAGAAAAAATTATTTCAACCACAATTGAAAAATATAATCGACTTGATATCCTCATAAATAACGCTGGAGTACTCAAATCAGGTTCAATTGAAACCACAACCCTTGAAGATTATAATGATATCATGGATACAAATGTTCGTGCTGTATTTCATTTAACGTCTTTGGCAGTTCCACATTTGATTAAAACTCATGGAAGCATTGTGAATGTTTCAAGTGTCGCTGGCTTGAGAAGTTTTCCAAATGCATTGACTTATTGCATGAGCAAAGCTGCTATTGATCAGTTCACGAAATGTTGTGCACTGGATTTGGCTGAAAAGGGTGTTCGAGTGAATGCTGTTAATCCAGGTGTGATTGTAACGGATATTCATAGGAGAAGTGGAATGGATGAAAAGAGTTATGAGGAGTATTTGGAGCGATCTAAGGGAACTCACGCAATGGGCCGAGTTGGAACTGTTGATGAAGTCGTTGAAGCCGTTGGATTTTTGGCGTCCAATGAAAAATCAAGTTTTATTACTGCTGCATGTTTACCAATTGACGGAGGAAAACATGCAATGTGTCCTCGTTAACATTAAACATGAATAATTAAATAGAATTGATTGTAGATTGAAAAAAGTTTCTTGCACACAAGTTAATTGAAATAAATTTCAATGAAAATATTTTTTTTCTTTCATTTAAAATTTAAAATTAATTTAATTTTTTTTTCAGTCGATGCAGAATTAGCTTACTTTGACTTGGCTATGATAAAACGACTAGCTTTTCAGAGACTTCAACAAATCGCATTGGAACATCCCGAGGCAGCAAAAAAATGTCGCGAAGAGAAGAGTTCAGATCCATTAAGTGAGATTATAAACCGAGATGAAAATGCAACAACACCAAAAGAGGAAAAAACAAATTCAGAATCAATTGTAGAGAGTTCTGTTAAAGTAAATGGCGATACAAATAGTGATTTGAGATCATTAGCAATGGATGATAAATTAAAATCTGAAGAAAAAATTCGCAGTGTCTCACTAGATCTTGAACGACAAATGGCTCAAACTCAAATAAGATCGAGAGCAGTGTTGATCCCAGTTAATGATATACTGAATGGCGATCGATGGTATACAGACGTTACAAATTTAGAGGAAGCGATACACATGAGATATAGGAGCATAAGTATTGGTACAGGGATTGGAAATGACTTGAATTTATTACTTCATGGCAAATGTTGTCGTGCTTCAAATAAGCATGCTGTAATTTTTTATGACGAAGTAAGATTTGAATTCATTATTTTAAGCATTTTTTATTGAATTTTCATTTTAATTTCAGATAACACGATACTATGAACTGCTAAATTACTCTGAATTCGGCACAGAAGTCAACGGACAATTGTATAGTTTAAATCTTAAAAAATATAAACCACTTCCACCACCTGGCGTACCTGATAGTGTAATTAAATCTAATGAGGAAGCGGAAAAAAATGCACAAGAAATTATTGATAAGCGACGGAAAATTAACAGGGAAAAATATGGATTAGATGAAAATGCAACGTAAGTGTAAAATTCATTAAAAAAGAATTTTTTATTAAATGTAATTTTTCTATTAATAAAAAAGGATGCCAGCTCCTCCTGTACCTATATGCAAATGTCTCGAACGGCCATATCTATGCGAAGGATGGGAAGGCACTGCGTTATTAAGTCATGGAAGTCTGCTCAAATTTGGATGCATTTCTTTCGTGTTCTCAATCGTCGACTATGACAGTGGTATTGAGGACTTATAAAATTGATTTGTATAGATTGACGATGGTTCAAAGATTCTTTTTAGCAATATTTTCATTCTCATAGACACGGTGTAAATAGTAAAATTATCTTGGTAATAAAATTAAAAATATGTTTCGATAATGAATTTAACAAAAATTTGGTTAAAAAATTAAAAATTTGTATTTATTTGAATCTTAAATTCAATTTTCACATGGAGTACCCTTAATTAAAAGTTCAGTTTTTCCTGTCAATATACGATAATTATCATCCTCCAGAATTTCATTATTGAGTAACCATCGTGGCATGCGATCAGATATTACCCATAAATTTCCTTCATTGTCCACTTTCAAGTCATTTGGAAATTCAAGGGCAGTCTGATCCGAGTCAACCATTCCTTGGTTATCAGCGGTATAAGGTTTTTTCGTATTCCAACATCCAATTGCATCACGATTAACCTTTTTTTTTGATGAATGAAGTATTAAAAATTAAATTTAAATTACATCCAATAACTCACCATTGTGTAAAATATCACACCGGTCTTCTCATCAAACATCTCAACAGATGACTGTGAGTTCATTCCACGTTCACCTAATAATTGGAATTCATTGAATGATACCTCTGATGTTGAATAACTTTCATTTTGCAGGACCTTATTTGAAACCATGAATTCTTTTGTGCTTGAAAATGCATGGAAGTAAACGTTTCGTGCTCTAAAATTCACATATTTATTAAAAACTCGAAATTTATTTTTTAATTGAAATCTCACCCATTTTCCTTCAATCGATCCAATGCAATACCGAAAATTCCATCAGTCCATTGAAAGTTGACACCACCAACAGTGTAATTGCCTGCAAGTGGATCAAATGCAAAATAGTGATGTTTGACTCTCCATGCTTTGTTTTCTTTGAACGAATAAACGATTATTGCATAGGCTCCTAGATCTGATAAATATGCGAATGCATTTTCACAATCATTTGGATCGACGTCAACAACCTAATTTAATACCATTATATTATAAAAAAAATTAAATGTTATACATTTTTTCAATACTTACGACATTAGCAACAAAACTATTTTCCTTTAACAAGTCACTTGGAATAACGAAACGTCTTATAAGTTTATCGGATTTCAAGTCAAATATAACGAGGGCATTTGGTGCAATTACATCGAAATTTCCCCAAATATCTGACACACCGCTGTCTTGCACCCACAATCTATCACAAGCATCAGCACGAGTTCTGAACACCGAAACAACACTGCTGTCACCTTTAATTCCAGCTTCCGATCCATTTGAAGGTAAATTAATATCGTTATCTTCCCAACTTGGATATGGCTTGAATTTAGGACTCTCACTCGACTCATTCAAATCAACATAATTTAATGTTGCTGCAACTCCAGGTTTCCATCTCGGGATTGTGATAAACAGCTTATTTTGCCATCTCTCAACACCAAGTGGCAGATTATTTTCCGGAATATATTTTTTACTTGCATTCCATGTATTTTTCACATCTTCTGAAGGCCACTCAAATTCAATTTCATGCCATTTAAATTTTTCTTTCAGATTTGTCAGAGAATGCACATTGTTTACAACAACAATTATTATGAGTGTACTGAAGAGCAGTGATCGTGACATGTTTTAATTGTACTGAATCTATTAATTATGTTCAGGTTGGAAACAAACAATTATTCGGTTTATGTTATTTTGCAATACAATGTAGCACGATGTTGACTGGTCGACGATCAAACACAAAATAAATGTCCGGACAAGCGATCATACAGTTTTGTGTTGTTAATTTTTATATGGAATGATCGATACAACTTAAAATCGTGCGTATAGTTCACAAGAAGGAAAAAATTATTATTTTTTTTTGAATACATTACCATTAAATTACCAACGAAAGTACTTGAAATGTTGAAGTAAATAAATTCCCATTTTTTTAGCTCTTCAGGGATGTTCAGTTCATCAGCAAGCTTTAATTCAGTTAAATATTTACTCTGCATAAAAATTATCGTCCACATGCAATGCAATGCAACATTGTTTTAACATCAATATGCTTGATTAGTTATTTGTGATAAAAACGAGTCACGCATTCGATTTAAATGTGCGATGTGAATTTTCAAATAACTTTATTTCCATGTCCATTGCATTGAAAGGTGTGTCTGAGAATTTGATTGTTTAAACCGGTCTAATTTAAATCAATTTTTATTTTTTTGGTAATGGTCAAGAGTAATTTGATCATTGTTTTAACTGGTGAACTCAAAATCTGATTTTTTTTCTTGTACTCTCATCATATGTGATTTAGGTTGAAGGTCTCGATTTTTATCGTATTTAATTATAATGTAAAAATACGGTAAATAAATTAAATTACTTGAAATAGTTGACAAATACATTTTAACTCTGTCTCCTTTTAAGGTCAAAAATATTTATTTACTTATTCTACCAATTTAATTAAAGTTGACACTGGTTCTTTTTCGTAAGCAAGCTGTTTATATGATTTATTTTGAATTGCAGGCTGTTGGTAAGTTTTTGTCAAATTGTGACTCACTGCAGTACAAAAAATTATGATAAATGATATAATTTTAACAAAAACCTGCTTTCATTGCTCCATATAGTGGCATTATATCTAATTTTAAGATAAACAAACCACCGGCAATTATTTACATAACCGGTATAATATAAATAAAATTCATGTCTTCCGATTTATGTTAAATATAAAAAAAAAGTAAACAAAAAAAAACTTCAGATATAAGTTAAATGAACTCAAATATACGCGATATACTGACTATTAACCGTATAAAAAAAGTGTTTTCGATATGGCTGATTATACAAATAAAATAAAAATTATAAATAAAATAAAAAACTAAGCATTGATTTGAATATTGATATTTTTTTTTAATTTTAGCGCATTTCAACCTGATTCTTCCATGTTTTGATTCAAAAATTTATCTCATTAGACATGTTTGGAATTTTGACAGTGATAAGAGTTGCTTCTAGTGGTCAAAAAGCCGTTGAGACGTTCAATGGCACATTTTTTCTAGGTTGAGTGAATTTCGATAAATGAATTTTCTTTCTCTTTGCACTTGAAGAGAAGCCAATTTTATTGTAGTGATATTTTTCTTGTAGTAGTGTCTTATGGATGATTGACATCTAAGGTTAACAAAAAATCATTTCCTGTGCATCTGCGTTACTTTTTTTTACATTTTAGATAAATATTTTAAAGTATTCAATGTTTATGCATTTTAAAAGAAAAAAAGGAAATAAATTTATATGAATTATTATTTTGCATTAAAATAAAAAAACCACTTAAATCTTACATGAACACTTCAAATTGAATAAATGATAAGTTTTTATGAAAAATCAAATCAAAAGTGTTAGATAATGTTTAATGAGTGAATAAATGATAACTTTATGCATTTTAAACGGAAATTATGTTCTTTGCATCATCATCATCATTACATGTGTACAATGTTTTTGTATTAAATTTGTATGAAAAATGGAAACGCCTGGTGTTTTGTATTAATTTTAGAAAATGGAAACGCCTGGTGTTTTTTATTAATTTTAGAAAATGGAAACGCCTAGTGTTTTGTATAGAGTTTAGAAAATGAGAACGCCTGGTGTTTTGTATAAATTTAGAAAAATGGAATCGCCTGGTGTTTTGAATAAATTACAGAAAATGGAAAATCCTGGTGTTTTGTATAAATTTTAGAAAATGGAAACGTCTGGTGTTTTTTATTAATTTTAGATAAAGGAAACGCCTGGTGTTTTTTATTAATTTTAGATAAAGGAAACGCCTGGTGTTTTATATAAATTTTAGAAAAGGGAAACGTCTGGTGCTTTTGTTTAAATTTTAGAAAATGAAAACGCCAGGTGTTTTGTACACATTTTAGAAAATAGAAACGCCTGGTTTTTTGTGTTTCTTTTAAAACGACTTTGCGTTGTAATTAATTTCTGTCAGATTTTGAAAATGAAGAATAATATAAAATAAAATAATATAATGGAGACTCCTGGTTTTTTTCATATAATTTATCTACATGAACAGAAATAATTTTTGAAAAAAATCTTAAAGGATTTTTACTTTGTTACAAATTCAATACCAACAAAAAATACCTTGATAATGAACTTCCTCCTACATCAATTAAATATATATTTATTTTTAACACCATTTCATTCAATTAAGATGTAATAAATGACATACATTAAAAATTTATTACTTTTGATTGACAACTTGGATTGCATTAGGAAATAAATAAATAAATGTAAGTGGAAGGAAAACTGGTTTGGTGATATCCCAAAAATAAATGGAAGTGTTAATCTTGCTATGACTAATGTTTGATTTTGTTTTATCCCTTTACTGTCTGAGGTTTATTTTCAGAATTTTACAGTTTATATTTTTCGAACTCAACAGTTATGTGAAGACCGTGATGAAATTTCCTATAAATTTTTAAGGCGACGCTTTGTATAAATTTTCCCTTTTTTGTACATCTGTTTCTAGTCCTTCGTTTAAAGAAAATTCAGACAACAAAGGGATAACTTTTAATTCTATAATTGAAATGTATGTGCGTTTTAATAAAGTAATAGTAATATTTAAGCCAATTAAAAAATTATTTCAATTAGCAACATTTATATTTAATATGGGCCTGTTCATTTAGGCCTGTTAAATTTTTTTACAAAAAAAATACGAATTTTAATTTAAAATGAGTGACGCCTCATTGAAACTCCCATCATTTCATATCAAATAAACTGTAATTATGTTATAACGTCATAGTTTTCAGTTGACTTTATCGGATTAAACAGTTTGTTTTTATTATATTATAAATATTATAAAAAAAATACAACTTAATTAATTTAACATATTACATGAAACAGTTTTTTCAACTTGAAAAAGCATAATCAAGGAAAAATTTGACGTATATGAGAAATGTTGTACAGAACTTATATAATAATTTAATATCTATGTGTCTATTTTCTTGCTTTTAATAGCTATTTTTGTCTTAAATTAGAATATATTTTGTTGCAATTCAGTCGATTCTGAGACGTGATCTGGAACATATCGTTGAAAATTAATATTAAATAGAATTTAAAGTTAAAATAGAAAATGATTCAATTAATTCTTTATGGATTTTGTTTCATTCTATATTTGGGGATTTATTTGAGACAAAGACGACGAACCTTTGAACAATTTAAAGGAATGGGACATTTACCCGTTTATCCATTAATTGGAAGTGCGCCCTCGATGTATCGCAAAGATGGACGCGATTTTTACAAGAAACTAAATAAAATGTTCAAAAAATATGGAGAAAATTTTTACTTTTCAATTGAAAATAACGATTATGTGGTTTTTTCAAATAAGGATGATATTAAAGTAAGACAATTAATTTAATACAAATCAATTTTAATCATAAATTTATCATAAAAGGCCATTCTGACGAATAAAAAGTTGACTGGGAGACAAAATGAATACAAGTATTTTAAGCCATGGCTTGGCGAAAGCGTTTTTACAACCAGTCACGTTACATGGAAGACAAAGAGAAAAGAATTTTATTCGTATTTCAATTCAAAAACCGTTGAAAATAGCATTTGTGTATTTGAGCATCATGCTGATAATTTTACACAAGTTCTCAAGGACCACAGTGAAATTGAAAATGGTTTTGATGTTTATACGAGTGTTGAATCGTTTGCCATGGATGTCATTTGTGAGATTGCATTGGGAGTTCAAAATAATTCACATGTAAAAGTGACAAAAATCCAGCATAATATTGAAGAGTAAATTAATTTCATGGCATTAAGTGTTCAAAAAAAATTTCAATTCAATTTCAATTCCAGGATCGTTAAAATTATAATGTGGCGTGTTACACATCCGTTATACAGAAATGATTTCTTCTACAAATTCACACAAAAATATCGAGATAGTGAGGAAATGACAAAATACTGTCGAACATTCATCCAAGGAGTCATTGAAAGAACAAAACTCAAAACACGTGAATCGCTCACATTGAAAGATGCGATATCCTTTGTCGATTACATGTGTTGCATTAATGAGCGTCACACCCCAATCAGTGACGAAGAAATGCAAAGTGAATTGTTATCCACAATGTTTGCTGTGAGTGTTTTTCTTGATGTTTATAATTTTAATTGTAAATTCATGTAATTTTTTTCCATGACAGGGTCTTGACACCATGACCTCATCCATTTCATTTATCTTGTACAACCTTGGAAAATATCCGGAGATTCAAGAAAATGTTTTCAATGAAATTGAATCAAATATCGATTTTGATTGCAATCTCACTGTTCAATGTTTGAATTCGTTAAAATACACAGATTCAGTGATACGAGAATCGTTAAGATTGTTTCCAGCGGCTCCACTTGTGGCTCGCGTTACACCTGATGATATCACATTAAGTATGAAATGGTTTAAAATTCAAAGTTTTTATTTTAAATATTTAACTTTTTTCATTTAAACAGATGGAAAATCATATCCAGCTGGCACCTCATTCGGAGTCAGTATTTACAATGCACATCGTAACCCAAAGAATTTCGCGAATCCAGAAATATTCATTCCAGAGCGACATAATGAAGTGCGAAGCATTGAAAATAACAATTCGTATAATTTCATACCATTTGCGCCTGGTGTGAGGGCGTGTAAAGGCAACAAAATCGCTGAATATGAAATGAAAACGTTACTTGTGAAAATGTTAAAATTGTATGAAATACAATTAAAGGATGATTATGAGCCAGATATTTCATGGGATGTTGTGCTAAAACCGTATAATGGAGTGTGGATTAAATTGAAGCCAAGGAGTTAGGATACTAGAAATAAAATTGGATGATAGAAGTAGACTTTAAGAAATAATTTTTAAATAATAAAATTGATTGAAATTATTCGGAGCCTTTTATTATGCAATGCACATTTCAAAAAAGGTTGATTTCTCACCATGATTAGACAGTGAAAAAACCGTTACAAAAATTCAATTTTTTTAAATTACAATCAAGGGAATGTCCCAGTTCAAGGATTTTCACACCAAATCTTCTGCCACTTTCCTTCACCTTAGATTTTTTTTTATAAGTGATACATCTATTAAGAGATATTTCCTTCCAAAAGTTTAGATTTTAAGGATCACGATAAAAAAACCTGCGAAATGAATAGTTTCAAGCATTTTCACTCAATGTAAGGATTTCCTTCACTTCATCACAGAATCCGAGATATTTAAATTCAATGTAATTTAAATGACACAAATTCCTATTTTTTTTGAATATCAATCAATATTTTAACGCTCTTCATAAATATGTGTTGAATATTAATTAGCAAATACACTTAAATGACAACTGTTATTGTTATGTAACAATTTAAGTAAATATGCAGAACTTATTGATATCATTTTTACATTTCATACTGCGCTTTATTGAATTTTTAACATAATTTATATTGATTTTATCGCTTTAAGATTAATATTTTATGACACTTACATCTTTTTTTTTTGTTCCTGTGCGTCTACAGGACAGTTATTTGTTTATAATGTATGTAAATGAGTGCATGCGGCATTTAAATAATTAATGTCTGTTTTTTTTTTAAAAAATAAAAGTGCAAGTTAATTCTATGAATGAATTGTATGAAAAAATGTTTACTAGAATATAAAAGAATATTCAATACACACACTCACAACGCTAAATTGTAAGTATCAAAGTTAAAATAACAATTTTTAATCATATTTTTTTGTATGTAGGTACCTTGCCGGGTGTAGGTAAGTAAAAATATATGATAATACACTTATCGCGAGGATTTCATTGTGTTAATTTTTTTTTATATATTTTTTATATTTGTATTCTTTATTTTTTTTAATTTTATTTTACTTTAATCGTATACGAGCAAAGTTTGTATAGAAGGGCACTTGAGCGTTTTTTTGTATGAAGCTTAATATTGAGGCGCAAAACTTGTTAGTTGTGTTCTGGATCGCGACGCATCAAGATATAGCTCTAAAATTTGAATTAATTTAAATGTTTAATTTCATTAAATATTGACAAAAACAAAAAAATATCTTATCAAAATGTGGTTCTTAATTTTAGTAATCACAGCAGTATTTTATTTATTCACATATTACAAGCAAAAATTCAGCTTGGGCAAATATGATAAGCTTATCGTTGGACCACCAACCATACCAATTATGGGAAATGCCTTAGAATTTATTGGAATTGGAGCTGAAGGTATGATTTAAATGGAATTTGACTTGAAATTTGGATGAAAAAATAATGAAATGTGCAAATTTTTTATCAAAATATTCTCAATAGGCCAATATCATTTTTATTGACCTATAATTTGAGATTGTTTACTTTTCGGTATGATCACGTCAGAGAATTAATAATCAGAATAGTAAACAAAGCAAACTTGAAATTTGTGTATTTAAAACTTGAATAGAATTTAATGTGTAGAAGATGATCAGAAGACATGCCGTATGCGGATAAGAGGTTGTGATATTAAGATTTTAGCTAAGGAATGAGGGATGACCTTGAACCTAATCGGACGGGATATTCCCTTGTCATTGTACATTTTGTGATAACATGTTCAAAGTGAAGTTAAATTCAATTTTTTATCAGAAACGTCTCATCTAATAATATTAGAATATTTATTCTCAAGGTCTTATTATATTAAGATCCTTTAAAAATCTGCATGTAAAACAATTTTTTTGCCAGCAAATTCTTTTGATCGTTCCTCTCTAATGCGAAACATTTTTTATCGTGACAAGATTCTTGTTTCATTTTTTTGTACGACCAAATTCAAATGTTTGTAAACAAACTGTATTTATTTAAGTTATTGGTTCTTATTATGTCTGTTTTTAAACTTCATTGGTTATTCAAGGTTACCATAAAAGGTTGTCCAAAAAGGTGTATGAATTTTAAATGAGTAAACTTATTCATAGAATTTAATTTTAATCACCAACTAAACATATGATTTTGAAAAAAAACATTAATAGTTACTTCTATTAATTTAATACCTATAAAATCATAAACTCAGTATAAAATTGCGTGATCTTTGGTCTTTTAACTTATTTTTTTGTATAAATACGATCAGTTCAATGAACATGATTTGTTTTTTGAAAAATGTTGACCCATTAATTACATTTATTGTTATTAACCCATTAACCGCCTCTTCTTTTTTTTGAGAACTTTTAGGAGAAATCCGGCTCGAAAGTTACTGGTCGAAAAATCGACCAGCGACGGTTAATGGGTTAATTTTATTAATGCCTCCATAATTTTTTTTCCAGGAATAGCAGAAAATTGTACTCATATCCGTTAAAGCGTTAACAAAATAAAAATTTATGATAAAAATCAGGCTGTTATTAACTAAATGCCCACATTTCATAACTTTCAACTTTTTTATTATAATTACTACTTATTTTTTGTTGATTTCCTCGCGGATAACATTCAACTTGAATTACATTCCTATTAAAATGCACATTAGTTTTTCATTATCAAGGAAAACCAACCAGTTATGAACGTTAATAGTATTATTTTACTTGTATACGACAACACAATACGATATTAATGAATGAATAGACACATTTGTCTGGTAATTCTAGAATTAATTGTCGATGCATGTCGGGTTTAGTACTTAGAATAGAAAAAAAAACAATATTTGATTTGAAACACGTGAATATACACGAAATTTGTGTAAAAAAAGTATTGTAAAGAAACATGTAGTAAATTGCATTTCAATGACATTGAATTTTTATTGTAGAATAGTGACAATGCAGCATTTGCTTAGATCAGCAAAATAACAATGATGTGTTTTTATCTTAATTAAAATTTTGTTAAACACGGAACATTTGAAAATAACAGCAACAAATCTTGTATCGTTTTTTTTCACTTTTACCCGTCGTTTAGTGAGGGGGGCTAGCCAGGCATTTTGCATTAAAATATTTTTTTTGCAACAGCGTTGCATGTGAATTTCTTTGATGATCGTTGCTTTGATCAAATCTCAAAAAAATTGCGTACATTTCCAACTCAAAATCTATTTTAAATTGATGATTTTTTTTTTTAAATTTAATCAATACGATCATTCAAATTATTTTTAATTGATAAGAAATTTTATCAATCAGTTTCCAAAAAAATAACATATGTTACGTCTTTTGTTTCCTTATCAATTAAAATTAACTGAAAAAATATCATTATCTCAATGTTTTTAATCAAAAAATAATCCAAAGATAATCAAATCTCATTTTTATTATTCAATTAGCAACATTCAACAAAATAAAAAATTATAAAAATGAATATGGAGACCGTTTCCGGATAATTCTCGGACCAGAATATTTCATTGTAGTTTCAAACCCTGATGATATTGAAGCTATTTTGACGAGCAGTAAAGTTTTGGAGAAATCAAACGATTATTACATGTTCGAGTCATGGCTCGGAGGAGGACTCCTCATTTCTCATGGACCAAAATGGCATTCACGACGAAAGATTCTAACTCATGCTTTTCATTTCAAGATTTTGGATGATTTTGTGAGAGTGTTCGATTTGAAGGCTGACGTACTTGTAAAACAAATCAATAAGCATCTCAATGGACCAGCATTTGATGTTTGTCCTTATGTGACATTGTATACGTTGGATGTGATTTGTGGTAAGGAGGATTATTTTTTGAAATTTAAATTATTTAAAATTTATAATTAAATTGACAGAAACTGCAATGGGAATTAAAATGGATGTCCAAACGAATTCTGATAGTGAATATGTTAGAAATGTTGTTGAGTAAGTAAAATAATGCACATTAAATACGAAGTTGGTAATGTTTAAAATTTTTGAAGAGTATCATCGATATTATATTGGCGTTTATTCAATGTATTCGCTCGCGAGTCATGGATCTTCAGATGGATGCCACAAGCCAAACGTCATGATTATTTGGTCGATCGCATTCAACAATTCACAATGAAAGTCATTGATACAAGACGCAAAGAATTTGAATCCAAATCTGAAATTAATCAAAATACAATTGTTAATCCTGATGATGAAGATGCAGAAATTGGGGTGAAAAAACGATATGCGTTACTTGATTTACTGTTAGCTGCCAAGCAAGATGGACAGCCATTGACTGACGATGATATTCGAGAGGAAGTCAATAATTTCATGTTTGCTGTGAGTCATTTTTTGCTTTCCTCATGATTTTGAATTATTTTTTGAAATTTTATTAATAGGGACATGACACAACAACTTCTGCAATTGAATTTTTATTGTACAATTTAGCAAAATATCCTGAAGTACAAAAGAAGGTATTCGAAGAAATTGTCGAAGTAATGGGAACAGATACCGATGAGCCGATTACATTGCATAAATTGAACAACTTACACTATTTAGACCTTGTATTAAAGGAGTCACTACGCTTATATGCTCCTGTTCCAATGATAAATCGTCAAGTACGAGAAGATGTTGAACTTAATGGAAAATTATATCCAGCTGGAATTACGATAGTGGTTTTTATCGATGGAATGCATCACGATCCAAAATACTTTAAAGATCCAGAAATGTAAGTTCATTAAATTAAACCCATAATTTAAATTTCAATACATTTTAAATTTAGGTTCATTCCTGAACGTCATGCTGCAATTAAGAATGCTGACACCAAAAACCCATTCAGTTACGTGCCATTTGCCGCTGGATTTAGAAATTGCATTGGACAGAAGTTTGCTCAATACGAAATAAAATCAGTCATTTCAAAATTGTTGAGACATTATGAATTTTCCTTGGGCAGTGATGATTTTATACCTGTACTAAAACCAGAATTGATACTTAAACCGGGCAATGGTATTAACTTGAAAATTAAACCAAGAGTATATTAAGTCAGATCTAAAATTGACTTAAATGAAATTGCAGCATTGTACTCAAAAAAAAAATGAAACTTAATTTTTGGTGTGATTTTTATGAATTTAAAATAAAATAAAAAAATATTTTTAAAAATTATATTCATAATTGCTTTAATTTACATGCTACAACTACTGTCTAGGCTTCAATTTCAACCAAATTCCATTAACAGGCTTCAAAACAAGTTCTGCAGATAAAATCGGCTCAAAATTTGGATCGGCAAGCTCTAATTTGAAGTTTTGCAGTATTCTAGAGGTTACTGCTTTGATTTCTAGCTGTGCAAATCGTTGCCCTGAAATTGAATTTTAAATGAAATGAAATATTTTAATTAAAAATGTTAAGTTTTAAGTGAATTTACCTATACAATTTCGGTAACCACCTGAAAAGGGCACATAACTAAATGCATTTTTCTTGTCATGGCTCTCATGGTGAAGGAAACGTTCTGGAATGAATTTTTCTGGTTCAGGGAAAACATTTGGATTTCGATGCAGCATGTAAAGTCCCATTAAAATATTGTGATTTTTTGGATACACGACGCCATCTAGTTCAAAATGGAATTAAAATTAAAATTTTTTTCAAGTCAATTTGATATTCTTACTTATTTCAACATCCTCTCTGAGATATCGTCCAATTATGGGTACAGGACTGTAAAGTCTGAGTGATTCCTTTAAAACTAATTCAAAATACTTGAAATTGCTCAAATCATTTACGGAAAACGTTTTTGATGGATCACTTCCCAATACTTCAACAATCTCTTCATACACTTTCTGTTGAATTTCAGGATTTTTCGCTAAATTATACAAAAGGAAATTTATAGCTGATGTTGTCGTGTCATGACCAGCAAACATAAAATTGTCAGTTTCTTCTCGAATATCCTCATTTGAAAGTTTTGCGCCGTCAATCGTGGAATCCAATAAAATATCTAACAGAGCAGTTCGTTTTTTTATTCCCAAATCATCGGCCACAGGAACTCCATTTAATGTATTTTTCTGTTTTTCAATTCGACGAGCTTCAATTATATTGTCTGTATGTGAATGAATTTTCTGTACAAGATAATCATGGCGTTTTTTGTTGTTTGTCCATTTCCAAAACCAATTATCACGGGCAAGGAAGTGATGCTGTCTCCAATGCAAAATGGAACTGAGTCTATATGAAATTTTTAATTCAAAATAAAAAGAAGTTCAAAAGTAAAATTTTAAGTTTCTTACTCAACAACAGCTTTAACATATTCAGAGTTAACATCTGTTTGTGCATTGATTTTAGTGCCCATGCTTGTCTCACATATGACATCCATGGTGTAAAGTGAAATGTAATGAGCAATATCAAATCCATCTCCATCCGCGTGTTTCTTTAAAATATTCGTCAAAACCGATGCCTGTTGATTCATTACTTGAACAAATTCTTCCAAAATACTGAAGTGAAATGCAGGTGTCAATATTTTCCTTCGTTTTTGCCATTTAGATTTTTTGCTGACGGTTAATAAGCCGTCTTGTAGCCAGTCACGCATTGCATTGTAATCTTCTGATTTTTCTAAGAAACGTTGATCGGTCATTATCATCTGAAATAATATTTAAATTCAAACTTGATTATTTTTATCATGAAATTGAATGAATTTTTACTTCAATATCTTCTGGAACAGCAACTAGAACAAATCTGTGCCATGCTGCATATGCGCGTATGCGATAATCCCATTTCTGGGTGTAGTCAATGATTTTTTTGAATGTTTCTGAAATGTAAATTCAATTATTTTAATAATTAAATTTCAATTTTAAATTTCAACTGACCAACTGAGTCAGGAAAAATAAATTCAAGTCCTTTTCCGACCAAGGGATACCCCTTTGGACCATGAATTTCACGAGATTCACTTTCGAGGGTCCCTTTATCACCATTAAAATTATTTTTCACTTTAAAATATATTAACGACACAAATGTACTTGAAATGATCACAGCAAATAACAAAAGAAACATTGTTTCAATAAATTACGAGACAGTCTTGCTTCAATGAATTCTAATCAAAATGTGATTAAATTATAACAATATCCATAGAATTTATAAACAAAACAATTTAAAAAATTGATGTTATTATCAGAATTTTTGTCGTTCCTAATCTCAATTCAATAGACTTCATTTTTTTGAAATTTAAAGCGCACATCATTCTTTTTCTTAAAATAATAATAAGATTATAGACAGATAACCTTGGTCCAGAATTACGTTCCAGATTTTGTTTATTTACATCTTTGTTCAATTAAATGTTCTAAAATAAGAGCATTGCAATTCATTTACTTGCCTACACTATGCAAAGGCATGAATTCTAATCCAAGTCCAAGAAATGGGATCCCTGATGGTCCTTTTATTGTATTTTTAGTACAAAAATAGTACCGTGATAAGAATTCGACTAAGCAAATCACACTTAAAAGAATTAAGAAACAATGAAACATTTTGTTTGATTTACTTTGAAGCTTTTGACTCAACTAAAGAAAATCTAATTGAAAAACTTATTTTAAATGTGATTTTACGATAATTTTACAATGAATATCACGACAAAGATTACAATCAAATTTGAATTGTCAACATGCAACCTTTAATTCCCCTGTTTGTTTAATTTTTTAATAGTAAATTTTCATTCATCTCACCTTCTGAACCGCTTCTAACAAATTCGAGTCCAACACCAATCACTGGAAGGCCTCGGGGACCATTCAATGCCTTTGCACCCCCAAATTTATTGTTTTTTCCCCAAGTTCTTGATTCAATTAAAAATGCAAGGATAACTGAACCGAAAATCACCGTTAAAATCAGTAACATTTTAATGTATTTTTAAATTTAATTATCTAACTAAAATGACAATTAATCCAAACAGCTTGAAATCAGCTTTAGAACTGATTCTAACTTTATTTATTATCACGTAAAAAGTGTGATTGACATAAGTGAACTCAACCTAAGATCAGATTTTCATGTAAATTTTTTCATCATAATAAAGTGTTACCTGTATTTTATTTCACATACTGAAGGATTTTAATTTTATTCTAAAAAATGCATTAACTGCATTAATTGTATTTCACTGTGATGTATAAATATAAATGTGCATTGTAAGTTAGAAAATTAACCGGTTACTTGTACTTTTCATTAATGATGTTGTTTATTAGCTGTATACACGTGCTTTGTATGTTATATGATACTTGACATTGATATTGAAAATGAGTGTGTTAAAAGACCTAGACATAGAATTTGAAGCTATTAAAGCTCAATTAAAAAAAATAAAAGTGTTTTCAAAAGCAATTTTCATGTGTGAAAAGTGGGTCAAAATATTACTGGTTAATTTTAATATAATTAAATTTTTTCAAAAAAAATAAACCAGGCGTTTCCATTCATTGAAATTTAATATTCAGTAGTAAATTCATCTTCATTCATAAATTTTGTTTATAAGCAAACGATTAAAATAAAAAAGAGAGTCTCAAATTCGAAAATTCTCTGTGTAAAGACAAAATTTTATTTCGCATCATATTATTCATATAAGGTAATACGATGAATCACACTCTTTCGAAATTCACAACAAAAAAATTAATATGATAATCATGAGAATAATAATTGTTTTTACAAATATACTCAAACTCACACTCTCAAAAAAACATGTTTAACAGGTTGCTTTTACATTCATGAATTCGAATTTTGGATTCTCTTTTAGTATTTTAGTGATCATTGAACTGTAAGGGTGACATTTACCATTCATTTTATTAAATAAACTGGCAAAAAATTCGGTTAAAATTGAAATTTTGATTATATCACAATACAAATAATGCACTTTTACTCGGCATTTACTGTTTTAATTGGAATATTATGGATATGTCTAGTATCCAATTCAGGTAATGAAGAATTGAATAAGGAAGTGCTTAATTAAATGAGAATAATTATAAATGTGTCCCCTTCTTATCATCAAGTTAATGGATCAGAGGTCACCCTTTTTTGAAATTGACATTGATGTACTCAATTTTTTTTTTAAATAAATAAAAACGCAAATATTTACATTTTATTTTATGAGTGGAGCTGTAATAAATTTTTAAGTTGATTATTTTCTGTTATATTTTGTAGTGCTTGGACAAAATTGGCAGGATTTGTCGCATAGAGACATCGATATTCAATCTTTTAATTACAATCCACAACCGGATCCAAATGTATATAAAAAGACAAGTACAAGTACAACAACGGTTGCTCCTGAGAGTACAACCCCTAAAAAAGGTGGATTTTTCAGTGGATTTAAGAAGATTTTCGGTGGTGGTTCAAAAAGTACCGAAGCACCAGTCGCATCCACCACATCAACAATTAAACCACGAGTCCAAGTACAACCAAGCTCAACAACAGCAAAATCAACAGTAACTCAAGCATCTCCAACTCCTTCAACAAAAATTCAAAGTGTTGTCACTCCATCAAGCACAATTATATCTCAAGTTTCTACGTCAAGTGTTACATCAACAACTGTCAAATCAAAGGTCACACCAACAACCTCACGTACAACAACTACAACAGATGAATGGCCTGCATTACCACCAGCTGGTGGAAATAACAATCGTAATAAAAATCAAGGTCAACATAAAAAGGGAAGCACAACTCAACAACCACCTGCCGTGCAATTCATTCCAGGTGGGCCAACAACCCCAAAGAGTACTGGACCAAGTTCAACTGTGGTATGTTTTAAATTAAAATTAAATGAAAATTATTATCATATTTCGTATTCTAGCGTCCAGGAGTAACATCTGATCAAGAATTGGCAACCCTCTCTGAAGCCTTATTCAATAAAGATACAAACAATGCATATCGATATGTCACTCCCAATTATCAAGGAAGAACACAGTCATCTGTGACAGGTGATGAGGCACCACAAAAGTTAGTTGCATTTATTACCGTTATATGAAATTTCATTCTATAATTATTTTAAGGTTATTGAGTCTCGATGAAAATCACGTGTTCAGTATTCCAACGGTAGAAAAATTCCGTGTCCTATTCAATAATTATGAACGAGATGCTTCGGTAAATGAATACATTACACCACTTGAGCGCAAAGAAGAAAATGAATTCCTTGATGCGGTACTTGCAACATCGGTAATGCGTCATGCAATGAATTTCCTGCAACAAAAGGGAATTGTGGGTCCAGATCCAGCCAAACAACGTGAGGAATTGAAAACAATTTGGTTTAACATGTATTCAAGAGGTGGTGGCAAAATCGGAAGTTCAGGATTTGAACATGTCTTTGTGAGTGAAATCAAAAATGGGACATTGAGTGGACTTCACAACTGGCTATATTACTATGATGAAGAAAAGGCAGGTAGAATTGACTATAAGGGATATATGAAAAAGTTATCACTTGGAAATGTAAGTTCTCTTAACACTCTCGATCTCAAGTCGACTAAAATTTAATTACCGTAATTTTACAGAAAGCTGACATTTTAAAACTTCGCATGTGTGTTCACGTTGGAAATCAAATCTGTAAGCCAACAAACTCGCTTTTCATTGGAACATCACCTGAACTTGAAATGGCTTTGTATACAATTTGTTTTGAGGTCAGACCAGATCAAGACTGTCCATTGACTTACAATGGAAAAACGTTTAACATTAAGACACATACGTTTAGATATCGTGGCAAGAATCTCATTGGAAGTGCATTTGTCGAGATCTAAAAGTATTTTAAGTGAACTTTTACTCTAAAAAAAAATAATAATACTCTTAAATTGACTGTTTAAATAAAAATAATTTAAATTAAATATTAATTTGACTGGCACGATGAATTTCGTGAATTTCACGTATTCACTAAGTGTTTTTTTATTGATTCAAAATTCAAAAAGAGGAAAGCTCCCTTGCGCGACAAGATAAAATTGAATATGATGAAAGTCCGAATCCTTTTACTTTTGAATTATAACTTGATGACAATATCAAAGCCCAGTTGGACTCATAATCGAAAGATAGAGAAACTTCTAGGTTAACTTTTTCTAATCAGCTGAATATTTCGTGTCACAGTAAAATAAATAAAACTATTTTTTCATATTTACTTAATTTTTTAATTACAGTCATGATTACGCACTAAATATTCCACTATTTTAAAAAAATATATTTTATATTGATTCATTTTGATTCAAATCGGGACCCATCTGATCAAACAATTGACAATATATATTAAATTCGGTTGGTTAGAAACATCAGTTCAAAAATGATCGCAGAACGAATCAGACCACTAAAGTACCTCTTGTTGGTCTGTTCATTATTTTCACTTTATATAATTTATTTTAATTTGGAAAATGATAGCAGCCAATTAAACAGATGGATAAAAAATACCAAATATTCAGATTTGTGGAATGAAATCCCTGACGATTCCGATTCGTACAGCAGTACAACGATATCCTATTTTCATGACCCTGAATTACACGTAAATGTAAGCAAATCAACGAGTTCAGAAGAGCAAAATAACAACGAAAACGAAAATGTGATATTACTAGAAGACATTGACGAGGCTGATATTCGTCCAGATCCAAGTCAAAGTAAAAGACAAATATTTTTCATTGAAACTTCACATCCTGAAGGTGCAAACCTGGAATTAAATGAAAGGAAAGCATGTGCCATTGAGTCTGCTGCATTAAATCATCCCGAATATAAGATTTTTGTAATGATTGCCGGGCAAACTACAATCAATTATGATAGGAATACATCAAATACATTCAAGAATTTAGTGGAAAATTATCCAAATGTGTACTTTAGAAGCTTGGATCCCTTTGAGTTTATGAAAAAGACACCGTTGGAAAATTTCCATAAATGGAAAACAATGCGAACATCAAAAAATTACCGGGTTTATCTAGCGGACATTTTACGATTAGTAGCGATATGGAAATATGGCGGTTTGTATTTTGACACTGATGTTGTGGTGTTGAAGAATTTCGAGGATCTCGGTGAAAATTATCTATGTGTTGCTTCATATGATCTTCTCATGAGTGGAACAATGCAATTTTCTTCAACGGGTATTGGACATGAAGTTGTCGGAGAATTCCTTAAAAGTGTTGAAACAGAATTTAATGCCCGTCAATGGGCAAGTAACGGACCAATGTTGATTACGCGAGTCATGAAGCGAATTTGTGAAGCAAAAAATACTGCAAAGATGAATATTGAAACTTGCAAGGGAATAAAAATTTTACCTAAAAAAACGTTTTTGCCAGTTGGTTACAAGCAACATTGGTATTATTTAAAGCCCAATCATGGCTATGCAATGGCTTTAATGTTGAAAAAAGCATACACGGCTCATATTTTTAATCATATGAATGGTCATATCAAGCTAAAGAAGAGTGATCGAGCCGGGTATGTGAGATTAGCAGAAAATTATTGTCCAAATGTTTATAAAAATTTAGGTGAATACTTTTAATTTTTTTTTCTCATGTTTGTCAAAACTGAACAAATAATTGAAATGAGTCTGAAAGTAATGAGATGCTTTTTTCCACTCTGTTGGATTACAGTCATTGTATTTTTGTATCAATTAGTGTTTTAAGTATTATTAATTTCAATAAAAAAAATTAATTCAATTTCAAATAATAAAAAATATTCAAACTGAACAAATAAAAATCTTTCAATCATATTTTTTTGAGAATTAATTCTCAAATTTTCAGTTTTAAAATGTATTTGATACGATCAAGGCGATTATACTACCTGTCAAATATATTTTACATACTCTTATTTTTACTTATTTACATTTTCTTTGCAATACTTGAGAGTAACAAGAACAAAGTACCATCTAAACACAAGTCAAATGTCACTTATCAAATTCCCATTGATATAAAAGAACATGGCAGTGATAAAATACCTGCCACAGTCACAATCGTGAATGATTCTCATTTAATTTCAACTACATTGGATGACATCGACACTGGTTTACCCAGACCTGCCAGTAATCAGAGTAGTAGACAGATATTTTTTGTAGAGACAAGTAATCCGGATGGTGGTCCACTTGAATTAAGTCCAAGAGAGGCATGTTCAATTGAATCTGCTGCTTTGTTTCATCCGAATCGGGATATTTACGTGATTTTTACTGGACCGACTACAAATAACACGAATGTTCATGAAAATAGTACTACAAAAATGGATAAAGTCATTATGGATAATTATAAAAATGTTCATTTTCGAAGTATTGACATTGAAACCTTTTCAAAAGGGAGTCCTTTAGAAGATTTTATCAAGAGAGGAGAACATAAAAATTCAAAGCATTACCGATCACATCTGTCCGATGTTTTACGATACATAATTTTGTGGAAATATGGAGGATTATTCTTCGATTTGGACATTGTCGTACTTAAAAATTTTGATAAATTAAGTGAAAATTATGTCTGCAAATCGTCAAATAATTTTTTAATGAGTGGAACGATGCATTTTTCAGGGACAGGGATTGGTCATGCTGTGGCTGAAAAATGTCTGATATATCTCAGAGATAATTTTGATGGTGAACGATGGGCTGCTAATGGTCCTGAAGTCATAAGTGCTGTTATGAAAGAGGTTTGTAATACAAATAAAACATCGGAGATGTCGACCAGGCAGTGTCAAGGCATTCAAGTATTTTATGCAGCTTTATTTTTACCTATCACAGATAATTTCATGTATTTTCGAGAGGAAGCTACTGCTGTTGCATTGAGAATCGTGGAATATGCATATACAGCTCATATCTATAATCATGCGAGTAAAAATGTTAAACTCACACGAAACTCAAAATGTGCTTATTTAGAATTAGCGAAAAAATTCTGTCCAAACGTTTATAATTCTTTTACTGAATTTTTTTAATACAGATTGAACTTCATCTGTTCAAATAAAATGAAATCAAAAAATTTAAAATAAAAAATTAGTTTCAAAATGTATTTCATACAGACAAGGCGAATAATTAAAATCTTTTTAGTATTTATTTTAATTTCATCACCTTTGTTTTATGTTTTAATTTCACAAAGCAATAAAAGATTAGAGTCAACTTTCCAAAATAATACTGCTCAACTCTACTTACCTGATATTGATACTGATTTTCCTTATCCTGATACAAATCATAGTGCAACTCAGATATTTTTCATTGAAACAACTCATCCTGAGGGCGGGTACTTGGAGCTCAATCCACGGAAGGCGTGTTCAATTGAGTCAGCTGCCCGCTTCCATCCGGATCGTGAAATTTTTGTTATTTTTACCGGTCCGACGAAGATTCAATCTGATGCTAGATCACCGAAAATGGATAAAATTTTAACGGACAATTTCAAAAATGTGCATTATCGTAGTTTGGATGTATTAAAATTTTCGAAAAATACACCAATGGAAGAATTTTTCTTATCTGATACGCTTTCCAAGTCATCACATCCAAAAACACATCTTGCCGATATTTTACGATTAATTGTATTGTGGAAATATGGTGGGCTATATTTTGATCTGGATATTGTTGTGCTCAAATCGTTCGATGACCTGGGAGAAGATTATGTGTGTAAAGCATCAGATAATTTTATTATGAGTGGAACGATGCAATTTTCAGGGTCAGGTATCGGATATAAAGTGGTTGAAATGATGTTGAATGAAGTTAAAAATAATTACAATCCAGGGAAATGGGGTGCCAATGGACCAGAATTACTTACCAAAATTATGATGCAATTGTGCAATACTCAAAAAACCGATTTCATGACGTCAGATCGATGTCAAGGTATGAAAGTGTTGGAATCTGAAGCCTTTTTACCAATCAAAAATAACAAGTGGTATGTCGAAAATAACAAAAGAACTGCAGACAATGCAATGAAACACTTAGAAGGAGCTTACACGGCTCATGTTTATAATCATTTGACAAAAAATGTTGTAATTAAAAGAGATTCTCAAAGTTTATATTTGAAATTAGCTAAAATGTATTGCCCAATTGTATATGAATCGTTTGATACATTTTTTTAATGTCGTCAAATTTTGTTCAAATAAAATTTAATCAAATAATTAAGAAAAAAAAACTTGAACAAATAATTTCAAGTATGACTTTTTGTATCAGTAGTAAAATGATCAAGTATCGATCTAGACGTTCTTGTGTACTAATTTCATCAATTTTAACCGCATTTCCATTGTACATTTTAATTTTTTGTCTTTACAACTCGGTACCAGGATTTTATGACAATCCTAAAGCAGTATTGAGAAAGTTTATTGATATCAATTATGATTCTTATACCACAACCCAAGACGATGAAGGAGTAACTCAAAATAAGCCTGAGGATGTTTTTGATGCAAATTTATTTACATTTACACCTGACATTAAAAATGAACAGATTTTACCAGACATTGATCATGCTGATTTAATTCCACAACGTGAATTGAGTGCCAAACAAATATTTTTTGTGGAAACGAGTCACCCCGAAGGCGGATTTATGGAAATTAATGCGAGGGAGGCTTGTGCAATTGAATCTGCTGCAATCATGCATCCTGATTACAATGTATTTGTAATTTACGCTGGTTTAACTGCAATCGATCCCGATGGAAATTGTACAAAAATCGTGAAAAACATCATGAATAACTATCCGAATGTGCATTTTCGCAGCATAGATCCAGTTAAATTTTCAATGAACACTCCAATGGAAAAGTTTTTCAAAAGTGGGAAGTATAAAAATTCAAAACATTTCACTACACATCTGGCAGACATTTTACGTCTTGTGGCATTATGGAAATATGGTGGTTTATATTTTGATTTAGATGTTGTCGTTGTTCGAAATCACAAGGAACTGGGAGAAAATTTTCTTGGAGCAGCAACACATAAAATGGTTATGAGTGGAACAATGCAATTTTCCGGATTTGGAATTGGGCATGATTTTGTTGAACAATGTCTAGATAATGTGGCGAAAAATTTTCGTGGTGGAAGTTGGGCAAGTAACGGCCCTGATTTAATTACACGCATAATGCAAAGGCTTTGCAATAGAACACTGACAGCTGAAATGACGGAGGAAAATTGTCAAGGAATGAAAGTGCTTGCAAGGAAATTATTTTTACCTGTTTGGTATCCAAGTCATAAGATTTATTTTGAACCGAGATATGCTGACATGATTTTTGGTACAATAAAAAATTCATATACTGCTCATATTTTCAATCACATGAATCACCATTTTAAACTTTATAAGGGATCAAGAGCTGCATACTTGAAATTAGCTGAAAAATTTTGTCCAATTGTTTATGATACACTTGAATATGGAGAACCATTTTAGATTTAAGTGAACATTAAATTTTATTATTTTATTATATTAAATTTGACATTAAAGAATATTTTTTGTTATATTGAATATTTAATTGCTCTCATTTTGACCACTTCCACTATCACCTCCATTTTCATTATCGTTTTCATCATTTTCCGAATATTTGAGAGACATTTTAGCCAAACGAGCTGCTGCCTTAAATCTGGCTGCTGCCTTCAATTTAGCCAATTTTTTCTTCCACTAAAATTAATTTAACAAATTAACTTCATTATTGTACAACAAATATTTAAATTTATACTTACATCGGGATCTCTTGAAGGTAATTTTTGCAAATAATCAAAGTTATTTTTATTTTGTGGGTCGGCAATGGCTAAAACTGAAATACAACCGTCCACAGTACCCAAAACGATGCTCTTACCATCTGCGGTACTGCGGATAGCAGTTAGTTCGGCTTGCATACGATAATTTGAGATCATTTCACAGTCAGATACTCGGAAAACTCGCAATGTCTTTTTACCACTGTGATAATAAAGCACATATTCGTCATCTTCAGTGAACATACAGATAACGGTAAAAACACCCTCAGCCACTTTTGGAATGAAAGTTTTGACTGTGTTTCCTTTGCGTAACTCCAAGAGTTCTAATCCACCACTAAATCATAAAAAAATAGATCAAGGTTAACATTTTAATATAAAAATTAAAAAAAAATTGATGTAGTTTGAAATTTTTTGTTACCGTGAAGGTGCATACAATCCATATTTGCCGTCTTTAGTGCAATGACCTTGCCATTTTGGAATAGATCGAACTTGTTTTTTGGTCTTAATATCCATTATTGCTCCCTTTTCATGTGCAATAATGGCAACATAGTTAGGCTTATGTGGCATCGGAACAAGAGACAAAATCTCTTTGATGCTACATCCTTTCAATGTTATTTTATGTAAATTTTGACCATTTGCCGCATTATAAACACTCATACAATCCTTATTTGTTTTATCTAAAGTAACAACGACGATATAAGCATCATCAGATGAAACAACAGCACATCGAAATGGGATTCCAGGCATAACTCTCACATTATACTCAAAACTGTATTGAATTGTGCCACTTGGAATGTGACGCACAATAGCAGTTGCTTTGAGATTACATTCACTTGCGGAATTGCTTGCTAAAGCAGCGTTAATATTGGGACAAGAAACGGTCAAGAATTTTTCACCGTTATCCAAGAGAGAAATTTGCTGTACGCCTGGTTGATCATCTCTTGCAAGGACTTGCTCTGTGACACGATTCCAGACAAGCATCTTCCCAGTTTCAGATGAAATGATATAACGGGAATCTGGAGTAATTTCAGCATGTGTGACAATTGCTCCAAGTGGACTGTCAGCTAATTTAGACAATAAACGTCCTGTGTGAATTTCCCAGACACCAACACATCCACGTGTTACTGTAACAGCAAGCTCACCATCTCTACTCAAACTGAAATGAAATTTTGTCAGATTTTTTTTTACACGATTTCAAATGAAAAATTTACCTTAAATTATCAATTTGCAATTCATGTCGATCAATTACATGAACTTGTTCAAATATGTTATTGATATTCCAAACTTTCACGGAGCGATCAATTGATGAAGTGATCACACTATTCCAATTTCCTACTGTTAAAGCCTCCAATTGAATAATTCTTCCAAAATGAGCATCCAAAACCTTCATCAGTTGCTGTGTTTGAATACTCCATACATACAAATTTTTACGGACACCAGCAACGACATAATCATGCATAGAACTTATCATCATTGAATTACTTGTCATCATTTTGGTGGAAATATTTCTGACACCATGAGGCAATGCTAAGTACATTGCACCTTCACCCAAAGTATTTTCCGTGTCAAGATCCCACAAAACAAATCCATTTCCAGTGGTGGCCATTAAAAAGCGATCAGTTTGATCAAGCTTGAGTTGCAATAACATTTCTTTGATGTCATTTTCGTAACGAGGGAAATCCGTTGTCCGAACCCATTCAGCAATGTTTTCTTCTTTTTCAGTGTATGTGAACTCACTGACCTAAAATTTAAAATATAGGAAAAATTTAATTTAAAAAAAAAATTTATGACTTGATAATTTTCTTCATCAGGACAGCAATAAAATTTAGTACGAGACTTATTAAAGACCATTGCACTATGAAATCTGACTGGATCGATTTCCCATTCATCCTTTTTGGTATCCAACCGTAAACGTGTTTCACTTATTTGACCAGACCAATAAATTACAAACCATTCACTTATGTTTGGGAATTCCATTTCTATGAAAAGAATATAAAATCTGGTAATATTTCTGATATTTCAGGGATTAACTTACTCAAAATATGCCAATCTGGAGTAACATCAGGCGCCTCCACTTGTTCTACTTGAGTGCCGCGCATATCGTAACGTGCCCATTTTTGTTTTGTATGAACAAATAAATCTTGATTAAGTAAATATACTCCAGTCACTTCTTCATCTTTCTCAAACGGATTATTAATCACAACGAATTCACTTGAAAGCATGTTCAGGAGAACAGTTTGACTGTTATTTGTATATGCAGCTGCCCACTTGTTATCTGGACTTAAAATCAATTCTTGCATAATTCCCTCAATACCTGGATTCACATCACGAGTCAAATCCGAAGTAGAAAGATCAAATGTAATAAATCTGGTTGAAATTGACACCATATATCGCATGTCACTTGTCAAACAAAATCCGAACACAGCGAATTGGTGTCCTTCCAAGGAGTATTTTAAGGGTCCTCCTGGTGTGTGTAAGCAATGATTAATTGGAATCAAAGCTGAGTGTTTTGGCCCGGATTTATCACAAGCTGCCAATAACATCTTAATATTGGGATTCCCACCAATTTCAGGCAAAAGTCGACCAATCAATTGAGGTGCAAGCATATCAGGATAAACACCTAAAATAGCACCACCAAGTCTCAATGCATCAGCTACAAGTAAAAGTTCGCGTCTACAATCAGCATCTTCCACATTTATTGATGCATCTTCAAAGTCAGCAAGAACAGCTTGAAGTGGGCAACTCGATAATTTTGCATGTAACCAATCGTAATTGAACAAAACATGTTCATACAAATCCTTGAAACGACGTGATCGGACAAAGTGAAAGGGAAGTTCACCAAATTTACGCAAATTATAACGTGACACTTTGCCTTCTTTGTTATAAAATACCAAAGGTTGTATTGGGACTTTTCGATCTGCAATGCCCTCTTTATCGGTCAAATTGAATCTGTGTCGTTGAATTTCAGTGAATTTAAATGGTTTGGGATTTCCACCACCCCATGTACCTAAATAGTAGTCAGCTATCATTGAATGAAAATAAATTGCCATATTCATATTTTTAAAGTAACGCTCCTTTGCCGTATCACGAAATTGTCGATGATACCAATTCATGACACTTACACCGTCAGCCTCTCTTTCACTCAAATAATTGGGCAAATCATTTCTGATACGAGTCCACAAAAGAGGTGGAATTCGTCTCACAGGAGGTAAATGATATTGATACACATCATCCAAGACACGATCATCTAATGAAATTAAATCTTCCAATTCTGACTCGGACAATCCAGATTTTGCAGCTGTAATATAAGCTAAGGCATGAAATACTAAAAGTCTTCCATGCTGTTTCTCAATTCGTTCAAATAACATCATAATTGAATCCATTACCGTTGACGCAAGATGACTATCTTGTGGCTTCGTAAAACTACGCCATCGACAAATTTCAGCGAAAACTAATTTCACAAAAATTGGAAGCGAACATTTTGTTATTGCATTTGATACTAGACGCCATTGATAATTTGTCAGATCACGACAAGCCGTTGCCATCCATTTTTTAATGACATTCATTGCCAATTCTTCTCCAAGAGCCGTTACTTCAATGAAATTTTCTTCATTGTCAATCATTCGGCGTAATAAATGATATTCCTGACTGACAACAGGATTTTGATCTTCACGAGCACAGGATAAAACGATCTGAAAATTAAATTGATATCAGATTCAATGTTAAAATATTACATTTTTTTTTAATACTTTGCAATATGGTGGCAATCGTGTTGGAAGCCATGAAAGCTTATTTGTATCCTGTGAACCACACAATTGATCAACGGAATCCATGAAAAGCAACAAGGGCTGCTGTTTTGTAGCCATAGTCAGCATTTGCTTGAAATGTGCAGTTAACGGAACAAGATCATCGGGAATTGTATCAAATGGGATCATGAAGTTATATGAAATTTGTTGACAGATGCTTATAAGTGCAGGTGTTAGAGCACTGGAATCTAATTTCATGGTTAAAATATCGAAATTAAATTTAAAATAAAATAAATTTTAATTATTTACCTGGAGTGGTACCCAAAAACCTTATAATATTAATTGGTTTTGCATCAGCAAACCACTCATTTGCTGTTAGCGATGCAGATTTGGCTAACAATGATGTTTTCCCACATCCACCCTCACCATATAGAACCATTGGCTTATCTGATTCACCTAACATGTATTCTTTGATATGAGCAAGATTCTCTTCGCGTCCATAAAAAACTTTCACACTATTCATACAAGCATGTAAATGTTGAAGAATTTCTGTTATAATGACACCTTGAGCAGATGAGTCCTCTTTTCGCATCGCACGATCAACTAACTTTACGATATTCTTATAGAAATGCGTAATAAAGTGAGCCAAATACTCTTCGTGGGTCTCGGGATCAAGACCTTCACGACCAATCCATTCAATGGTGTATCTTAATTTAAGAGAATTTCAATTTAATTTTAATAAGCGACTAAAAGCAGTTTAAATTAAAAAAAAATAAAATAAATAAAATAAAAGTGCAAATTAATTATAAAGGTGAATTCTTTTTCTCTTCGTGAATGAAATTTCATTTAAAGAAATAACACCCTTATAACAGAGAGGAGAGAGTGCATATTAAAAAGCATCTAACTCACTTTTGCAGATTAGTAGGCTCAATTTTAGCTGGAACTCGAACATCTCTTAAATCACTAAGCAATTTACTAGCTAAATAATTCGAATTTTGATTTAATGAAATTTCGGTTAAGAATTTAATTTTTAATAAGCGGTTAAATTACCTTCAGTATCAACACTTCTATTAATAATGTCAACATAAAGCGAAGCTTTCTTTAAATTTTGCAAATTAATATTATTGATGTAGCGAATGTATCCCAATGTATGATTTTTGGTATTTTTCACGTTCAGGATACCGTTAATCACTTCACGCTCAGTAACTAAGGTTTCGAAAACAGAAACAATTCAATTTAATTCAAAAATTTTAATTTTTTTTCCATTAAATGCAAGCGAGCAAAGCAATTAAAAGTTAATTTTCATACCTGACATGTAATAATTATGCATCTCCTCTTTAGTCATCTTTCCAGACGCATATAACGATGCAGTCGCCTTCCTAAACAATTTTTGCATCTTACCTAACGTATCCCACCATACAGCCTGATCTTCAGCTTGTAACTTAGGGACACGTTTATTAATGAAATTGACCAAAATGGAGGAGACTGGTTGTAAAATTGAAACTGGTGGCACAGCATTGCTGTCTTTTTTGTACCAAGTATCCATCAAAATTGGATCGATTCCCATTGCTGAGAGCTCATCTGTGATCAATTTGAGTTCAGATGAGAGGACATATGTGGGAATTGGACGATATCCATATTTTTGACCAAGGAAAACAACGAAATTCGGACCCATTGATAATCGTTGACAATTTTTAATTTCACGCATGCACAGCTCCGTTGTCATGTGATCATCTGTCGCTTCATCTCGAACCCCCCATCTCATATCGACAACCTATTATTTGAATGCATTTAGATGAGTTATTTAATATTCAGTGTATGTATGTAATAAATATTCATAGAATTGATCTTATCATCAAATAAAATTGTTATCTTGAAAAAAATATTATGTGATACCAAGAAGTTGTTGATAAAATTCATATTGATTGACAATACAAGTAGTAATCAAAGTAATACAGAAAAAGAAACAAGACAAATTAAGAATTAAGATTAATGAGTTCACAAATCCCTCGAAAGTGTTCTTTAGCTATCATAGTTCAATGTTTAATTTTGCTCTTAAGTCTCTTTTTTGTCTTTCACGTGGGTCGAAATTCAAAAATGTGTGCTTCTGTTACATATCTTGAAAGAAATGGTAGTGAAATAATTAGTAATAATGTCTCACTGAACAAAATCCCGAAGAAATATAACAATAAAACAGAGTTATTTAAAAATTTAAGGTGATTTAATGAAATTTTATCATATTTTCGCTGAATTTTAATTGAAATTAATTTTATTGCAGTAAAAAGATGAAATGCAATAATAAGATAAACGATTTCCGAATTGAACGTAGAGGAAGTTATTGGGTCTTACAAAATTACATTCCAGCGAAATTTGTGCCAAAATGTTATGAAAGTGTCACTTACACAACACACGCGGATTTCACATTTCTCGATAATTTGATTGGATTGGTCAAAATGTGAGGAAAATAATTTTTTTTTTAAATGATTTGAAATTACTTGAAATACAATTTTAAAGGTGGTTAGCACCCATCAGCGTTGCAGTATATGCTCCAGGAACTGACTATCACATTGCACTGAAATCTGTTATGTATCTAAGAAATTGTGCCAAAGAATTTCCATTGACAAGGAAGTTTGTGACATTTCATTTCTATTTTGATCGAAATCATACTCCTAATAATGTAATTAACGATCAATGACTTACTTTTATGAAAAAAAATATTAATTCAATGTTTTATCCTTACAAATTTCAGATAATTAAAAACATTAGTCATCATGAGAGCAAATACGAATGTTACGTGATTCCACCTTACATTGACATCGATCGAGAATCAATCTATAAATCGATGAAAAATTTAGAATATCCAGTCAATGTAGGACGAAACATTGCCAGAGAAGCAGCTTTAACAAAATTTTTTTTAGCGAGTGATATTGAGTTGTATCCAAATGAAAGACTTCCAGAAGCATTCTTAAGAATGTATTCAACACTTCCCATAACACAAGGCAAACAGTAAGTTGAAATTACATTAAATTAATTACATAAAATTCAATGAAATTTTATCATTTAAGAGTCTTCGTCATACCAATATTTGAAGTTGAAGATGGCGAAAATTTACCTTCCAATAAATCAATGTTACAAGGAATGCTTGAAACGGGTAAAGCAATTTCATTTCAATTCAAAATTTGTTCATCATGTCACTCATTTCCTAGACAGAATGAGTGGATGAGTTCTGAATCAAGCTCAGGTGATACATTTTTCTGATGACTTTAAATACTTATTTAATTTTAAATTTTTTTAAATCAAAACTAGAAATGAAAATTTTTTCAACTACAAAGCGGATCGGTAATTTCAGTCACTGGGAACCAATTTTCATCGGTACTCATGATGAGCCGTTATATGAAGAGCTCCTTTCATGGGAAGGTGCGAGCGATAAAATGACTCAAGCTTATATTTTGTGTTTAATGGACTACAATTTCCATGTGTTGCGTGATGGATTTTTAGTTCATCGTCAAGGCATTAAGACTCAAGACACTTTTCTGAAAATGCATCCACCGGAAGTTGTGAGGAAAAGTAATTCACTGATCAAGACTGAAATTTTACCTCAAATTCATTTGCTTTATGGGACACGAAATGAGTGTAAATATTTTGAAAAATAAATTTAAAAAAAATGAACTTTCTCAAACAAAATATGCCGGCACATTAATTTATTACTTTTATATAATCTAATTTTGCAAATTTTTGGGAGTTCCCATTTCATAACAATTGTTATTTTGCTTACGATATGAAATGCATAACGCCAAAGAAAATAAACAGATAATTTACACACCAAATAAGATTGTCGTCCCAAGGAATTTAAGCGCATATCAAGTCGTTTTGAAAATTAATGTCATCTGTCTGTCAGTTCGACTGTACTGTCAACTTGTATAAAAGACTTGCATGGAACACTTGCATGAAAAACTTGTCTATAAACTTTGCATACTAAAACTGTTAACATCGATTCTTTTTTTCTCAAGCTGGTCTCAAATTGAAGTTACGAAACGAGAAAGTGCCACCGTATAGCTTTACAGACCACCCATACACACGTACAAGTTGGCACAAAGTCCTGAATGACCAAAACAGATCAATCCAAATATTTTATGACTAAGAAGCTCTTAAGGTAATCAGAATCCTCAAATTTTTTTCCATAGTAATTCTAACTGGCCTATTAACAGTTAAAACACATGCTATTAAAACATAATTTTTTTAATTCTTAATATTAATCGCTTGTCACAAAACCTTGCGATGAAGCTCAAATTTAGTGTGTATATGAATCTAAAAATAAATTTCATATGTAACAAATTCAGTTTGATTAACAGTAGGTATCTATGATCAAAAATGCGAATCAAACCGAAAAAGTAGTGCTGAATGACAAATGCAAAACAATACTAGTAATCAGACACAAACAGCTGCCTAATCACATTTTTCTGAAACTTTTATGGGAATTAAAATTAAATTTAAGTCAATATTTAGTCATTTCACGTCCATTGTAACGTTTACACCTTAGACAAAATTCATGTTAAAAATACTTTAGATAACAAATTTTCTTATCAGGAATATTCTTATCAATTAAAAAAATACGCAATGTTTGTAAAACTTTGTTGACAAGTGATATCATTCAAGTAAATTTTTTTTTGTCAGTATTAAACGAAAATCCGGTCGATCAACAGTATTTTAAGTGTTTAGTGTATTTTATTGATTTTTACATGTAAAATTTTACAAAAAAAAATGTCAAAAACAATTAAAAATGATGAATTTGATTACGTGTTGCTCAATGCTCAGATACTGAGACGATGCACAAGGATAAACATTTTTCAATTACTTTCATTTGCATTTGTTGTCATATTTGTTTTTTATTTGGGTCGTCATTCCAAAGCCTGTGAAAACTATTATCAGATATTCGAAAGTACCCAGTTAAATTTTTCTATTACCACGATTGACGAAGATTATGAATCTCAGAATATTTCTACCACGATATCTGCGTCACAAAACTTTTCAGCTGATTATCTTGACGTACTAAAGTAACGAAAACAAAAGTGAGTCATTTCAATGGAAATAATTTTATGATTGTTTGTTTTTAACAGAAAGAATATCAAATGTTATGATAAAAAAGCAGAATTCAGAATTGAGAGACGAGGAGCATTTTGGGTGTTGAAAAATTATATTCCTGCTAAAATTCTTCCGAATTGTTATGAAACGATAACATACACAACACATGGAGATTATTCATTTCTAGATAATTTGATTCCATTGCTTCAAAGGTGACAAATTTGAATTTTTATTTTTTTAATTTCTTTTGAAATGAGAGTTGAAATCTCCTTAGATGGATGGCACCAATCAGTATTGCGATTTATTCCCCAGGAACGGATTACGATGATGCACTGAACTCCATCATATATTTAAGAAATTGCATCGATGAACAAGAACTGATTCGGGATTTAGTTACATTTCATCTGTATTTTGACAGAATTCACACTCCACAAACCGTAAGTTTATTTTTAAATCGAAATAGTAAAATTATTAACCTTTAACTTAATTTCACAGATCATCAAAAATGTGAGTCTGTATGAAACTCAATTTGAATGTAAGAATTTGCCTGCGTTTTTAGATTCGTCTCATGGTATGATGTACAAGAAAACGCAAAACCTCACATATCCAGTTAATGTTGGTCGAAACATCGCTCGTGAAGCTGCCGTCACTCATTTTGTCCTTCCAAGTGATATTGAATTGTATCCAAATCCAGGTTTAACGATACAATTTTTGAAGATGATTTCACATTTTAGTCCCAAATTTTTCGAAGCAAAACAGTAAGGCATCATCATCATTCATATGAGCAATTTTTTTTTAAATGAATTCAATTTATTTTGACAGAGTCTTTGTCCTGCCCATCTTCGAAGTTCAAAGTAGTGTGAGTCCACCAACAACTAAATTTCATTTACAAAAAATGCTTCAATCACAACTAGCAATTCCGTTCCATTTTAAAATTTGTTCAACATGCCATTCAGTGCCGGGACAAAAGGAATGGATTAATGCTTTATCGGTGCCCAGTGGTGAGTTTCCTTTAAAATTTCATTTACAATTTTTTAATAATTTTAATTTCAATTACGTAGAAATGAAAATCCATGCAACATCAAAACGAGTTGGAAAATTTGGGCATTGGGAGCCAATTTTTATTGGAACCCACCGTGAGCCGTTATATGAAGAGCTCTTATCATGGGAAGGAAAAAGTGACAAAATGACGCAAGGATATACTTTGTGTCTCCTTGACTATGATTTTCATGTATTGAGTGAGGGATTTTTGGTACATAGACCTGGAATTAAGACAGTTGCAGAAGCACATCGGCCTGAAATGGAACGAAAATCACTCAATTTAATCAAATCTCAAATTGTACCACAAATTGAGGCGTTGTATGGAACGAGGACCGGATGTAAGCCGTAAAATGAATTGGAATTAAAGATTGTTTTTAGTTAAATTTTATTAAAAATATGAATTGATTGTGTTTAACATTTCCGGACAATGCTCTTTGGCTAGCAATGCATAAGCGACTAATGAGTTTTTTTTCACTTTGATATTTTTATTCATATGATTGAAAAAATGAGCAATATACGAACTCTTGACCATCCTCAGAACGTCTTGTGTGTGCTCTTCTTCAAAATAATAGTTGTGAATATTCCACAAAATTGGAGCAAAAAATTTAATTGGTAAAATTTGAAAGCCATGACACTCGTCTTCGCTCATTAAATCCGTGAAATTTGATCCACATATCTTTGAAATCACTCGTGTTAACACTCCAGGTCCATTATAAGCCCACTTCGAACCATCAAACGAGATTTTCAGTTCATCAAGACATTTATCAGCAATTAATTGACCTAATTCATCAGTTCCAAAATTAATAACTGAACTTCCCACTGAATTGAAACTTTCAGCTGCTACATAATTCATTCCAAGTTCTTCTAAATTTTTCATACAAATTATATCTGAATCCAAGTAAATTCCTCCATATTTCCATAATGTAAGAAATCTCAAAATATCTGAAAGATGTGTGTTAAAATATTTTGAAGTAGCATAAACTTTTTTCTCGAAAAACTCTTCGAGTGGAGTATTTTTCGCATAATTTCTTAGATTTAAATTTCTCAAATGAACATTTTGATATTTCAACAAACTGAGTAGAGTTTTACTCGCATGTTGACCATCTAGAAATCCAACTGGAGCTACAAATAATACGAAGATATTATGAAATGGATGCAATCTAGCTACTGATTCGATAGCGCAAATTTGTCGTGATGTCAAATGAATTCCTGGACTTCCTTTATTTGAACATGAAGTGTCAATAAAAAATATTTGACGATTGCTAAAGTTTTTACTTGGACGCACAACACCTGCATCAACATCCGCAAGTAACTGAGTTTGCATTGTTTGGGCATTGAAACAGTTACTATTTTGATAATAGGTTACATTTTCAATTAGATCTCTAGAAAACATCCAACTAAAAGTAAATAGAATGAATATTGAACCAAAAACAATAACACGATTTCTTCGACGCATTGTCATTTATAAACTGATTACAGTGTCGTCATAATTTTCATATTTGCCATACATATTTTAATCTTGTTTAATTAATGTGGTACTTTAAATATGATAACATGATAAGGAAATGTTATCTCAATTAGGTAGGTAGGTCTTTCAAAGTCGTAATCTGGTATTGTGGCAGTAATTGAAACAAAAAATTATTTTGCAATCATTTTAATGCATGTCAATTCGAAAGATGAAAATTTATTTAAAATACTTATGAATAGAATTAAACATACTAGGACAGAACTTTTTTGCTAATAATGCTTAAGTTACATTTGAAGATTATATCGAAGTCCAAGTAAATTCCTCCATATTTCCATAATGTAAGGAATCTCAAAATATCTGAAAGATGTGTGTTGAAATATTTTGAAGTTGCATACATTTTTTTCTCGAAAAACACTTCGAGTGGAGTATTTCTCGCATAATATGTTAAATTTAAATTCCTAAGATGAACATTTTGATATTTCAACAAACTGAGTAGAGTTTTACTCGCATGTTGGCCAACTGGAAATCCAACTGGAGCTACAAATAATACGAAGATATTATGAAATGGATGCAATCTAGCAACTGATTCGATAGCGCAAATTTGTCGTGATGTCAAATGAACTCCTGATTCCACTTTGTTTGAACATGATGTCTCAATAAAAAATATTTGATGATTGCTGAAATCTTTAGTTGGTCGCACAACACCTTCATCAACATCTGCTAATAGTTTAACTTCAGTCATTGGGGTTAGGTAACAGCTATTATTTAGATTTTCTTTCATATTAACATTTAAATCACTGTAAAATGTCCAACAAATTATTAAACTTATAAAAATTGAACAAAATATTATGAATTGCTTTATTGAATGCTTTTTTATTTGCCAACTACTGAGATCAATTTGTTGAAATTCTTTTTGATTTGTTTTTAGTAACATTGATAAGTAATTGTTTCACTTTAATTGAAGAAAAAGTTTTTTAGTTTTAAAAATTAATAAAAAAATGGCAAAAACTTGTCTTTTATTTAAGATATTAACGTTACTATTGAAAATGTCAAACTGAAAATATTTGCTTCATCTAAATTCATCTTAAACTTTTAAATTTCAAAAAAGCCAAACCCAATTTTTTGACTAAAAATACTACATAAAAAATGAAAGTTTTACGTTAAATTTGACAAATTACTCTACATAGGAACATTATGCAACAAGTTTTATTCGCAACGGTTTTTCCCAGTTTCGTCGCTTTGCAGAAGCAAGCCATTTCTTCATCTTTAATGAAAACGACTCTCGCTTGAGTTTAAAGACCCTTATATTATAAAAGCACTGTTTTGTTATTTGAATACGCATCTATAGTATGGAACAATGAGAAGAAGTGAATCAAATCAGAAGCAAGTCTTGTTGTTTACTTTACGTAATTAAGGATCGAGAAATGAGCCTACTTACAGCCTACCATCATATGAAGCCAGACTGAAATCTGAATATGGACACATTACTGAAACGTCGCAAACAACTCAGGAAACCAATTCAAGGTATACAAGACAGTCCTCACAACTTTTGATCAACAATTTGCAAGGAATGGAAATAATGCCCCAGTAACAACTGCAGTTATCGAATATAACTTTCTTGCAACCGAATTTCGTGATGATCAAGTCAAAATCTTTTTGATGAGTTTTTTATAGAAAATATCAGAGTTTATTTTTATGTTGTAATGTTTTAAATGATAATTTATTAAAAATACTTATGAATAGAATTAAACATACTAGGACAGAACTCTTTTGCTAATAATGCATATGTAACATTTGAAGATTTCATAATATCATTTTTCTTGTTTTTATGATTAAGGAAATGAGCAATATAGGAATTTCTAGCTAATTTTGTAACATCGTTTGTGTGTTCTTCTTCAAAATAATATCTATGAATATTCCACAAAACTGGAGCAAATGTTATAATTGGTAAAATTTGAAAACCCTGACAGCCTCTTGTATTCATGAGAATAACTACATTTGTTCCACATAACTTTGAAATTACTCTTTTTAACACTCAAGGACCATTAAAAGTTTCCTTGGCTTCATCGAAAGAAGTTTTTAGTTCCTCGAGACATTTTTCGGCAATAAATTGTCCTAATGCATCAGATCCAAAGTTAATTACAGAAGTTCCTAGTGAATAAAACCCCTGCGCTGGTACATAATTGATTCCAAGATCCTCCAAATTCCTTAAACCAATTATATCTAAATCCAAATAAATTCCTCCATACTTCCATAATGTTAGGAATCTCAAAATATCTGAAAGATGTGTGTTGAAATATTTTGAAGTTGCATACATTTTTTTCTCGAAAAACTCGAGTGGAGTATTTCTCGCATAATTTGTTAAATTTAAATTTCTTAGATGAACATTTTCGTATTCCAGCAAACTGAGTAGTGTTTTGCTCTCACGGTGGTTAACATGGAACCCAACTGGAGCTACAAATAATACGTAAATATTGTATGTAGGATGTTATCTAGCAACTGATTCGATTGCACAAATTTGTCGTGATGTCAAATGTATTCCTGAACCCACTTTGTTTGAACATGATGTCTCAATAAAAAATATTTGATGATTGCTGAAATCTTTAGTTGGTCGCACAACACCTTCATCAACATCTGCTAATAGTTTAACTTCAGTCATTGGGGTTAGGTAACAGCTATTATTTAGATTTTCTTTCATATTAACATTTAAATCACTGTAAAATGTCCAACAAATTATTAAAATTATAAAAATTGAACAAAATAGTATGAATTGCTTTCTTGAATGCATTTTTACAATAATTTTTACTGTTTTGTTTTAAAATAACATCGGTAAATAATTTTTCACTCAAACAATTAAAAAAACGACTTTTAGTTGTAAAATATAAATAAAAATTACTTTAAGCCAACAATTTGTGCTTTGTTAGTGGTAACGATTGGACAGTCTTTATAAAAATGTTAATCTGAATAAATTTACTTCATCAAATTCATCTTAAATAAAAGTTTAAATTTAATAATTTTTTAGCAAAAATAATACATCAAAAATGAAAGTTTTACACTATATTTGACAACCCACTCCTCATAGAAACACCATTCAACAGGTTTGCTTGGCAACGGTTTTCCCCAGTTTTATCGCCTTGGTAACAGTTACCACTGATTTGAACTCAAATAATTCATAGCTATAGTTTAAAATGTGGTTAAAAACTATTTAAAACTTTTATTTCTCACTGTTCGATAAAAGAAATGGAAGTCAAAAGTTCAAGGTCAATTCGTTGAAGTTTTCAATTTCCGTTACTAATAAAATTTTTTGGACGCTACATCATTGAATCAGATTATTTAAGTGAGTCAAAAAAATTCAGAGAGGAATTATTTTTAAATTTATCAGAGTAAAAGTAACTTTTTTTTCCTAATTTATAACAAATTTTTGAAAATTCCGTTACAATGACGATCACGCAATCCAAAAATAAATCACACTTACAAAACTGCATTTAAAACACATTTAAAAAAAAAACAGGGATGCTTTCCCCCTATTCCTCAAAGTTTTTGACACAATAACAGTTTTGATGATTCCAAAACAAAATATGTTATTTAATGTAAAAATGACATACAAATTTGATTGCACTTTTATTATCATTATGAGTTGAACAACGATAAATTGCAATCTGTACCTGGTACAATTATACAACAAAAAGTGTTTGAATGAATTTATTGAATTTGATTTATTTGACATGAAATGTGAAGATATTTGAACTGTTAATTATGAAATTTCATACAAATAATTTAATATTGAATTTAACTCACTTGAAATTCTAATCCATGTTTTTCACGACAATAATCCTTAATTCTCGGATAACATTTAGCCATCAATGTATTGCGTTCCATTGTTGTATCTTTAAAAGTAAATTTATCCAATTTTTTTTTTAATTTTAACAGAAATTGATTGTTATATAACCACTTTGCAATTTAACGCATACCTGTAAACGTCGAACTAGTAAATATCCGAACAATTTTCGAGCTAACTGGCGGTAAAGTGGGATCAAGTGACCCTTGGAAGATCATATCAACCATACGATCATCCATGGTTAAGTAAATTCACTTCTTTTTATTTGATTTTGTTAATTGCGTCGCTTTGAAAAAAGTCACAGTAAAATTTTGTAAACCGAACAAGTTTAAGGTTAAATGAGAACTGAAGAATTTATTTAAGGATACGTTAAAGTCATTTTTAGCATGTTTAATCAATAATTAGGTCACTATGGAAGTATTTGAAGGGAGAGAAATAAACAAAATGAAGCAACAGCTTAGACTTATTATGCATAATCATACCGATGTGTTGTTACCTGTTGAAACTTTTGGTAGTTTGACAACAAGTTGAATTGGACGTTTGTTGGTTTTGAACCTAGAATATCTAAAATGGATACCCATTGGATAATTTTTTCCGTGATTTTTAAAACATTTTCAAATTAAAATTAGTTCATCGCATTTATTTAGGGGTCAGGGTTAAGGGTCATCGACCTCCAAATGTCAGATCAGAATTTTTTTACGGCTATTAAGCCTGCACTCAGGCCATCAGTCAGACACATTGTGCACAGCCGTTAACATGATCCAAGGGTCTTAGCTTGTATCTTCTCATCCCAAGCAGTCGCCACTTTTATCTAGCCTTTAACTCAAATTGAGTAGGCGAAAAAATTGAGATTGTAAAGTTTTAAGGCAGCCCATTTGATTGATGCAAAAAAACGTTTTTTATAATAATTTTTTATGAATTCAATGCTTTATTTTATTTTATTTTATTTTAATATTATTACTTCATTTTTTTTTAATTTAATATTTTTTTTTTAATAATAATATTAATAATTATACTTTTCATTTTTATTTTATTGTTGAGTAAGTATTTTTTTTTTACTCTAATGTATAGAATAGATATAGAATAATCGTGTAGTGTAGTCACAAAACATCTAATTTCATTTCATTTTTTTGTCTAAATACATACAGTAAAATTTCAGTCATAATTTGGAAGTTTATTTTTTTTTTTTAATTTAATATGCAAAAAATTAAAAATTTTGTTGGAAAATGAAATAATTTCAGAAAACAATGAATTTTAAAATGATTGAAAGGTGAATCAAAATCAGAGGAAAGAAAATTCAACAATTTTTTTTATTTAAATATTTTAAGGTACACTCATTTTTTCATTCCTATATTTTTTTAATTTATTTTATTTTTTTTGTAATAGTTCTGTAATCAAATTTTAAGCCCTTTTATTCGTCATTCAATTTTTATTCATTGTTTTACTCATCTAATGTATTTTTTTTATTTAAAATTATTCATAATTTAATTTTGACAGATAATTGCACGAAAAAAAAAATTAATTTTTTAACCGGTTTCATTGCTTATTTCAAAAAATATCCATTTTTTCATTTAAATTCATTTCAAAGGTGCAACCTTTTTAAGAACAAGCCATACATAGTGCCAATAAAATTTAATCACAACTCATATTTTTTTTTTACTTTCAAATTGTTTTTTTTTTATTGCAATTCCTATTTTTATTTCCATGAAATCTCAATACAATTAATTTATAATTTTTTTTTGTTTTTAAGTTTCAATTTAAATTTATATTTACATTTTTTTAAATTTTATTCATTAATTTATTTTAAAAGTAATTTGACTCTACTTTTTCTTTTTAGAGCTAGGACGTTTACAATATAAATTTTATAAAATTAAATAAAAAAAACAACAATTTATTATGTACGATAAATATTAATTATTATTATTATAAAATATTTTGTTTTCATGTTAAAATTTTCCTTAAATTTAAATACGAATAAATTTTTTTTTGAAAATGATAAAATAACAAATGCAAAATTTACAAAATAAAAAATTTTATGTACAATTTTTATGTATTTAAAATGAACAAAAATAACCACAGACAAAAAAATAAAGTTTCTGTTTAACATTAATTTAAAATTAACTATTTAATGAGATATGAGAAAAGAATTGTCTCTTCAATGTATGAAATTGTAAAATCAAACTCCTGAGAATATAATTTTTTTTTTTAATTTATTATTATAACTGTAATTTCAATTTAATGGACGATTTCTATAATACTTGTATTTTATTAAAATTCAATTTATTTTGTTTACATAAGTTTTTTTTGTAAATTATTTATAAAAAGGAACTAATTTTTCATTTTAAATGATATAAAATCAATTTACAATCATATTTTACATTTTTTATTAATTATTATTATTATCATATAAACACAAATATGGAAGAGACGTGATTTTATACGTGAGATTGCATTTAAAATTGTATTTTTTTATAGAAAAAATTTTACTTTATAAAATGTTACAAAATAATATTAAAAAAACAACCAGTTTTTAAATATAAAATATTAATTTAATTTAATTTAAAATTCCGTACAAATAAAACATTTTTGCCTTAAAATTTATGACTTATTCTATAAAGTTATCTTTTTTAATTAAATTTCTTCATTTTACGTCGTAATTTCCTTTAGTCGGGCAAACTCTGGTTTAAGATAACTAAATGATGGGCGTTTGTCCCAGTCGAGATTCCAACATGATGTCATCATTTGATAAATTTCTGGAGGACACCCTTCAGGCGCTTCCATTTTATAGCCATTTTGAACATGTTTGGCAACGTCAGCAAGGGGCTGAAAAATTTAAATGATAAAAAATTAATTTTAATTATGAACGGAATAAAATTAAAATTAACTTACGATTCTTGGATATGGCACCCGTCCAAATGAGTAGATTTCCCATAATAATATACCGAAACTCCACACATCAGATTTACTGGAGAATTTCTGTTAAAATATTACAATTTTTTTATTATTTTAGTAAAAATATAAATTAAAGTGTCAAAAATAATCTTACAGATTCTTTGAGTGCTTCAGGAGCCGTCCATTTAATTGGTAATTTACCAACATCAGTATTTGTTCCCTCTTCTTTGGCCAAACCAAAATCAGACACTTTTGCAACACATTTTTCCGATATCAAAACATTACGTGCAGCTAAATCCCTGTGAACGACTTTCTTTTTCTCTAGATATTCCATTCCAGAACATGTATCACTGTTAATTTTGAAAAAAAAAAAAAAATTATTAATAAGATTCCATGCATGAAGTATCGAGGAGGATTAAAAAAACTTACTAAGCAAAATTAATTTGATCCTTTTTCGTAATGTGTTGTCGTCCCCTTGACCTTAAATAATCTACCAGCGATCCTTTACTCATATATTCCGTTATAATGTACACGTGTTCTTTATTTGTGACTAATCCAATGAATTTTACAAGATTTTCATGTTCAAGCGACCTGTAAATGTGGTTAATGATGAATAATTACAAATATTTTTGATGAATATTTTATAAAACTTACGCCATGACATGAGCTTCAGCCACAAACTTTTGTGCTGTTTCAGTTGAATCTTTCAATGACTTAACCGCCACTTTTTGTCCTTTATAAATACCTAACATAACATCACCGAATTCCCCTTTGCCTATACTCTCCTTAATTTGCAAGTCCATTTCAGGAATTTGCCATCGCTCATCAAATTTAAACGGTAAACAATCTTTGAGTTGTGTACACAGGCCATCCGCATCTTTTCGATAATGTGCTATTAATTGCTGAAGATTTTCAAAATATTCTTCGTCATCGATTGTCAACATGGGTTTGCCGTGTTGAATTTCCTTCTTGATTCGATAATGCTCCACCTTGCCTTGGAAACACACACATAATGTACAGTCACCGGGGAAATTTGTAGATTCACGTACTAAAAATAAGCCGTCTGTACGAGGTGTTAAGAGACGTTCTGCTTCCTCTCGCGATATTTTACCATGATTGAAACTGAAATCAACGAAATAATTCAATTAAAACAAATTCAATCATTATCAAAAGAATTTTATCAGTGCCCTCGATTATTATTATCTGTATAAGCACGTGATTGCAATAAATTCATCACGCATGCTTACACCTTTTAAAATTAGAGCAAATTTCCCGAAAATCACAATAACGTAGTTTAATTGAAGAGATTCATCAATTTACGATGCAATTCATACGCATGAATCTCCTGGTCAATCAATAAAATTAAAATGATAGTTTTACTTTTCATGAATGAAATATTACGTTACTCCCACAACTCACACACATCAAGTATTTCGGTGTTGTGGGTGTGAGTATGAACTTATTTGAATGACCCTGACTACGGTATTATTTAACATATAATTACTGTTATTATTATTTTGATTGTTTTCTTACTTAGATTGTTTATTTACGATTTTTGTTTGGCTAAGCTCCATAACAAAATTCCATTAACCTGAAAAACTTCTACTAATATATAAAAAAGTGAACAAACGCTTTTAATAAATACAATTCTAATGTAATATTGTGTGAATACTAAAAATGACTAACAAATTCCAGTACGTTATTAGACTTATTCATGATATCAAGGTTACTGATTAGAACGCAATCAAAAAACATTAAATGTGTTATGACGATAAAAAAAAATATTGCGTGTCGTCATAATTTAAGTCACTTTGATTGTATTCACACTGATTTTTTTTTTCTTTCTTTTACTTTTAAAGGAAATTGGTGTTTTTCCGTTTTGTAAGGATTTTATGAGTAATTACTGTAATAAGACATTAAATAACATTTTTTTAACTGTTAGATATTTTGATTGCTTATTTACGTGACTTTAGAATGTGTTGAACGTACATTTAGAAGTGAATTATTAGTTCCTTAGAAAAAATTATTATTATTGGATTTTGTGAGAAAAATTCACTTTTACAGACGGTTTGTCTTCCGTCACTGAGGAACTCTGTCAGTCCATCTATCACTAAGAAATGTACCATCGGAGCGAGGTCGGAATTTTTTGGCTTTAATAAAGGAGCTCATGAGGATCGATGAGACTGAGCTTGAGAGCTTCCAGAGCCTAAAAACGGTTAAAAATCCAAAAAAATTGCTGATTTTTTTCAAAATTTTCCAAAATGGCAATTTTCTTCGAAAATGTCTGAAATGACGGATACTTTTTTTTAAATGTTCAACAAAAGTCACTTTCATTTGTTAAAATTATCCAATTTACACTCATATAAATTCTATTCAATGAATCGAATTCCATCGAAATGCACTTTTCTTAACCATCCAATGGTTTTTTTCTAATTTTTTTTTCTTACATCGTGCTTTCATTTCATTTTAAGCTTTATTTTAATGAAAAAAAGTAGGTAAATAGGGCAAATCAATTTTGATTAGAATATTTTTCATGGAATTGGGTCAAAATGTCATTTTTGATCCAAATCCAAATAAATAAATAAATGAAAAAAATACTTACAGTGTCGCTAACAAATCATTCTTTTTGAGATTTCTCGGTGGAACTGGAGCCGTTGGTGATATCTGGCATTTTGTTGTAGTTATCACATGTCCCGAGCCCGTACTTCCCACTGTATTTGTCCAACTACTATTATTTTCATAACTGGCACCTGTTGTATCATGCAATGACTGTGACATACCAACATGATTATTCTGTGAATGCAATGCAGGTGTCACAACAGAATTATTTTGACTATTATTTGCTAAATGACTTGGCAGTTGGGCATTATTAAGTGATGTAGACATGAGATTTATGTTATTATTATTATTATGGTGTCCAGTTGATCCGTTGCTTGGAATTATTGTATTAAGACTTGCCGGTAATGAATTTGGCTGTGGGATGGAATGTATTATTTGTTGTTGTTGTTGTGATTGTGTTGAGGGTGTATTTTGTTTCCAACCATGATTTTGACTCTATTTATGAAATTTAAATGTTTATTTTGTGTGTTTAAATGTGTATTTTAATTGTAAATGATCGTGAAGTGTTAGAGATAGAAAGAATATTAATCGAATTATGTTGACACACACAATGAGCAGAAGCATTAGGAATTTTGCCAAATCAAGTTAAATTTGATTAAGTTCCGAAATTTAATTTTTTTTTAAAGCAATAAAGCATTTTAAATGTAAAATGAAAAGTACTCACATTTATATGAGGAGGTAAAGGTGGCACACTTCCATGATTGCTGTGTGCTTGTAACGCTGTTTGGTATTGAGGCTGTTGAAGTGGTTGTTGTTGCACTGGTTGTGGTGCTGGTCGTTTTTGATGTCTAGCCGGAGCAACTGGTGCAATGGGTTGATATCCGTTTATCCATTCACTTGCATTTGTGTTCGCAGACGGTACAACAGATGCTGAAAAGCCTTGTTGATGTCCTGCTGATGGTTGTAATTTAAGTGCCGCTGTATGAATATTCATTCCGTTTACACTAGATTTATTTGGGTTTCTCTTATTATTATTACTATTATTTATTATTGGGTTATTTATTTGACTATTACTCCCAGTTGAATTTCTACGAGAGATCGGTGATAAAGATTGATTGTTCTGTTTTTGATGGACTCGTCTATTACTTTGATTGCTATTCCGTTTAAGTGAATCTACAACATCTGCTGCAATGAAACAAGAAAAAAAACATTACAAATTATTAATTAAATTGATTCAATGCGAATGATAACAACTAACTGATTTGATCACTCATTCTGAACACAAAATTCAACAGTAAACTAATATTTTTAAAGGAATAAAAACAATTTTTGTATAAAAATAGAAGTAATATCATTGTTATTGTTATTTAATGACAGAAAAAATTTAACGTTTGTGAACTAGTAAAGCGCTTTATATGTATCACAATAAAAAACGATAAAAAAAAGTTTGTATGAGAACATTTCAATGTCATGCACACTGAATATTAAACTTATTATTATAGAACATGACATTCATTACTACTGATTTATAGTTCTAGAGTTATAAATATAAAATTAGTATTGACGATTTCTGATTGATTAAACGAAATTATATAATTATTTTAGTTAAAAGTAACGAAGTTGGCAGTAAAAGATTATGCCAAAGAGAGTCACTTAAAAATTTCATTTCCAGACATTCTTAAGGTTATTTTTACTGGAGAGAACAGTGAGGTCAACTAATTCTCTGAAAATGAGTACCGATGCAAATTGGGAAAAAAAACAATAGGGTGATATCATTTGAGTTGACATTTCCTACGAATTGAAAAAAGTTCGTATGAATTTTTAAGGCGACACTTTATATGAATTCTCTCTTAGTTTGGCTTGTTTCCAGTTTTTCATTTTCGGAAAACAAAGCGATGCTTAACGCAAACTGATGCCAACTCTAGCTAAATTTAATAACCTGGGGGAACTAAAACAAATTCAAATCGACGTTCAAATAGAGAAATTTTATAGACCACCTTTGCTCAACATAAGGACAGTCTGACTCACTGGAGGAAGTATAAAGCGTAAAATTAAAATTGATACGACGAATTTTTCAAGCACTAAACAACGTAAATGGATCAAAACCAAAGAAAAGAGAATTTGTTAAGAAAAATTTATAAAAAGCGTTGCCTTTAAAATCATAGAAACTCTTTTTAATCCTTAGAAAACTTAAATACGGTGTCTCATCACCTCTCTGACCTTTTTATTTTGGAACAACAGCTAGCCCAAGTGCATCATGATGATGATGTCCATTCAAAATGAAACAACATTAAGTTAAATAATCGCATTGCATTGCCTGTCACTTTGAATCAATTTTATTATTATTGTTCTTGTTTTCAATGTAATCAATGTAATTTTTGTAATAACATCTTTCATATTGTACTAGATCATGTTTCAGCTTCTCTTTAAATTGAAATTTTCTTATTAAGTGATGTAAGATGAGTTACAATTTTATTTAATAAATTCAGAGATATTCAATTAAAGTCCCTTATCATTTAAATTTTATTGAAATTTATCATAAAAACTCTTGTAATTGAAAAATCCCCATAAAAATACAAAACACATGACTCATAATAATTAGGAAACATGATGAATTACAGATGTTAAATGAAAACATTAACCCAGTGTTATAATTTCATGATGGAACAAAGATAACTTTATCTTTTGTAATTTGGTCGTGCTCTAATTCTAATAATGAAACGCGGCATTAGAACAAAACAGAAAAATATTTACCAGAACTGAGAATGGATTTAATAAAAAAAAAATGAATGGATCACATTACAAAAAAACAATGTGTTTGAAAATAAATTATCATATTACAAAGATTAAAAATATAATAAACAGCAGATATGATTTTAACTTTGGTTAACAATGAACGGAAGAAGTCACAATAAATTAATATTATTATAATTTTTTTTTTAATGTACATTAAACGACACAATAATACCGCAATTTTTGTTCTATTATTCAAATGACTTTTTATTTCAAAGGAGTAAAAAAACTGATCTGAAATAATTTTTCATGGTATTTTAATAATTTAATAACATCATGAGACCAATTACTGAAATGACAGACCGAAATGAGGAAGATGGTTAATTTTTGATGATGACCGAATCCCTTTCATGACGCAAATTAAATTGAATTGAATGAACTTGAAAAAAAAAATTTAAAGGTAAAATGACAAAATTAGCTGATGAATCATATTTATTTAATTAAATGGATTACTTTACAATTTTTATTGTAGTTCAGAGTCAAAGCACTTTTAATTGAAATTAAATAAATAAACGAGAGCATGCAATTACGTTTTTTTTTACATCGAGTGCAAAAAACTACATAATTTTAATTGTTTTCGGTCTCATGACTATTTTTTTTCTAAATTAAAACATGTTACATTTCACAACCACTAAAAAAGCCGTATATCATTGTGTTTTACTTTCCTCATCGGACTCAAATTACATTACTTTTATTATTTTATTATTAAATTAAATCTTTTGTTTTCTGTGAAATAATGTTATTTTAGTTTTTTTTTTCACTTTAAATTTCTCATTTAAATTACTTTATAAACAAAAAAAATTCCTTGAATTAAACGCTTTTTGTTTTAATTTTAATTTCTTTGTATAATTATAAAGTTTATTAAATAAGTCATTGTCTGAGTCAGTCAATATAAGCATTGCAGCGCATAGAGATGATAATTTCAATGAAAATTTATACAAAAGACTATAAATAAAAAGACACAAAAAAAAATTAGGTGAAAAACTTTCACTTAACAGTTTCATATTTATATTTAATGATAATATTGAAGTTGAATAAAAATGGATTTGTTTATAAACATTTTTTGTGTGTGTGTATATTTAACCACAATGTCATGTCTTCGTGAAAGATGATAAAATGAAATGAGATGATGATGATGATGAAAATAAGTAAAAGAAGAAGAAGAAGACTGGTAATGCATTTAATTTGACAAACTAGACACGTATTTTTTGTTTTTATATATTTCCGTGTTTACTTTATGGGAAATGATTATTTTAATTTAAGACAAATTACACGTTTGTTGAAAAATGGCTTGAAAGTGCAGCACTGGGCATGACTTTGATAAAAAAAGGTCATGAAATGAACCGGAATCAAATTTTAATGGAGTTTTGGGACATTGGATTGATATTTGGAGCATAACTTTGACGTAGAGCGCCAATTCATGACAGTTCAGGAAGGAGCTTTCATGAAGGTGAACCGATTTAGATGGACAGGCCATCAAGGTTATATCCCAAGTGACGCTTTTCATAGACTGGCCCGACATAAAGTGAAATGATATCGTCAAAGAAGACCTGAGGGCTGTACAAATTAAAAAATTGAGAGAAATTGAATCAAATCCGAGCCAAATGATGCACTCACTTAAAGCGTCCAGTGGTACGAGCATACTATGAAAGTAAAAAATACTAGAATTTAAAAACCAAATTTGAAAATTTCTCAAGTAAATTGAATTTTAATTAAAACCCGCTTCTTTTTTTATCTGTATAAAAAAACTGAATTTTTAATTATCTTTTTTTTTTTATTTTTCTTCTTGCTTTAACTGTCTCTTTCAATTCAATCACATAAATGTCAAACACAAAGAAAGAGAAATTCATTCAAACGATGCATTTACTTTACTCAAATGCTCAAATGGAATTCATTTTAAATTATCTTTGGAATTTTAATTTAATGATTATTTCATTAATTACTTTATTTACATGATGATATTTCTTTTTTTATAGAAAAAATGTTTCACGTGAAGTTGATTATTTGTTTATTAATCGACAAACGATTAACTATCATCATATTTCTTTATTTTATATTTAATTATTGTATTAGAAAAACGTGTCTGTCATTTCCTTCCTTTTTTATTTATAGATATTGTCTAGTCAAGTGATTGCTATTCAATGATTTGAATAGAAATTTTTCTGAAGTGAGTCAATTTGACTTGATTTGCGTATGAATATTTTTTTCCACTAATTTTATCTGCTTTTAGGTGCTCGGGAAGTCACATGTAAAATATAGAAGGCAGAGCCATTCACCATTTTGGATATTTTTGCTATTTTAGAAAATTTGGCTACTTTTTCGTGATTGGTGACTTTGACATAGACGGCATTACCGCGCACAAAACTCGATTTTTTCCCAAATCGACAGAAATGCGTTAAAAATGAGATTCTGAAAAAAAAACTTAAATTTTAAGAGCATTGGAAAACTTTAATCTGAATCACTTGAAATGGCGCTATAAGAAGACAATTGTTTCCTACTAACATTAAGCTGATTTTTCTTCAATTTCACTTAAATTAGATTATTTCAATATTCAAAAGTGTATTTATTTAGTTAGAACAAACATAATTTTCACAATAAAGCAAACACAAACAATGACCATATCAATAACAATAAAGGGAAAATCCTCTTATCATTAAAGTCAATATTTAACCAATACATTGATTGTCTTCTTTACAATTTTAAGCCATTTTATATCGTGTTCTTATACAAGTCGATTTCCTATAAGAAGCTTAATAACATAAGAAGTTTTTTTTATATGTTTCATGTTAAGAAAGGAGGAAATATAGAAAAATTATGGTGAAATAGCATGCCATACGATCATTGTCTATTTTTAAGTAAAAAAAAAGTTACTTTAATAGCATTTGTCTAAAAATTTACTTTTCATAAGGATTACAGTTTATTCACTTCAGAATATATTGCAATTTTATATGAAAACCTTTAAACTATTCGTGTTTGAATATGAAATTAACAGAAAGAGAAGTTCACGCCCTTATATTGATCAATTTTTTCACAATGTGAGTGCTTTGTAAGAAAATGCAGTATCTTTTTATCATTGTAAGGAACTTTTATCATTAAAATAATAAAAAAATTCAAGGCTTTGTATCATGAAACATGAAAAAAACACAAATTTGAAGTGAATTACGTAAGTTTACGTCAGCTACCGTGACTCACATGACTATAAGGAAGTACATCTTTTATATTTATATTTTAAAAGTCACAAAAATGTCATTCCATATGAAGGTCTTAGCAGCAATGACACGTCTTCACTGATTTATATTTGACTTGTTGTCGCAACATGAAAGTGTTATAAAAATACAAAACAAAACGGTAGCGCATATCAATTTTTTAAGGAAACAATTAACATGTAAAGTCACGAAAATATTATAAATTATTATTTTGAGTTTGAGCATTGTTTGAGGTGATTACTCATGAAATTTGGTGATTTTATGATTTGTATAAGGAACTTTAAAATTTTACTCCATTTAAACGTTTTTCATTGTATGATTATCTGCAAAATTGTAAGTCTTGGGAAAATTTGTTTACAATTCCATATAAATGAATTACAGAACTCTTTTAACACATTTAACATGCAATGATATGCCTTGTTCAAAATAAAATGAATAGGAAAAAATCTGCTTCAATGTAATATAAAAAAAAAAACAAATACAAAAGAATTGTTTCTTGTTACCATTTTTTTTTTTAATTACGTTAATTTACATTGAGAGTGTTATAATGTGATGTAAATTAATTAAAATAATAACAATTCATCATATCAAATGGAAATCTTTAACAGAATCTGAGGAAAAATCAGGGGAATGTTCATATGAGTTGAAATTTTATGGGCGATTAAAAAAAATATCAATGTTTTTATCTGAATAGGCCTAAATTTTTTGAATTTTTCATACACAGATGTGACTTTAACGTCACGTTCGTCCTTATTTGTGTAAAAACCATGCAAAAAATGCTCACTTTAAAAAAATTGCAGTTCCTGCCTCATATGTGCAATGAGAGACATGCAAAATAAACTCCATTTTTGAGCTAAACGAAAATTTACTTTCAAATAAGTCACTTATATGAGTCACTTCATCGATTCTTTAAATTCCTTCAGTTTACGCTAATTCAATTAATCAAACAGACCAATTAAATTCAAGATATCATAAAAAAATTATCTAGTCTTGCATGTATTTAATTACTCTACTTATTACTTTTTTTTATTATTACAACTCTAATTACAATGCACTCTTTTCCTACAAAAGTTCATGACATGATTTTTTTGTTTGTATTAATTGTTAACTGCAAAACTCACTCAATACAATTTTCAAATGTAAACAAACGTGATATTTTAATTTTTTTTGTTCTTGTGTCTACTCTATTTAACACAAAAATATATGTTAATAATAAATAATTTATTTTTCTTTATCGAATTGAGAGTAATTATTATATTTTTTTGTTCATTTTTTTTCATGGTGTCTGAGAAAAAATTCCATATCTCAAAATAAAAAAAAAAAACTAGAACAAACGTGCTTGAATAGACAAAGATTAATTGAAAACAAGTCAAGATTGAACTGTACCTTAAATTTTTGAGAGGAATTTGAAGAAAAAAAAATTAACAGTACAAAAGATTCTAGAGGCAAAAAATTCAAATAAAAAAATTAAGTGAAATAACTGATTATTTTTGATTGTGAACATGCAAAACACAAAAATTTAGTATCTTACATGATTATTATAATTTATTTTCACGCACCACCACTTACTAATTGGATTACAATAGCTCGTGATTGGAGATTACAAATTTATTTTGTCTGTAATTTATCATGACAACGGATAAAAATTTGATATTTTTTATTTAAAAAATCTCTTTTTCACGATTTAATGTAAAAAAAAACAGAAAATTAGTATGTAATTATTTTTCCTTGACAATCACACTAGGGCACAATGTGTCCAACTGTTACATTATAAGACAATTGACTTGAAATCGATATAAGATAAAAATCTTGTATTGCTTGTAAATTGAAGTATTGTTTTCAGTTTTTCATATTTTTCAGAAAAAATCGGCGGTCCTGATGTGGAATTAAAAGTCAGCGCATATATGTTGAGGGAGCTTGTTGGCCAAGTTGGTTAAGTTCTAGTTATGATTGGTAAGAGTCCTGAGACGAGGGTTCGAGTTCAGTCCAAAGGCATGAAAAGTGTGTTTTCGAGTTCCAAATGTGCTCAAATTTAGAATATATAAAAGTCCTTCAGGAATTTTTAGAGGCACTGAGTGAAACCTGAAGGCGACTGGATCAGATGACAGTAGGTCCCATGTGGTTAGGCCATAGACATAGGCGCAATGAAAGCTGAAAGAGGACCATTGGGTCTGTGGTGGAGCCTCCACATATCTAATCCAATCCATATTTTAAGCAAACACTCTAGCAGACCTTTCTTCATAGCGCATTTTTCTTCAAATTGAACTTAAAATACTTCTTATTTATTTATTTATTTTAATGATTAATAACAATGGAAAAATATCATAAATAATATAAATATTTCATCATTCATATTAATACGAGATAAAACGGAAGTGTTTCGTGTGGGAATATGACGTTTTTTGATCATTGAAATATGATTTTGCGTTCAATTTCAACAATCATCATTTTCGTGGTAAACCACCACAGTAGGGTTGTCGATACTTTTCTCTAGGCGAGAGCATTAAAAAAAAAGTTGCATAAGAATATCTGACTTTAATTTATTTCTTTTCAAATTATATAATGGCACATGAAGTCCATAATTAATATCATATTTAAAGACACAGCTCGTGTATCATCACCAGAGCATGATAATTTTTTTTGTAATTGTAAATTAAAAAAATCGTAAACATGCTAATTAAATTCGGATTTAAAGGTATAATAATCGAAATAAATTTCACGGATTGATGCCTCAATTTAAAATGTAAGAACATCATTAGCAAAAAATAAGATCACTTTGAATGAAAATCTTCTACTAAGGTCCTTCTATGAGTCGAACAGTTTCAAGTGTGTGTCTGTACAAAAAAAAATGAAATTTATACTAATTACAGAGTAGTGCCTTGCAATGTGTTACGGATTAAAAGACGCAAATTACATGAAGAAAAAAAAAAATACAAATTATTACCAAAGACATTCGTTTAAGAGGCCCTTAGGCAAATAAAAAATATGTACTTTTGATTCATGTCTTTTATTATCACTTTTCAAAGAAATAAAACTCATTTTCATGCTTTTATATTGCATTGCAATTTAAAAAGTGAATTAAAGTGATAATTAAGGTAATACATTGCAAATATTTAATCAGTCTGCTACTGTTTGGTATTTGAATAATGACTTTTAACTGCTACTGAATTTTTATGGTTAAAATTGGTATTAAAATGAAATGAAAAAAAATTGAAAGAATGAAATGAAATTTCTCAGTTGCCAAAAATTCCCTTTAATGGTAATTATCTTGAGATCCGACCAGATAATCACTGAAATTACCCATTTAATAGCAAAAATTCAGAGAGTGAGCTCTGAAAATGTTAATTAAACTCATATTTTAATAGATTTGATTTGAAAATGTAGATTAACTTCAATAAGCAAACATTTAGATACAATCACTCTCAATTAAATTACAGAATCTGACTCACTACAAATACAATGAAAACAAAACTTTCAAAAAACTTATCCTTCATCTAGATTTTTGCTTGAAAATCAGACGATGATGATGTAATTTTAGCTCAAGCAAAGTAAACATACAATTTATTTAATTCAGAAATAATACAAAAAATAAAAACAAACCACAGAAAAAAATGTCTATGCTATGAGATCTGTTAAGGTTTAGTAATTAAAAGTTTTTTTTTTGCAATTTCATTAAAAATAAATAAATTTAATTGAGAAACACTCAAAAATGTATAATGCGAAATGATTTTTATCTTGAAACTTAGATTTTAATTAATACTAGTACTAATGAATGACGTTCTTTGATGTTTTTGATCCGTTTTTTTTGTTTAAACTTTCATTTCAATGATAACTAACTCGATTGATATCAAAATTGGAACACAAAAATTTTTTAGAATAATTAATGTAAAACCAAAATTAATGCACTGAAACAAAAGACAAAATTATTTCAATTCAATAAGTAACCTGCTTTCTACAATACTCACATGGTTCGCATACCAATCAAATCAAATCAAACTAGATATTTTTTTTCATTTTATTTTAATAATAATTTTAATTTAACATACATATTCAAACACATGTCATGTATTGATACTGTTAAAACGCATTCATGCACTTGTTACACCGGTTTTAAGTAAAATTCACATCCGTACAGCAGCTACAATGACTACACACACACACACATCAAACAACATTTCATTCATTCATTCAAGTTTTTTGTTTAATTTAATATTTTTATTTTTAAACTTAAAGTAAGTCAGTATATTAAATTAAATTTTTAGTCGAATTGGAGGTAATCATGTAAATATTTTACTTTTTGAAAATAATTTATAGTTTGCATGTAACAAAAAAAAAATTGATGACCATTCATGTAAGTTGCATATTATATTGAATATTGATTGGAATTTAATGAGAGAGATATTGTGTGTTTGGAAACAGGAAAATTTATCTTTCAATTATTTAAGTATTTCGAAATAATTGTTATAAAACTTGAAATCTCGAAATAGTTTCAAATATGTTATTAAATTTAAATTGATTTTCTATTATTGATGTTGAGTAAGTTGTTTGAATGATTTTTGATCGATTTTAATGCACAATTAAGAGATTTGAAGTTACTTAAGTCACACTCTGTTATGCTGAGGGTGCTTCAAGAGCCATGAGCCTTCAACAGCCTGTTTAAAAAGGGTTTATCTCAGTACCTGGATCAAGAATTGACGGAGTTCTGTAAAATGAAAGATAGCGTAAAAAATTCGATAAAATCACGCATTTGAGTTTATTTAACACTTAATAGCACCATTGGGGTCCCTCCGACCCTTACGAATATGTTAGGTTAGTTCTAAAATCGATATTCTTTCCAATTTTGACTAAAAATACTTCAATTTCAAAAAATAGTTTGAAGATTTTGATATTAATGGTTTGAGAGGGTCCTTTCGACCCCACCCGTGCTTTAAGCAAAAATAAAAAATCACCGGTCACACTACAAATTGGTGTCGCTTTCAGTTAAAGTCAACATGACCTATGAAGGGACTTAAAAAACCTGAAACAGTCCATAGTACGGATTTCAGTTCATGACAAGGCCAATTCTGTTATGCTGAAAACATTAAACCACTATCTTAATATCAAAAATACAAATAAAATCGTCATGTAACGCTTATTTCCCAAAAAAAAACTTCCCTGCAGCATATAAATAAAGCAAAAAAAAAAAATTTAATTTATACTTTGACTGACAAGTTTCCTTTTCAGTGCTTCTCCATATTACACTACCTTGTATCTTTCATTTTTGTTTTAAATGTATTGAAAAAATTAGCGATAATTATCCATTTATGACAACGACAAACACACATATCATACCCATTCCATCGTCCATTCATTTATTTTTATTTATTATAACGAGGTTAGTTATGTCTCTATCCATATATTAATTTTAAACAGGTGTTTATTTGTTATTTTTTAAAAAAGTAAAGTTAAATAATAAAAAAAAAACAAATTTATAATTGTTTTGACCCAATGTGCCAACCTACGGATTTATACCTGCAAAATAAGTGTGTAAAATGTGTGTGTTTGATTGTACAAAAAATCATGATAAACAAATTGCATAAGATGTGAAAAGGTTATCGTACTTGACTTGGTTTTATTTGTTTTTATTTATTTTTTTCGGTTAATGATCCCAAAGTGTGGGACTATTAAATGAATGTTAAATTTAAAAGAAAAATAGTACTTAAATGAAATGGCTATGAATTGTGCCAAAAATTTAATATGATTAATTTTGAGCAATTTTTCTATCGGAGTCGGAAACAGATGTAATAATAAAAATTTATGAATGTTCCAAAAACTTTTGAAATGTAAAGAATGTGTTTTTTTTTTGCAATTTATCATAAAAGCACACACACAGAAATAATTTCAACCACAAATCTTTTGTATTCCCCAAGCCCATAACTAGAATAAGAATAAATTTGAACATGAATTCATCATCCGATGAATTGACAGAACGTTTTGTGTTACTTTCAAGCCCAAGCCCATGACAATAAATTCTGATGAATGACATAACAATACTGAACTTCCACGTTTTAAAAGCATTTACTGTAATTTTATGCTCTTGTCCACTTCAATACATTTCAATTCATATCAAATTCATCAAGAAACAAAAAAAAGATTGAAAATCATTAGCTCGATTTTAATAGATGCGTCAATTAACAATCTCAAATTCGTGACAAAATAAGAATCTTACATACTTTTAAGAAGTGATAGAAACATTAAAATGAAACACGAAATAGCCTCATGATCAGTTTTGAACGAACAAATGAAAGGTATCATAATTTTGATGATGATTAGAACATTGAAGGTATGTAAAAGAAATATTAAAAAAAAATTTTTTTTTTTTTGGTTGTGTAGATCATTTCATTTCATTTCATTCCAAAACGTGAGTAAGACAATTACAAAGTAAAAAATTTAAAAATAATTGTTAATTTCGTGGTGTGAGTCGAACGATCATCATATTGAAAAAAAAAATTATCGTATACCATCAAAATCTAATTAATAGTTGTTGAACTTTGATTGATGCATTGATACATTGTGGCAAACCTTTGTTTGGATGGTTTTTTGAAGACAATCATTAACTTTTTTTTTTGCTTCTAATGTTAACTGTTTATTTATTTTTTTTTTTAATTTTATAATAACAGTGTAGTAATTGAAAAATTACAACAAAAAAAAATAAATTGAGATGAAATGGGAAAGGAATGTTCTTGTGATATTTTTAAAAGTTTAGGTTGTGAATCAATTTTTTTTTTATTTACTATTACGAAAGTCATTATTTGTCTTTTTATAACCGTGTTATTATTATTTTTCTAACATTTTAATCAAAGAAAAAAAAAATTGTGATGAGTTAACGGAAATAAAAAATTAAAATGAGGTATAAGATGAAATTTTTGTTTGTTTTTTCAATGTTGCAACATCAGATATAACAGAAAATGGAACATTAGAATTTACTTTCACTTTGCCTCAATCATTTATCATTGAAAATTAAATTTAGATATCTCAAGAGAAAAATTATCTCAATGGAGCTTGGACAATTATGAGGAAAACTTTAAACATTGATTATAACTGACTAACGCTCATTGTTGAAATCCTGAAATCCATGCTGAACCAACCTGCAGTTTCATATGCAGATATCACAAGTGACCTCAAACTTCATTTTCTTTGAAAATCGACAATAAATGGACGGTTTTTTAAACGTCAAACAAAGAAATCCGTTTTCAGAAACTTTGGAATTTCAAATATCGCGAAAAACCGCGAAATTTTGAAAATATGTGAAATTTTCAGAAATCGGTGAAAATGTAACTATTTAGAAATTCATGCCATAATTTCCACTATTGTAGCAGTTTCCCTTAATTTTTGACATTTCAGAATTTTTTTTTCAAAAATCCAGGTTTTACACAATTTTCGCAATTTTTAAAATTACTTGCTCCTGAGTTTCTGATATTTCAAAAGGAAATATCGCAATACGACACCAAACTGAAACACTAAAAAATTCATTTTATTTTACGTCTAGTTCACAAAAGCTTCTAGGGTTCAAACTTGCAAAACCAACTCGGTCAACATACCTAGTTTTTTGTTTCAATGAAATTACTTCAAGTACGTATTTAAAAGTAAAGAGAGTGCAAATAATGATGATGTTAAAACCTCCCAAGATGATACCTCAAATTATATTTCATTTCATTCGGCATTCATGACTAAGACAAGAAATGAAATGAAATGAAAAAAAAACAATTGAACACAAATTCTCATGAGGTGGTATCATTATAAAAATTCTTCAAATGATTCTGAAAAAATATTAATCTGTAATTTTCTTTGGTAGCTACATTTTAACTACTTTTAATGTATGCGTAATTAAAGTGGAAAAAAAATTACATATAAATTTATGTAACAATTGATGCATCCAATAAAGCACGTTTATTTATGCACTTCTCTTTACTCAAATAATTACAATGTTGTCTGCATTGAATTAATTTTTTTTTTGCAGTGTTGCATGTGATGATTCATTATTTTATATTTTTTATATTAATTTTAAATCCATCATAATATTTATCATTCATGAGAAAAGTTGAAACAAAATATTCTGCGTGATTTTGCATTTATTTGTGTGTTATGAAACGGCGCTCACAAGAGGTGCTTCTATTTTATATATGTCTCCTTGATTATAATAACACATACAAAAAAGAACTCTTCAACTTAGTTGTGCCCTCACTTAATTTGATTGCTACCTGACTTGACTTATACCTGACCGTTCATTGACTTTAAAGCTCTTCATCAAGACAATGTCCTACATATAAAATTGGAGAATGAAAAAAATAATATGAAACATGAGTTTTTCCTACTTTGAAATGAAACTGTTAATAATTTTAATGCTTTTTTGTAAAAATTTCAAGTCAATTTTCTGTTTTTCCACCAAATTTTACGAGAGAATGCAAAGTTCATTAGATTGACAGTTACATTTTTTTTGTTATTGCTCGACCATTC
>LN483358.1:1692099-1745532 GCA_900002565.1 Culicoides sonorensis
TAATTTCAATTTATTTTGTAGAGCTGTGACAATCCACAAATTCCATGACTTAATGTTGAGATTAATGAAAAGGTGATTAAATGATGCCTAAAATTCTTCAAATGTGACCATAAGATTACGAGACAAAAAATTTGAACATCAACAAATTTCATGATAATTAAAGGTTTTTTTTTTAAAATCATCAACAACATTAATATCAAAGTAAAACCTGATCTATTTATTTTTGTATGTTCTTTAATCCTTCCTCATAATCAACTTTTGTTTATTTTTTTTTGTATTTTTCTTTCATCAACATATATACTTGGTAACCGATCAACCTTATCCATACACGGTCAAATTCTTCAATTCACTTCTTTGTGTTACGAAACAAAAAAAAAGAAAAAGATTTAAGACAGGTAGCAGGTTATTATTAAATAAATAAACATAAATATAGATTCACGTTTGAATGACGACCGGTACAAGTGTAAAAATATACATTTAACATTTTTTATAAGGTTACCTCATTCTTCTCTTTAAATTTAAAGAATTTTAATTTTTTTTTTTAAATTGTTAACAAAAATAAACATTTTAAAGTTAAATGTAGAATATTTTTTAGGTAAATAATACGTTGAAAGAGGAAAAAGGAAGAGGAAATGATATCCGTGTGAGTTTTTTCCCCTCTTACATCATAAACTTAAGACTCGACTGAAATTGACTGATAAGAATGAAAATCGAACATCTTTTTGATGATGAAAAATGATGTTATACAATATAAATTTTTATTATTATTTACAAAAAAAAAACCACTTATATCATAAGATAATTTTTGAAAAAAATGCGGTGTAAGTGAGAGTTGATTGCATGATACTCTTATTTGGTTGACAAGATACATGTCAAATTGACTGTATAATAAACGGAAAACAAACGTCACATGAACAAATGTTTTCATCGTTTAACGAAAATTAAATGAAATTAATAATACAAAAAAAAAATAACAAAAAGCATGATATGCAATGACACAATAATAGTGACCATTCATGAAAACAATTACCGATCATTTGTGAAATTATTTGAATATTTTTTTTCATAAGTTTTGAAGATAAATCTTCATTTTAATATCATAAAATTTAATCTTATTAAAGTCATTCACTTTCTTGCAGCTCTGGTGATTCGCAACTATTTTCATGTTTATTTTAAGTAAATTTAATGTTTTATTTCATCATAACGATTGCGAAATGTTGTGTTTTTTTTCTGTTAAATTAAATTTATTCATTAAATGATTATTTTTACACATTTTAATTTTGTTTTTTTTTATTTTATTTTATATAATAATGGGTTTAAAAACAAAAGTGAAAATGAAAATCAGTTGCTTTTTGTTTGAAAAAAGTACGGGTGTGATGAAAAAAATTACGCTGCAATCGGCATTGATGTATAATTAACATTAATTAATATGCACACATGAGCACCACGCACACCCGTATTTTGAGAGTTTTTAATTACACTATGGAGATTTATGGGCATGAGTCATTAAAATGTTATTAAAAATCAATTTCATTAATAAAATGAAAAAGGATTATCAAAAATTTGATGAGTCATCAAATGATGAGCAAAAATTATGGGCATGGCTTGAATATACAATGAAATGTTAACAAAGAGGGTGGAATTGAAAAATATTCAAATCTCTCGGGTTTGGCACATCATCGGATTTGTGTCAAAGGACAGTTTGCCAGCCTCTGGAGCAGATTAGACTAGATTTTTAGGGTTGATCTCCTATGGAAGAGAATCCCATATTGGTGTGACCTGGCAGATCAGATTAATAGGGCAGATATTAAGCTAGCACTCAGGTCTTCAGTCAGGCCCATGGTACATTACCGTCATGACGCGTCATCATCAATCGAGGGTCTTCACTTTTATCCTGTCATTCCAAGCAGTCGCCACTTTTAACCTGCCCTTAACTCAAATTGAGTAGCCGAAAAAAGACACATTTGAGATTGAAAAGTTTCATGGCCAAAGCGAGAATCGAACTGCCAACCTTTCGTCAATCTTCGACATAGCACAGAAAAGATTTCATTGAACTTCCAAATCTTTTCTTTTAGCATGTAAACATTTTCTATTCCACGCATTTAACCCATTAAATATTTTTTTAATCAACTGATTGAACTCCAATCTATTTTTCATTTATTTGCAAATCATCAGTCAAACATTTTACCTTCCATTTAATTGATATTATTTTGATAGACCTCACAAAATGCCATTAAACAATTAATTTTCTTAAAATCATTTGATGCTTACCTGAAATTAAACAAGAAGAAAAAAATTTATATTAATTAAATTGGCCTCTGTTATACTTCAACTAATCAAAGTATCATGTCAAAAAGTGATACATAAAGTTTTTATATAAAAAACTTATTTAAAAAAAATTGTTTATTATAGGAAATAGAAGCAAAACATACAAAAATCTTATAAAAAAAATCATCATAATAAAAATAATAGAAAATAAAAGTAAAAAAAAGAATACAAAGATGGGAAGTGGAAGTCGTTAAACTTAGATAGACAAAAATATACGAGAATAACAGTGTTTAAACATATTTTTTTTTTTAATATCGTAACAATTGAATGTTTCATTTAATTTAATACCAGAAAAAAATCAAGTAAACAATGAATCTAAATAAACATCTTTCATTTATATTTTTTTACTCAGTTATGTTATGGAAGAAATATGATTAATTTTTCTTTTAATATTCATATTCAGCTTAGCAATGTAATAAAAATATGGGTAAATACATTTTTCAATTCAAAATTGAGGAAATGAGATTTCATTACGTCACATTTCGGCGTCATTTCATATAATTTTTTTGATGTTTAATTGAAACAAAGCCGGAATGCATTCAGAATTCGTAATCAACACTCCTTTGCAACGATAATCACTTAATTTTTTTTTTTTGAATCTCCTTGAACTACCTTCCCTGCTTAGTTGAATGCTTAAAGAAAAAAATTAAATAATTATTTCTCGTCAACTCCATAAAAAAAAGGAACATGAAGAGAGTACTAATTATTTTATTGTATAAATACTGCGTCATATTTTGTTGTCATTCATTTGCACTTCAAGTCATAACACATAAAAAAATATTAAGAGATCATTCTGACGGAAAAAAAATATATCAAAAAGTGAGTCATACATCAACAAAGTAATGCCATTAAACGGAGAGTTAAATTTTTGTAAGTAAACAATTCTAGTGTTATGGAATTTTTATTTTAAGCGGATATAATTTAAAATGAAACGTAAAATAATCGTACTGATGATAATGTGAGATGTTAATTAATTCTAATTGATTATACAATACAGTGTTAATAGATTTTTGTTAAATAACAATCAAAAAATAGTAAATTTTCACTAATTTCATTGTTGTTCGTCTTTTAAAAGAGAATTTTTACATTGACATTAAATGTAAGCTAAGAAAATTTAAGTGATTGCAAAAAATTTTCATAACATATAAATTAATGGAAAAACATGATGATAAATGAGTAACGCGTGCTCATGTCAGCACATTAAAAATAAAAAAAGACTAATCCGCTTTGATTAAGTTCTTAGAATACATTATTTATTGTGTAAATTAAATGACTTTAATTAAATATTCTCTTCTCTGAATGAATGAATGTAAATAAAACATGTGTTTTAATGAAAAAAAATTAAATTTTATTTTCATTTCAACATAAAATACTAAGATTATGAAGATCGTGAAGAGAAAAATGTTAAATTTCTAATAAATGTCACAAAATCTGGATGAACCGCTTGTTATTGAGTGAATTTGAAGGTGGGATGCTGATTATGAAATGTTATGATTTGATCAGAAAACTAAACTTGATTTTTTTTTCAATGAAGTGTGTAATTTTGATATTAACGTAAATGACTTAAATAAACAGTAAAATCAAATGACCGATACTTGATAATATTTACTTTAATCAAATGAATATGGATTTTGGCAGACTTCAAGATTTATAAATTATTTGTGTTGTTTGACAAATATTTGATGATTGAATTATATGAAAATTAATGCAAAAATGGCGATTTTTTTAAAAATGGTAACTAATTCACATAAAATTTTTAAAATTTAATCGCTTCTGAATTATAAGCTTATTTGATCTTTAAGGAATTGGATGCGTGTATGGATGGTTTGTTGTTGTAGCAGCTGCTTTGTCAGTGTCTTTAAAGTTCTGTTTTTAATCCCAAGAATTCTGCCTTCTTTAAGTGTTTCGACCAGAGGTCTTTGATCATCAGGCTAGTAGGATGACTAGGGCATTCGAAAAGATGACCTTCATCGTGCATTGAGCTAAGGCATAATGGACACGTATCAAAGACGGATGTATCAATGCGATTAAGGTAGCTATTAGTCAGTTTTGAGTAGCCTGAGGTCAGTGCCCATGTTCTTACTGATGTCCCACTGGTTTTTGGTTGAGGGTGTAGTTGAACCAATACCGTTCTTGTCTCTCTGAGAAGTTTGGCTTCGTCTTTCGATGTCTCGGTGGTTCATCGAGGACCTTGTTTGCCTCGATGGTCTGTAGAGCTTTTGGGTGACAGTTTCACGTCTTTTCTTTTCAATTTCAGGCTAAATTTTTAAAAGAAAGCCTTTTCCCAGTCAATTTAATCAATTAAACAACAAATTCTAGTTTAATAAGAGAAATTTAAACATTAGTTTAAAATGAAATTAGTTTATTTAATTACTGATAATATTTTAAATTAAATAAGCCAGATAATTTCATAGATTAACTTATTTGAATACACAAAAAACAACAAAATATTTCCAAATAGTTTGAATTTAAATCAAGATCCAAACAATTAACGGATAACAAAAGATTTCACCTTGAAAATTTAATGTTTAGCTCATTTGTTTTTCTGCTTACAAATATTTATGTTAAAAAAAAATATATACACGGGGCTTTGATAGACATGTGAATTAATTGAGAAAATATTTCAACATAGTTTCCTTTGATTTTACTCACATTAACATACTGCAACAGTTTTTTTGTTAAAACTTAATTTTTTATGAGTACAAAAAAACATAAAATAAATTCAATACAGTATTGAATGCAATTAACTATAAAGTACAGTTTTCATTTTTTTTTTAAATAACTTCAATTCGGACCATAAAAAACCTTAAAGATTCAATTAAAACATGTAACGTGCTGTAATAAAAGTCATCAATAAATGAAATATCATCTCGTATCTCATCTTCAACCTATAAAATTAAATTTTTTATTATTTTATCATAAATTTTTGTCATGGAAAACATGAAATTTAATGCATTATTTAATATTAAATATTAACAAGAGAGATATTAAATATGAAAAAGGTCAAAAAATTTCTCTTTTATTCGAAATTTTTGTGCCGTGGAGATGCTCTATATTGAATAATTTTGTTTAAATTAAGATTGCATGAGAAAATTATTATTATTCAATTATTTTATACTTTATTTTTGTAATGCAAAGAAGAAGAAAAAAAGATACTTTGTGTGAATTACGAATCGTGAGGTAAGCGATATAACGGCAACAGCTGACTTCATTTAACCGAGATGAGTCATAATGAGACAATATTTTTATGTTTATTTTATTTTATTATGAATTTAAACAATGTTTTATAAATATTTAAATAAAAAAGAGTGAAAATTCGTTAGGTATTGTCATGATGATTTAATTTAATTTAACATTGTTTTGTTTGCAAAATATACAAGAAAAAATTAATAATCATTTATCTTAATTGTCGTGTCAGTCATTATAATTTTTTGACATTTTTTTAAAAAACATCTTTCAACACAATCTTAACTGAAAACGAAAATTTTCACTTTCATACATTTTAACATACAAAAGTTGAATAATCATTCAAATCAATCAGAGAGAAAATACGCTTGAAATTATAAAAAAACACACTTTCTTAATGATATATTGACCCTTCATCAAATGATTTTTCTTTTTACTTATGTTCAACTAATAACCTAACAACAATTTGTCTTCACGTTACATTGCGAGTGAAACAAAAAAATACATTACATTATCCACATGAATGTATGATAATAAATTGCATGGTCATTTATCCGTACTTAACATAACTTAACATAACATCTATCAATTTGTATATAAAATATTTAGTATTGAATTAGAATTTCTATTATGACATGACACGCCATGAGCTTTTTTTAAAGGGAATTTTTCTGTTAAATTGAAGAAATTCATTCAAAGTGTTATGAAAATCGTTATTTTAGGGCTTTAATACGAATTTCCTAGGTAACCTTGTCATCACATAAGCCAAGCAATCATCATCTCAGTCCATTCAAAGCATACCAAATCGAAACATTGACCTATCAAAAAAAAAATACTGTATGTAATTTACATTTAATACTTAAATTATTCAAAAAAAAAATATTTAAAATAAAAGAAATACTTCACGATATCACATCGCTTTATTGATTGAAATGATATTGATGTAGATTGATGATTGAATACAAAATTAAGACAGCACATACAAATGCAGTACAAAATAAAAGATCTTTTCAAATATATTATTCAGATATTTGCATTCATTTATTTACAAAACATTTTTTTTTGTATTAAAACTCGTTTCTTTATTATTATTTTATTCATTCATACGCGCGAAAATATCTGCTATATTCAAAATAAACAACAACAAACTTATAAAAATAATAATAATAAAAATATCGCAATGGAATTTATATGCATGCAAATTCCAAGACGGATCTCAATTCAATCTGCATAACACAGTTCAAAAAATATAACAAAAAAATTACATTCATTCTTTAAAATATTTATTCTTGTTTTGAATCTTGAATCGACAGCAAATATTGATGATTTCTTGCTTCTTCTACTTATAAATGAAATGAATGCAAATTTGATCTCTATATTTTTTTTTTTTGCAAAACGAAATAAGAATTTGTATGCAAAGAAAAAGGTCAACGAGATACATATCAAGTCTCTTCTACGTCTGGTTGTCAATAAACTCGATGTAATTGTAAAAAGAATTCAATCAGCTTGAAATTAACTCTTCATTCTGTTATTATTATTACAGAAATTTAATGGAGGAAGGGAAAATTTGATAGGGAAATGTAATCATGGAATGATTTTTAAAAGTGCATTTTGATGATATCCAATTTGACTTGTATTGAATTTAAAAAAATTGTAGAACGTGATAGTGCACGGTTTGCACGAGCGCATTTCTGAAGAAAAAATTCGGCCATACGCAGGCGGTGATTCAGACGGCCCAAATATTTTCCCTGAAGAGAATTTTTTTTATATTATAATGCTGATCAAATACGCTGAGTTTGAAGTGGAAAAAAAATTTCCCGTTCTGTTTTTCAATTTTCTCCAATTTTGAAACATAAATTTTTTTTTCTTGCAAATTTTTGTGTTAATTTCATAAAAACATTCTTAAGAATCATTTCAAACAGTTTTCGATACTGTTCATTTTGCAATATTACAGATATAAAACTTTATGAGAGAGATAAAGAATTTCTTTTTTCAAACTTTAAATATTTTGTTAAAAATGCTTCGCAGCTCCGCATTTAAATATAAAAGATTGTGAAAAGTAAAGAGAAATATTAAAAGTTAAAATGAAACATCAAATTTTCAAATTGATGCCGCCCATTAACTTTGTATAAAAAGTCAATCAGTTTTTGATTTTTCTGCCCATTTTACGGTCCAAACCAAGACGGCCCTCCTGGCATTTGCCGGAATGCCCATATGGCCAATCCACCACTGCCCATACGCATTTTTTCGCAATTGGCTCCTTTTTTGGGATTTTTCGTGATTGACGTCTTTTTTCTTTATTAGGGACGTTTTTATCATTCGACATTTTTTTGGACATTATTCACTAGTGGAGGTTTGACTACGGCTGATCGTCTTGTAAAAATTAAGCTTAGCGTGAATTTTAAAGAAAATTATACAAAATGCCAGGGCCGTTCATAATTTCTAATCCGCCCCTGCCATTGGTTACAGTATATTTTCCCATGACCGGACAGATAAGACGTACTCAAAAGCGCAATTTCCTCAAAATTGTACTCATATTATCAAAAAATAATAAAAAATTTGCAGTTAATCACAATTGGGACGTGATCTAATACCTATTTGTCATTATTTTTAATACAATATTAACAGTTTTGACAGTATTGTGGTTTTAATTTTATATTGTGATTTATAATTTAAGTTAAAATACAATATTATGGTCAGTTAAGCATTGTCATGTCTTGATTGAAAATTGCCTATAATGTGGTTTCTGAAAATTATTTAATTTTTAATGTGATATTTATTGTTTTAGAAAGATGCTCCAAATAAAATTATCGATCTTGAAATGACATGCCATTATGAAATTGATTGATTTGTGAATAAGAATCGAAAATTTTCACCCATTAAGATATAGGAATCGAAGAAAATCTGAAATTCAACATTCACTTTTTTCATTTATTTACATTTTCCTGCATTTAAACTTAAATTTAAAGTACAGACTCAAATAATTACTTTCCTACTCAAATAATTGAAAGTAATTAAACGAGTTTCTCTAGAAAATAAAAATAATAATCACGATATCAAATATCTCATTCAGACATCTGATATCTGTGAGTGCAATCGATAAGACAAACATTAATCTATTCAATAGAGTAATTCCATACAACATCACGATTGCACTTTTTCCTGTCATACATTTTAATATTTTTTTTTCGAATAAAAGTGCAATGAGCTTACATTTCCAACACAAAATGCTTCTGTTTTATTAACATGAATAATGAAAATAAAAAAATTGTAAAGTAAAATCCAAATTAATTCCTACTAACCAATATTTTCAACTTTCGTTACAGTTGCTGCTGTAGATTGAGGGAAACCAGTTGAAGATGATTTACTCTTCAAAGTTGGTGGTGACGATGATAATGAAATGCCTAGTTGGCGTTTGGTATGATTATTAAACGATGAATTGTTACTTGTGTTACAACTTTTACTATTTTTGTAATTATTATCAATTAATTTATGACTCTTATTATTATTATTATTATTTATTTCTAAACTTTTATCATTATTCAAATTACAATTATAATTATGATGTTGCTTCACACCACCAACATTGTTATTAACATCACTTGTTTTATTTTGTTTCACAGGTTGTCTCGAATTTAGGAAAGAAATTGTAAATTTTTTATCGTGACCAGCACGTTCACATGATACAATTGAATTTTTATTATCACTAGAAATACTTTCACTATTCTTCGTTGTTGTTGTTGTTGTTTCTGTTAGATGACCGTTTAATTTTGAATGATGATTTGGTTTACTTGTGATACCGTTTAAGATTTGTGGTTGTTGACGCAAAGTGCGCTCAATTTGCGTGGTATTTGATGGAACACTGTGACTTCGATGATGATCACGCGTTAGATATGAATTTGATTGGATAAAAACTCCATCGCATGTTATTTTAATTGTTGTCACCATAATACTTGACTAATAATATTGGTGTTGCAGCAGCAATGGATTTTCATGCTTTGATTGCACTCTTCAGTGAAATTGCTTTAAAAACCTCTTCTTTTTTATTTTATTATTAAACTCTTTATATTTTAAGCTGATTAACTCTGTGTGTTTTTTTGTTGTTGTTGTTGTACTTTGTTATGTCAAATTATATTTTTATTTTATTTGGCGCGTGGTTTATTTTTATTTACTTTTTCTTGTATATTAAACTGTGCATATTAAAATAAACACCTTCACACTTTTAAATTTTTTATTTTATAAGCGGATCACTCAAGTTATAACATGTTGCATTTACCTAATCACACTTTTCAGTGTTAAATAACTTTAAACTTCACTGTAAAAGGAAATTTCAAACGCCTTGTTATTTGAATTTTAATTTTATTTGAATAAAATTTATGAACTTTTGACATGCTCTTGATCAATATTTGAATTTCATTTTAAAGGCAAATTTGCATTGTATCACAATTCAAAGAAAGGTGTTTTTCAATACTCAATTTTGACATTTAACGTTTTAACACGAATCAGATGGCATGGAATTTGTATGACCTTGAACAGAAAAAAGATGAAGAAATCCATCTCCGAGGGAATTTTAAGCCTTTAAATTTAAACTGACAAAATAATCCTATAATTTTCCGTTATTAACTCAAATTTATGGTATTTATTTCAAATGTCAAAGGCTAAGTATGTATTAAAATTTTTCACACAAAGCTTAAAACGATTTAGTTATGCAAAAATATAACAAAAGATTTAACGACATGACATTGACACAGTCAGAGACAGTCATTCACAGTCAAAAATAAAATAAATATTAAAAATAATAATATGCAAAGTAAATATTTGAATTTTTAACTAAATGAAAAAAAAATTTAATAGGAGATGACTAATGAATTTTTATTTTTATTCATTTGTGACTATGAGATGAGATATAAAATAAAATATTAAGAAAACAAGCTAAAATTTGTATCAGAATCAGAAATTGCATTTAATGTTCACACAATAAAGAAGGAAAACCCCGATTTGGATCAGTCAAAATCCATTGAAGGTCTTGTAATTGATTGTAAAGGTAAAATTTTAATATAATTTACATTAAATACTCCCAAAACCTTGAGAGACATCCGCTAAAAATCTGTTAATGTCAAACTTGAACGAATTTAACCCTTTTCTTTCAACATTTGAATGGTATTTAAAGTCATGTGTAAATTCATCGCAAATGATCATTTGAATCACATTCGATTTTTAAAAAAATTATTAAAAAAATGGAATTTTTAAGTCAAAAAACGTTCAAAAAAAATTGACATGTGATTCGTGCAATAAAGGGTTAAACTTATAAAGACATTCCTCAAAAACCCATATATTGCGATTAATGTGGCAAATTATGAATATTGTTTATATAAAAATTTTTGTTTAAATATTTAAAATTATCATTATTATTATTATTTTAATCGACAGATGACTAATCCAAACAAATTCTTCTTCATCTTCTTCTTTATCTTGAATTATTGTCATTTTATTTTCATTTTTTTATAACTATTTTACATTTTTTTAAATAAAATTTACACACTAAAATGAAATGAAAAAAAAAACCTGTAATTTAGATGCTTGCTACTTAAATTTCGGTTCCAGTGATAATATCAACTGAATCATCATCATTATTCTTTTTTTTTTATTCTTTCATAAAATTCCTGATGAGAACCATAGCAGATGTAATAAAATTTGTCACCAGATCTGATACGTTTTTTATACTAATACCATTTTTTATGCTTTTTTTTAATTTTGATCCAGGTATTTATTTATAATTACAGAATATGGGACGTATTTGATTCAAAGTAAAAATGAAAAGAAGAATAGAATGATATAAAAGAGTACAGATGGGATGTTGATCATGATGATGATGATGATGACGATGAAGTAGAATGAAAAAAAAATAATAATAATAAAAGAAAACTAAAAGAATTGGAGATGGAGTTAACATTCCTTAAATTATTTAACTGGTTTTTGAAGGTCGTTCTTGTTCTTGGTAATTGCTTTGCGTGTATGTGTGTAAATATTAGAGTGGTTTATTTTAAGGAGATTTTCATTTGCAATTTTATTGAATTGAAGGAAAAATTCCTTAATATAATTTTTACAATTTTTTTAAATTTAATTTTAAATTTGAACGTTAAACAAATATTTTTAAAAAAAATCATCACTTTATTACATTCAAATTCTTTTGAATACAATAAAAGTAATAATTTTTTCTTCCTTTTTATCAACACAATTCGTTTCATGTTTTTGTTATGATGCTCGTAAAATAAAAATTCTTATTAGATACATTTTTGTACTCGTCACTTTATGATTTTTTTTGTTAATTTAAAGTCATAACGTGACTTATTTGAAGGGTTTTTTCAAAAAAAATGCATTTTTGGCTCTTTGACATCATTGATTTAACTAATTACAATTCTCAAAACGTCTTTCACTGAATTTTTAGTGGAAAAAAAATGGACTCAAAAATGAAATTTTACTTGGGAGACATTTCAGAATATGTAAAAATGCGCTTTCTGTCACCATTCTCTGATTACAGTCCACATTTTTTTCAAATTTTTTATTACAATCAAATAAAACATTGCCATGACATGCTCAAATTCTTTTGTAACACTGTCACTAGATCATTAATTAATTTGAATAACAATAAAAGTTGCCTTATGATGCCAATGATACGATCAAATTTGATGATCAATAAAAATGCATCTCAAATTTTACTGCGCGATAGCAATAAAAAAAATACCATAAATTGATTAGTGACATTTAAGCATTTTATTGAGCTTAATCCTATCAAATAATAAAAGTTATGGTAATAATTTTGAACATTCTTTTAAATTTTTTTTTGAAGAGTGTAAGGTGAGGTTCTAATTTGATATGCACAAATTTTTTTTGTCTCACAAAATTTCATCGATTTGAGATTTGGAATATTCCAATTCACACTTCAAATTTTTTTTTTTAACATCATGCCATTTGATTCGATGATTCAAATTTGTAAATTCACACCTTTACTTGTAATAAAAATAATAAAGATGATTAATTCTTTTTAGTTTAAATTTTTTATTGAATCATTGCATGTCAAAATTCACTCATTTTATTTATTTCAAAGCTTTCATGGCATTCACCTTAGTCGATTTAATTTTTTATGTCAAATTTTATATATTTTTATTTAATTTTTTGGTAATTCACTTTTATTTTATTAATTTTTTTCCAATAAGAATAATTCTCATATCAAAATATTACACGATTCAATTTAAAATTAAAAGATCCGACCAAACAGGTCTACTGTAACTAAAAGACTGAGTGAGATACATCACAAACCAAACAGAAACGCAGCAGAACGGAACGGTATAAAATTTACATTCATATATGACTATGAATCAATGTGAATGAATTAATGAATGGAAAATTTCATTAATAATATTTTTTATTCTTATTTTTATCAATTTAATCGAATTCAATTTAATTCATATTAAATTTTAAATTTACTATTTTCTGTGAAATTCTCTTCAATTTCGTCGAAAAATCAAATAAAATTTCATTAAAAGCGCGATTCAAGTCTTCACTCTAACCACAAACACAACTGTGTGGTGTGCCACTCAATGAATTTTGTTTTAACACAAATACACTGAAATTTTTACATACTATGAATGTGATTGGTATAAAAATGAATGCAATACACGTAGTACGCTGAAAAATGGTATAAACTATCTCATTTACACACACACACACACCATAAAAACGAACGTATTATTTGTGGTAAACAAAGCATGAGTGTAACGTGTTTGGTACCCTAAACAAAAACAATATAGTACGTGATACAATTGAAATTTTATATGAAGGTGGGTATAGTAAAAATTTCATTTCAATGCAAGGTACACTATTGATACTGTATTGCACCTGTTTTTATCATAATGAATTCACAATATTGGTATTCGATTCATGTATAAATTGGGCAATATCGTAGTTTAGTTTGAAATTTTAACATAAAGACTTATAATGTTGTCATTGAATTGAATAAAAGACTTGATAAATTGCTTTTCTTTCTATGGGGTTTTGATGCATTACCATGAGGGATTGCAGATATTTCTTCAAAAGTTCAAAGAGCGTTAAATTTTGACTCACAACGGGATCTCCGGGGCTTACAAGGTGTCAATTTCAAAAGGGATTTGAGCATTCTTTTGAAGAAGCAGATTCACGTTATGTCACTTTAAACAAAGAATAAAAACTAAGTCACCTTATCGCTTCCTAAGTACTGGCACGCCAGTTCATGACTGTTGAGAGGAATAAAAAGTTAAAATGTAATCATAAATTTAATCCTAGTAAATTGAAAAGTAGGCAAACATCATTAAAAATGAATATTTCATGGAAAATCAGTCCAAGAAAATAATTTTTTTTTAAAGATATCATTTTTGATGCATTCAATGAAATTGTGCCATTCAATTTCATATCATATGCATATTAAATACCTTTAAAATATTATTATTTGAAACACATTGAGGGCAAAAAAAGGAAAAAAATGAGGTAAACGTAAATAAACAACGATAAAGATGATGACGATGATTAGATTGATCAGCTACTGTTTTTTTTTCAAATTCATTATTATTATTATTTTATTTTATCTTCGTTTACATCTTGCATCCATTAAAGACGTTTGTTTTCAATTAATTCAAAAAAAATTCAAAGCCTCTTGAATAAACATTAATTTGTTCGTTTTCATGTTAAAATTTTGCTACTTTATTACTTTACCTGATAAATTATGGCAAAGAGAGAAAAATAAATGCAGGATAAAAAAATTCCGGATGCATGTTTGCATAAATTTATTAATAATTTAAAAGAATTTTTTGTCTGGTCTTTGAAAAATGAAATGAAAATGAAAAAAAAAAATAATTTACTAACTTAATATGATGGTCAATTCTTATAAATCAGTTATTTTTCTCTTATTTTTTAATTTTTTTTTAATATCAGAATCAGACATGCAAAAGTTTAAGATTATATGCTGAAATTGAATGAAATAAAAAAAATAACACATTTTTTGTCACTGTTTGTAATCGCCATGTATGTAGTCACATATTGCAACATTGTTGCTAAATTTAATGTCGTCTGATATCAATTAATCTTTTTTTTTATTGCATCTTGTTTATTTATTTACATTTTTTTTCATATTAAAAGGTTTTATTGAGGAGGTAAGAGGAAATTAATAAGGGAATTTTAAATGAATTGAAATGCAACAGGGCGCTTTTTGATTTAATTTATAAAGAAAATCACATGAAATTTATTCAAGTGTCTCTACATGAAAGCGGCTTCTTTTCAGAATGTGTCTCATCAAACACGTGAATAAAATAACCGTGTTTTATAAAATGACAGTATCAAGAAATATTTAATTGAAGATGTGTTAATTCCAACAATGTAAACAAAATTTAAAAAGGAAAAAAAACAATCTCAACGTTACGAGTAGTAAAAAATTAAATAATTTGAATAAATTCACGTACTAAACCTTTCTTTTATCGTTTTTTAGTAGTCGTACTACATGTTTTCAACTGAAGAAGTAAAAAAAATATATTGTTATTAGAAAAAAATATGTTGACCGTTACATTGAAAAATCAGTATTAAAATTCTGTCCTATTTTGATGATAGTTTTCCGAAATTTTAATCCCTGGGTCATTGACGGGAACTGGCCGCTAACTCAGGCTTTGAGTCAGGCTCATTGTAAACACCCGTCATCATGGTAGATGGGAATTTAACCCAGATTAGGCTACAGTCCTTTCAGAAGGCCAAGCAAGTTTGACTTAAATTCGTTTAAAATCATACTTCGGACGAATGAACAGTATCGAAAACTGTGCAAAATGATTCGTAAGAATGTTTTTTATGAAATTAACAGAAAAATTTACAAGAACAAAATAATTTTAAATTTCAAAATTGAAGTTTTTTATAAAAAGTCGAAAAGTGTGCCGCCTTATCTGGGTTAATCCTCTCATCCCAAACAGTTGTCATATACTTATTTTTCCTAAAGCGAGAATTCACTTTAAAGGCTAGATTAAGTCAGCGACTGCTCAAGATGACAGGATAAAAGCTAAGGCCCTCTAATGATCATAACGGATTTGCACAAGGGGTTCGACTAATAGCTTGAGTGCAGGCTCCATAGTCGCCCTAAAATTTGATCTGATCTGGCTTCAATTTTAGTAAAATTCGTTCACAGTGACTCGAGGCTCGATTTTTCAAAGGATTCCATGAGGATTGAGCCAACTGGTGCCTCTTTTTGACCATTTTCGTCACTTTACAATTGAAATAAGTTTGTTAAACAAAATTTCATCATAAACTGACTAATTTATCATATTTTTTTGCAGATGTTCTACTTCAAGCAAAAAAATAAATAATAAAAAAAATTATAGTCACAATTTTATTATGTCATATTTTATTTTTTTTCTATTGAAATCTAATAATAAATTAAATATTATTGCCATAAATGTCTGAGCTTAGCAAAAAATGAAGTCAGTGTTATATTGCCACACTTTTGTTTAGTTTAACAAAAGTTTAGCATACTTTTAATATGAAACATTTATTATAAATATTTTTATTATTTAAAATTACAACGAATTTGTATTGAACTATTATTGAATTAATATTAAAAATTGTTTCTTTTGAATATCATGTTTAAAAATTATTGACAATTGAATAGCGAGACAGAAATTTGCTTTAAATTTAGGTTTTTTTTAATAATTATTCATCATTGTTGGTTAATTTGTATAAAAAATACATAAATTTTATTATATTTAAATGAAATATGTTAGCAAACGCACCTGTTTCTTGTTTCATTGTTTTACGAAAATTAAATGAAATATTTTTTAATAATTTTTATGAGTGAATAATTCCCAAGTTCATGTGATTTTGTTTATTTATACTTTATCAAAAGTTAGAACATATGATTAAATTTCCTATGAGTCATCCGAATATTCATCATAACACAAAATTGTCCATAGATTTCCTGTTTCATTTCATATATTTGTATTTTTTTATTTATTTATACAGACAGATGTTTACAACATTCAAATACGATTAAATTTTGTTTATGAATTCATTGAAAATGATAATGAAGCGTATTTCGTTGAAATCCATACTTGAAAGGAATCAGAATAAGGCTCCAAAGTCCATACCCTGAGTGAATCCTCTTAACTGGCATCCAAGGAGTTATCTACAAAACATCATTTTAGCATTTTATTACAAAATGCATTAAAATTGATTGATCTTCATTACTCTTTTTGACTCTTTGAAAAAAAATAAAAAAAAAATTTAGGATCAATCAAGAGTCATGAAGAGTCATAAAGAGTCATAAAGAGTCATGAAGAGTCATGGAGAGTCATGAGGAGTCATGAAGAGTCAAGAGGAGTCATGAATTTGAAAAAAAAATCAAATTAAGGTTTAATGAAGATCAATAAAGATCAATCAGGAGTAATAAAGATAAATCAGGAGTTAAGAGGACTGGGTAGGACTATGAAAGATGCACAAAGAGTCATTGAGGTCAATAAAGAGTAATAAAAAAGACTAACGAAGAGTCATAAAGAGCAACAAAGACTGATGTTAACTTTTAAAAACTCACTGTATATCCACACCGAAATTCGCTCAATATTTAAATTATAGCGAAATACAAAGATTATTTTATTTAATTTCTTTTCTTTGTCCCCTTAAAAGGCATTTGCTCCATTTAATTTACAGTTAATTTCATTTAAGATATTTTATTTATAGGAAAAAAACCATAAAAAATTAATAAAATCCCAAATGTTGAACTAAAAAAAAATTTCACGCAATAATTTACCCGTTTTTTGTCCCGCTTTATAAAAAAAAATGTATAAAAAAATGTATAAAATAAATTGAATTGCATGCAATTTTGTAAAATAAAAACTTTTCTTTTATATTCTAGTTGAATGTGAATTTATTTTTATTTTACTTTATAATTATAATTTCAGTCATTCGATGTACTCTACATTTTTCTATCATTGACCTTTATTTAAACTTTATTATGTAAATAAATTCATTTATTTGTTGTCTGCGAGTCGAAAGAAATTGAATGTATTTTTTATAATTTTATTTTATTTTTTTTCAAATAAAAGGTGAAAAAAATAACTCAGTAAATTATCTTGAATAATAAAACATTGCCTATAGTTATAGATTCAAATAGTAAAAATTCAAAAGGAAACCACATTTCCGTGCAATGAAACACTTACAATAAAAAATGAAATAAATGCAGGTGAGTCAATATGAATGGAAACTCTTTCTTTCATTAATTGCAAGTACATAAAATTAAATGAAATTGATGATAATAAAAAGGGCAAGTGAAATTCAGTAGGGCGTAACAATAGATTTTTCTTGAATTTCAGCCGGTACAATACTAACACATGTGAGCACTCAATTAAAAGTGTTTCGTTATTGCAAATGGTAATTTAGGAACATGCAATAGCAACATAAAATTTAATGAGGTGCATATTTTGTGTTTTTGAAGGTTTTTACTTATAATTTTCATATTCAAAGTACATATTACAATATGTGAACACATCATTAACAGAATTATTTTGATACTATTTTAAAGTTTTGCAATTAAATGAGCTAATAATTGGTTTTTTAACAGCTCATTAGAATTTAAAGAAGTAAAAGTGGATTTATTTTTGTAATTAAGATGAATTGGTCGATTAACTTGTAAAATTTGATTAATTGGGTATTAAAAGTTGATCGCTTTGGTCGTTTTGAATATTCATGAAATTCATCTGCTTTAATAAAAATATTATTTTTTTTCTGATTTAAGATTATCAGATCATATCAGATTCATAGGACGACTGTAAAGCCTGCACTAAGGCTATGAGTCATCTGAAGGCCTTAGCTTTCACCCAGTCATCCCAGTCAGTTGCTACCCTTATCTAGACTTCAGTCAAATTGAGTAGCCGGAAAAATGGACATTTAAGATTGAAAAGTTTCATGGCCGAAGCGGGAATCGAACTGTCAACCTTAAGATTGTTCGAATTTGGAAAACGTCCTTGATTGGCTCTTACTTATTGGCTTACAGGGTGCTTGCGGTTGAAATTCGATTCAGATTAAATATTTCCTTTTGTCAATTGCATCTAGGATGCCCAGACGTCTTCAACTTACAGAACTGGGACAGAAATTTGGGATCATGATGCATGGAAATGCACTCACAAAGGCCATTCGATGGTAGAAGTTAATTTTTTTGATATGATTCAAATCAATCATTGTCATTAATATTCTTGCAAAAACTTCAGAAAATTATGTAATAATCAAAAACATTCAATATAATTTGTGATTAATACACACAGAAAACATGAAGTACATACAAGAAAACATTGTATAACTATATTTAGTAATAATCCGCCTACAGTTTGACACAATACACAAATTTTACCAATATGTTAAAATAAAATATTCAAACTAAACATTTTATGTTTGAACAACAAAAAAATGTTTATATCTTTCTGTGTATGACATATAACTTAGGTCGCGTAACAACAAATTACAATATTCCAAATTTGGCGAATTTTTTGTTGATCACATCCCACGACTTTCGTATTTCCTTTGTTACTCAACAAAATTTTGATTCAGAAGTAAGTTTCATCATAAAAGAACTTAATTCCAATTTTATTCCAGTCCAGAACTCGATAAGAGAATAAAGTTTGGCAATTAACCAGACAGAAATAATTCAATTTAAATGCGCTTGACAAATTAAATTTATGAGACTCGTAAAAAAAAGTCACGTTTCACACCCATTTTCCCTTCATATGATATGATATCCTGTTTAATTTTATTCCTGTGAATGTGAAATACTATTAACTGCAAAAATGTGCTAAAATACGTCATGAATGCATTATAAAATATTGCAGCTTATCAATAAGGGTAGATACGAAGAGGGACTAACGGTGAAAATTAGTGATCAATTCAATCCATGTGAGATGCTCATTGCCAATAATATTTCATACAATTCCCAGACATATAAAATAAAAAGGACATGCGCAAAATTTAACTGTTTCAAAATTTAATTTGATAAAATACCACAATTTATCACATTAACACCTTATTAACATCGATAATTCTAATTATTTTCTTCTCTTATGGTATTTATTGTCAGGTATTCATTATTATAAGTAATTATATAACGAAAGGAAACAGGATGTTTCTTCGTGATTCATCAACTCCCATAGTCACGTATGTGTGCTTTCAATTCATCCCATGTCCTCTTTTCATTTATCGTATTATTCATAGTAGTACACAAACATACACATAAAACGTAATAATACTATTAAAACGTACACATTTCTCTTTAAAAAAAAAATTATAGTAGAATGTTCTATTGCGGAATTTTTACAGGAAAAATACACATTCAAATATCATCTTAAATTTAAAGCAGCCAGACAAAAATCTTCTTGAATTCATCAAAATTGCTTTTGAGACATTCAAATAAACATCCATTCAAGAAAGAATGACGATTGAAATGTAAATTTTTTTACAATAGTAGTAACACAGGTTTATTGATATCAAAAAATATCTAGACTACAATTTGTTATTCGAATTGAAATACATTTGGAGGACAAAGATATTATTTTTATTATTATTCTCTTATTAGATGTTTATTTGTATCAATCGTAAATACAAAAAAAAAATGTTCAAGACTTACCTTATTAAAGACATTTGTGCAATATCCTCTTCTATGATTTTTATTTTTTTTCTCCTTCCAAATCTCGCTTGAATTTCAAAATTTCACTTATTTCATCGCACAAAATTTAATATGATGATTACTTTTCAAAATGATTCAATTTTTATATGTTTATCGCGTAAAAATATTCTGGCATATTTTTTTCTTCGTTTCAATTATTTTTTTTGTTGTATTTTTTTTTCTTAATATTTGCTTTGCCTCATAAAAACATAAGTTTTATATTATATCACAAATCCTACAGATCTGCCTTGATAAAATTTGATTGTTGGAGCATTCAATGATTGTTTTTAACACCTTTTGGTTAAATTTTTAATTGGAAAACACCTTTAATTTGATAAAAAGTGGCAAAATATTTTTACTTTTGCTTTACTTTGAGATTTGACTTTATTTGATATTGAGTCGCACTTTCGATATGACAGACGCAATTTCCATTCTTTCATGGAAGTCTCCAAGTAAACAAAAGTCGCCGATATAAATTGACAGTTGCATATTCAACGACATTTTAACCCTTAATGAAAAGTGTGGGTTTTATGAAAATGTTAACTTTCTATTGCGAAATGAGCTAAAAAAATTTATGAAAAATTGATAAGATAGAATTTCACTTGAAATTTCATTTAACGTTTATTTTCTATGAAACACATACGTGAAATATCAAAATGAATTCTAGCCTACAGCTATTGCATAAGCGCACATAATTGCGCTAGAATTATCTGCCGTCAATATTTTCAGTTTCGTGTAATTTGGAGGAATTGTCACAATAATATGTGATCAAAACCTGCGCACCAGTTTGTTGTTTTTCAAAAAGAAAAATAAGAGAAATATGTATACGGCTTTAAAATATTAATTTACAGTAATTTTCTGATTATTTTGCAAACAAATTAAGGATCATAAAATCGTAAACATTAATGTTCAATTAATTTAATTTTCACAAGCATCAAATTTCATTCATAATTTTCCGAGGTAAGTAAAAGCCGCAAAATATTTTTTTTTGTTTTATTCGGCCATCTTGAAAAGCAATTTCCCGGGAATATGAAAAAGTTTTTATCTTAATTATGTGTTTAATTTATTCAAAAGCAACTTTGAGTCTTCAATATTGTTAAGCTGGTTGATTTTTTTATCAAGTCTTTATTCTTAGTTTTTTTCTTGACGAAAACCTTTATGGGAAATCAAATTCAAAAAATTTTTAATATAAAAATATTTGATTTTCCATTTAATAAATAAGTTTTTCCAATCAAAGTCATGTTTTAATACCAAGAAACTACGATTAAGTGAAGTTTTTCACATAAGCCAACCATGATTAAAAAAAAAACCTGAAAATTACAAGAATAAACATTGAAATAATACAATACACAACAACAAAATAATGTCATATGATAAAAAAAATTAAAATTTATGATCCCGGTCTTTTAAAGGTAAATAAAAGCATATCAAAGTGTTAAAGTTATTACTGAGTCGGCATACATCAACCCATAATATGGAAGAAGGACACGAAAATCATCCAATGGCAAATATCAAAATTGAGGATGAAGAAATATCAGAGCAGAATGCAAAGGAAAGGTCACCAGAACGTGCAAGAAGGTAAGTATCCCATTTTTATGTATTTTCTGATAAAGTATTTAATATTATTATGTTTCATTTTCGTTTGCAGTGAATCACGTCGAGGAAGACGAGCTCAAAAACGAAAAAAATTGTAAGGCCTCTGTTTCGAACCATTTTTCTGAATCATAATTTTTTTAAAATTCTTGTTTCTCTAAAAAAAATAGTTTTGACTGTAAAATATAATTTTTTTTTTTTAAATTACAGTGAATGGCAAGATGAACCAACATTACAATTGATCGAATTTATTAAATTGCATCCAAGCATTTGGGATAATACAGATGTAATGTATCGCAATGTAAGAATGAACAAAAATCTCTTCCTGGAACTTGTCAGTGTTCTTTCAAATAAGTATCCAGATCATGGATATACCTATGGTAAAAATAACATTTCATAAAATTGTTCTGTATTTATACAATGTGAATTATTTTTAATAGAAATTGTCCGTCGAAAGTGGGATTCGTTAAAAGGTTATTATTCAAGAAAAGCTGTTCGTAATCCTAATAATACCACAATGGAAAAAGAACTGAAAACTAATGGAAATACAAATAACGAAGATGAAGCATCTGATGCAGTTCATTGGGCATATTTTGAACGTCTTAGCTTCCTTGGTACTAGTCTAAGTAAAATTAATGCATCTGAAGCTGGAAGTGATGAGGAAAATGAACTTGATTTAGTACAATCAGAACCATTGAATCTTGAATTTAGTAATGGTAGTACGACTGTTAAAACACATCTTGTACCGAAACGTCGAAAACATCATAGTATGGAAAATCCTACAGAAAATGGAGATCATTCTGCTGGTCCAATATCCCTTGTGACAGATAAGTCAGATAATTTGCGTAATTTAACGTCCACACCGAATCAGCCAACATCACAACAAACCCCACAACAAACGCCAATGTCTCCCACAGCAACCGGCTCTGATCCAGATTGTTTTGGAATTGGAAAATATGTCGGAAGAGTGATACAGGATTTAGATGCTGATCTCACAGATGAACTAGTATCTAGAGTTGTGAGAGACTGCATTGAAGTAAGACATAAACAAAGGCTACGATTTGCCGAAATGTATCAAAATAATTAATGAAACGGGGGAAAAAACGACGAAAGTTTTAAAATTAATGTATCGTTAATCTTAAACAAAAAGTAGAGTGATTGTATTCGTTTAAGTGTGATTTCAATGTATGTATTGATGGGTTTGATTCGTTCAAAAGATACAAAATAATACTCTAAATAGTAATTTTAAAGTTGTAGCAACATATGGAAATATTAATTAAGAAAAAATTAAGCGATAAAAATCAATTAATAAAGTCAAAGAATTGTCAAAATAAAGTTTGAGTCATTTTATTTTATTATTACAAATTAAAAAGTAATTATTTACAGAATCGCTTTAGAATAAGTAAGATTTTTACAACTAAAATATATATTCATATAATTCAGAATTTCAACATGGAACAAACAAATAAGATATAAATAGAAGAGAATTTATGATTCGTCATTTGTTGTATCAGGTTTTGATTCTAACGAAAATGGAGGGCATCTACAATCAAATGTGTGACCATCTTCTCGCTCCATCCTAAAAGTTCCCCACATATGACCTTAAAATAGATGATTTTGAATAAGCCCAGATTTACACAGTTAATTTTTATAATATTACCTGACGGCGCTTGTAAGGACACATGACTGCTATACTGGAAAGCTGGTAAACGAGGACTCAAAACTGGTTCTTGCCCGACCACACCACGACCTCTTACGGTTTCTAAAGTTCCTGATAATGAAAATATTCGCCAATGGCGTTCACGTAATTGAACAGTCAATTCCCCAAGATTTTCAAGACGAATGCAGTAACGCCACTGTAAAAAGTTAAAATTTAGTTTTGATCAAATGTAATAAAAAAAATTACATACCCAATAAACACTAGAAGCAGGTGTTTCACGACATCCCATGTAAAATGGAATTACAGTCACACGAATTGCTTCTGTTGTTTCTTTATGTACATCAGATAACTCAAGCCAAGGATGATTTTTTTGTTGCCATGCTTTGAGTGTATCTTGTGCCTCAAATGTTTCCTTCTCCGGATTGAATGCCAAAAATTTATCAAACAACTCATGTTGCAATGGTGTTCGTTCTACAGCTGAATATGGTAAAATATCTTCATGAGCAACATAATCTAAGCCAGGAATCGCATATAAGCTGCGTGATGACTCTTGATTTCCTAGAAATGTGACAGCTTCTGTTTGTGCTCTAATATAAGGACAGTCACGTTGATCAATGAGAACTTGATAAAATGTATGAGTTTTTCTTTGCACTTCTTTGTTAGATGGAGGACTTGTGGCTTCTGTACTACTTTCTATTTTATTGTTATTAGGAATATCTCTGTCATAAACTCTGGCATTCCATGGAAACAAAATAATCCCACGGTATCCAAACACTCGATGAAGAAATAGTTGTCCAGTTTCATATTTGCCTTGTGCTTTGGGTGTCTCTAATTTTCCAACTTCAGCTAATCTGTTCAAGAAAATATTTTAATAATTAATAAAGTTATATAATAGCTGTATAAAATGTAAAATCTTTAATGGGAAACAACAATAACAACAATTCAAGGCATATTTTTTTTATTTGGATCGTATAGTCTATAGACGTAGCAACTGACTACCAACCGAGTTTTTTGCGTCGAACTGATTGTAATAGTTCTCAAAGCAACATTTAAGATTCCTTTATTACTACAAGCTTTAGAGATACTTAAAAATCCAAAACGACACAAAATCGTCATATTTTAAAGCTTTTAACTAATTTTATTATCAATTTAATTTGGACAAGTTGTTTCACAACACTTTCATGCAAATAAACCTTTGTCGACTGAAATTGAAGAGACCTTACCAACTGTCAATTACTTTGACAGCACAACGTTTGTTTACGTTTTGTGAATAAATAAAGCATAATTTTTAATTGTAAAATATTAAATTAAAAGGTAAAATCAGATTTTAACCACTAATTATAATAAAAAATACAATGGGACGAGACAGTAGAGATCGCGATGTTAGGTGAGTAATTGATTTTCAGTAATAATAACCGTGATTTATGTATTTTTAATTTACTAGTAGAAAAGATAAAAGGAGGTCAAGAAGCCGCTCCAGATCAACTGAACGTAAAAAACGTCGAGAAGAAAAACGAAGAGAACGACACAGAACGCCAGAAGAAAAACCGAGCAGGAAAGAACGAAGACGATTTGAATCACCTAGCAAATATGAGAAAAGTAGCTCAACTAATAGTAGCAACTCAAATAGTAACAGCAAACATGAGTCATCGAAGAAAGAATCAGCATTTGATATGCCTCCTCCAGGAACCATTGATAAAGACGAAGAACAAAAACGACTGGAAGCTGAGATGCAAAAACGTCGTGAAAGAATTGAAAGATGGAGAGCCGACCGGAAACGTAAAGAACTTGAAATGGGCAAGAAAGACAGAGTTTTTTCTTCTGTAACACCAGCACCAACCGGAAAAAAATGGTCATTAGAAGATGATGAGGAGTCTGATGATGACGTCATTGAAGTTAAACCTGACATTCAAGCAGTCATAGCAAAATTAAAAAATAGGTCGTATACTCCACCAAAAAGAGAAATTATAATTGAACCTGAACCAATCGAAATAATTGATGAAAAAATTAAAGAAAACGAAGAAAAGAAGCAAGATCCTGAAACAATTGTCCTTGACGATGAAGAAGATGAAGATATTGATCCACTCGATGCATACATGAAAACAGTTCAGGATGAAGTACGAACACTCAAAAATTTAGATGAAAAACCAAAGGGAAATAAAGGAGCAATTACAATCGTGACTGGTGTGATAAAAAAATCTGATTCCATTGAAGGTGGCACTGAAAAAGGCAAGAAAAAAGGTGAATTGCTAGAACAAAATCAAGATGGTTTAGAATATTCGAGTGAAGAAGAAATGGAAGATATCAAAGACACAGCAGCAAATCTTGCAGCTAAACAGAAAAAGGAACTAGCAAAAATAGATCATTCCTCTGTACAATACATGACGTTCCGTAAGGAGTTTTATAAAGAAGTGCCAGAAATCGCTCAAATGACACCAGAAGAAGTTGATCAATATCGGTGTGATCTCGAGGGAATTCAGGTCAAAGGCAAGGGATGTCCAAAACCTATTAAAACATGGGCACAATGTGGTATATCCAAAAAAGAAATGGACACCCTAAAGAAAATGCAATTTGAAAAACCAACTCCTATTCAAGCACAGGCAATTCCAGCTGTGATGTCTGGAAGAGATTTGATTGGAATCGCCAAAACTGGTAGTGGAAAAACTTTAGCTTTCATTCTTCCCATGTTTCGACACATTTTAGATCAGCCACCTTTGGAAGAAGGAGATGGTCCGATTGCTATCATTTTAACACCAACAAGGGAACTTTGCATGCAAATTGGAAAAGATATTCGGAAATTCTCAAAATCTTTACAATTACACGCTGTTTGTGTTTATGGTGGCACAGGAATTTCTGAACAAATCGCAGAATTGAAAAGAGGTGCTGAAATAATTGTTTGTACACCAGGACGAATGATTGACATGCTAGCAGCAAATTCAGGTCGAGTCACAAATTTGAAAAGAGTTACTTACATAGTCCTTGATGAAGCCGATCGGATGTTCGATATGGGCTTTGAACCACAAGTCATGCGAATCATCGATAATGTACGTCCTGATAGGCAAACTGTTATGTTTAGTGCAACTTTTCCTAGACAAATGGAAGCCTTAGCAAGAAGAATCCTGAAAAAGCCTATTGAAATTATTGTGGGTGGACGTTCAGTGGTGTGTAAAGAAGTTGAACAGCATGTTGTTGTGTTGGAAGATGATGCAAAATTCTTTAAACTCTTAGAACTTTTAGGACAATACCAGGAACATGGAAGCATAATTGTGTTTGTGGATAAGCAAGAAAATGCAGACATTTTGTTAAAAGATTTGATGAAAGCGTCATATCCTTGCATGTGTTTACATGGTGGTATCGATCAATTTGATCGGGATTCCACTATTTTAGATTTTAAAAGTGGAAAATGTAAATTGTTGATTGCGACTTCGGTAGCAGCTCGAGGTTTGGATGTGAAACAATTGATATTGGTTGTAAATTATGATTGTCCTAATCATTATGAAGATTATGTACATCGTGTTGGCAGAACAGGTCGTGCTGGCAATAAAGGACATGCTTGGACGTTTGTCAATCACGAACAAGGTCGTTATGCCGGTGAAATTATACGAGCACTGGAACTTTCAAATGTTGAGGTTCCTGAAGATTTGAGAAATCTTTTTGAAGAGTACAAAACAATTCAAGAGGCAAGTGGTAAAAAAGTTCATACTGGTGGTGGTTTCAGTGGAAAAGGATTCAAATTCGATGAACAAGAAGCTGCAATTGCAAATGAAAAGAAAAAGCTTCAGAAGGCTGCATTGGGATTACAAGACTCTGATGATGACGATGATTTGGAAACTGATATTGATCAGACAATCGAGCACATGTTTGCTACAAAACGAATTGTCAAAGAAGTTGAAGCTCCCATTATTACCACAAATGTTTCAAGTTCAGCTCAAAGTACAATATCGAATGTGGAAAAATTAGAACTTGCAAAGAAATTAGCATCAAGAATAAATATGACAAAGAATTTGGGAACTGAACCCAAAGCTACACCTCAACAAGCAACTGAAGCAATTATGAAAGGTTCACATCCTCTCATCACTGCTAAGACTGTAGCTGAACAATTAGCCGCCAAATTGAATACAAAATTGAACTATCAACCAAAAGAAGATGATGATAATCCAGAACAGTCTGAACAAGTGTTCCGTAAATATGAAGAAGAGTTGGAAATTAATGATTTTCCACAACAAGCAAGATGGAAAGTCACTTCCAAAGAAGCTCTTGCACAAATTTCGGAATATTCGGAGGCAGGCTTAACAGTTCGTGGTACTTATGTTCCAACAGGCAAACCTATTCCTGAAGGTGAACGAAAACTTTACTTGGCCATTGAGAGTTGTAGTGAATTGGCTGTTTCAAAGGCCAAACGTGAAATCACCCGATTAATTAAAGAGGAGTTGCTGAAGATGCAAGCCACATCACATCACTTAATCAACAAAGCTCGGTACAAAGTGTTATAAATCTGATCAATTATTTTTTATTATCACCTAAAAATAATTATTATGAAAATAAAAATTAAGATAATTTTTTAACAATATCTTGTAAGACTTTTGATGTCGTACAGTCAGGCAACTCCTTAACACAAGCTTTCCCAGTTCCACCCAAATCTCCAACTCTCGGGTCAATCGGTAATGTTCCAAGAAACGGTACTTTTGCTAGCTCAGCTAGTGCTTGTCCACCTCCAGATGAAAAAATGTTTGAACATTCACTGCAGTTTGGACAAACAAATCCACTCATATTTTCAACAACACCCAAAATATTTATACCCGTCTTCTTGCAAAATATAATCTCCTTTCGTACATCTTCAATGGCAACTTCTTGTGGTGTTGTAACAATAATCGCACCATCACACTTAACCTCCTTCATACATTCCATTACGGTTATATGCTCATCCGAAGTACCAGGCGGTGTATCAATTATCAAATAATCCAGCTCATTCCAGGTCACATCATTCAAAAATTGACGTATCATCGCAGTTTTTTTCGGACCACGCCAAATGATTGGATCTGTACGACTTTTCAAGAGGAATCCAATTGACATAACTGCAAGTCTCTGCTCAGCATCTGTATAAACAGGTACCCATCCTTCATCACACTGATGAATTTCTTTGTCTTCTAATCCCAATAGAAATGGAACACTCGGACCACATAAATCAATGTCTAGTAATCCAACCTTGAAATTAAAATTACAAAAAATTAGGAAAATAAATCATCGTGAATTGCTTAAATTTTGAGATTTTTTACTTTAAATCCTGATTCTTTGAATGTAAGTGCAAGTTGTGTTGAAACTGTTGACTTCCCAACACCGCCTTTTCCCGATAAAACTAAAATAATGTGTTTAATATTGTCCAACATATTTTGAATTTATTTAATTTTAAGAAAATTGATAAGAAACGTTGTTGTGCGGTTTTTTGGTTTAGAGTATTTTTTTTCTGTACAATGTAAACATATGATTTGTATTTACATATTTTCAGGATTTGGTAAATATTCAAGTCAATTCTTAAATCTCAAATGTATCAATTGAAAAGTATTAAATTTTGCATAAAATTTCATTCCCAATTAAAATTTTACTAATTTTAGAGAAAATGCTAATCCTTATCAAACATGGAAAAATTCGTAGATGTAATTTTATCATGAACGCATGAATCCATTCCATTCAAATGAACCAAAAATTTAAACAAGACACGTGGATTTTTGGAAGTAGCATGAAGCGAACTGTTGCAATACATTTTTAATAAAATTAAATTAATAATCTGTAAATGCCCGCTGGCCATGATAAAAGTATTAAATAATAAATTTGATGTATGTTATGTCAGGATGTTTAATTTAAGGATTTTAAACCAAAATATTAATAATTGTACTTTTAAGAACGTTGTTCTTAATAAAAGAGTTGAAAAAATATTTTGTGGGAAAGATAAACATTTTGATATTAAAAAATTTTGGTCCGGATGTGAATTAATTTTAATTTCACATCTCAAATTTACCCAAAGTGATACCAGAAAATCGTTTCTTGGTCGTTATCAAGAAAATAACTTTGAAACATCATCGTGATCCAAATGCAGGCTCAACTCAAACCATGAAACAAGGTCATTCTGCTTACCAGTTATAATCATCAGACGGCCTAATATTTACTTTTGACATTCCTAGCAGTCGCCAGGGGCGCATTCAAGCCTAAAAAATTTCTTAGCTGGAGCGAGGACCTTAAAATAAAATCAAAATTTAATTTCAACAGTTTCATTTTCATTTAAATCCATTTTTCATTTAATCCCCATCCTATCAATTACCATTTAAAAGTAAATTCATCTATAATCATATGTTATTAAATCCTGCTGCGTTAAATACTTACCCACTTTTAAAATTATCTTCGCTTCTGAAGTTTATTTTATGTTATTTTTTTCTCATAGTAACCAACCAATACGAAGAGAGAAAAAAGAAAGAGCCACTTAATATAAATTAAACACCTCATTAAATAACAATAGTGTGCTGGTTAAAAATAAGGGATGATGTCTCATGTTATATTACATAACAAAAAAAAATTTGTCTTTTAATAAAACTTTAACCGTCATATTAAATTTCATTGATGATGACGATCGACACAGAATCCGATATGTTTCCTATGACGATTGTTGTTTTTTCTTCTCACTTTGATACTATTATTTGCTTTTTATAATTTAATCTAGGTTTTAATTGTGTATCAAATAAAAATAATAAATATATAATGACACAGGATATTTTTTTTCATTTTAATATAAGTTCAGATGTGACGAATTACATTTTTCATATCAATGGATTATGGAGTGCGTTGAAAATTACATACAATAAGCTTTATCCATGTAAACTTTTTTTGTGTATAAAAGGAGAAGAAAAAAAAGGAGATAAAAGAAAGAAGGATCATCTCGTTTAATTGGAAAAACACAAAGTTGTTAACATTCATATGAATGAATGGTACAAAATAGAATAAAATTAAAATCATATTTCTTTTACATATTCATTGAATATTTTACGCCATAATCGGAACAAAATTACCGGATATTGGATTTTCATTGTTTTGTGAAATAAAATTACAGTGTAAAAGGGAAGCAAATGGCTAACAATTAAGTAGTCAAATTATAACAAGAGATTTTGTGTTCATATCATCAACGTATTCTTAGTTTCATTAAAAAAAAAGAATTCCAAGAAAAATTCATAGTTCATCTAATTTGTAATAATTATAATTTTTATATGTTTACTTTATTATTTTAATTTAACATCTATGCTTGTAATATTGTAACATTTATGTTTGATTAGATTTAAATTTATTTTGATACAAAAATATTAAACAAACAATATAAAAGGGATTAACAATCATTTATTTTGACGAACATCAATTGTTTGTAGAGAGGGTGCCTTTTAAAATTTCAATTCTCTTCATACAGAGCTTATTTAAAGTGCGTGAAATCTCTAATATATTTGTAATCACCAGTGTGCAATAGTCTGAACCAGCAGGCCTATTTTATTTATTAAATTGTATGTATTTTTATTTACAAAAAAGCTTAAAATTAGACTATGATCATCATTTTACATGTCATTCAATGCATTTTGATAATTGGATTTGTATTAGCAATACTTGTAATTTAGTTCGTGCTTCAAATATCCATGAAAAAGATTATTTAGCGTTTCCTTTTTCCCAAAAAAAATAAATAAAATTAAATAAAATTCAAATAATTATATTGAAATTATTTTCAATTTTTATATCTCATCAATGCCATGACGATGTTCCATGTGTTTGACCAGCTGACCCATTGTTATCCATTACAGTTGATGAAAAACATACTGCACTGGCACGACGATTAGTCATATTGGGATCATCGTTATTTGTTGTTCCATTATTCAGGTTAATAAGCATGTGTGTGTTACAATTCATAACATTTTCAAGAGATAAATTTTGTTGATCTTCGTCATTTGGGTTGCTTTTGGTTTTGGTCGATAAGATTTTCTTTATCATATCATTGAATTTGTTGCGTTGACGGTTGTTTCGAAGGAGTACGTAAATGTATGGATCTGAGACAAAATGAAGTAATAGAAGGAAATCTGAAACTTTTGAAAATAATTTTACGAAATTGCGTCCATCGTTCGCTGGTGATGGTAGGACTTGGTATAAGATGATCGTGATCTGAAAGTAAAAGCATTTAAAATAATTTAACACTTAAAAGCACCGGTGAAAAATTGTAGCTTAATGCACGGATGGTGCCCAAGGAACCTTCTCTGACCTTGTACAAAAAAGTCAAATTAAAGAATTTTTGGCCAAAATTGGAAAGCATATTTATTTTTAGCAGAATTATACCTGAAACGTTTGTTAGGGTCCGAAGACCCCACCTGTGCTGTGAAGAGTGAAATTTTCAAGTGAAATTAAGAAGCTCACAAACGAAAAATCACATTTCAAAAGTTGAATAGCTGATTTCAAATGAATTGTAACGAAAATCAGTTATTACAACTTTACATGAACAAACAAACATTAAAATAATAATAAAAAAAATATCAGTTCAACCCCTTTTCATTCAATTTAAAAGGAATATAGTTACATATTAATAATAATAAATTTTAAAGTTTATAATTTAATTTAAACAGAAGCAAACACACATGACTGATTCAGATATTTGTTAATGATGAGGTGATGAGATAGTTAATAATAATAAAATGTTACAAAATATTAAAATAATGTAATATGAATAAGCAAATATGGTTGGAAGGTATCTTTTTATATTACCCTTTTATCGAGGGTTCAAAACACTTGGATAAAATGAAATTAATAAAACACAATAAACGAGGTTTATTCAATTTGGGGTGGGATAGTAAAAAATATAACAAATAAGTTTTGAAGTCACTCAAGTGTGATAATTAAGGCGTCCATTTTTAAATTTCATCAAAAAAAATTATATTAATATTTAAATAATCAGACTTACCATTTGCGGACACCAGCAAATCACGAACGAGATACTCAGGATCAACATTAATTTTGCAAATCGAATCTCCTCTGATGTGGGAACGGTGCTGTTGAAACTCGGTCGACTCGAGATCTGGAATAAAGTCCTTGTCATATGTTTAATGTTGACTTGTTGGTAATATAAAGAACTTGTACTGCCACGACGAGAGAAATGAGCCTTACACAAGACTTTTGTAACGGAAAGATTACAAATTACGATTCCAGAACACAAAATCATGCCTGAGAATGATTTCAATTAAAATTTAAAAATAAAATGACAATAAAATTTTAATTGCATACCTAATCCAAACATTAAATATGCATAAATGATATCTTTTTCTTCACGTGCCTCTTTATAGTTGATACATTCATCATGTGCCTTATTAATATACAATCCAAATCCAATAAATGGTAGACATGTCCAACAAAATACAAATATCCATAAACAAAGAATTGTCTTGCCAATAAGACGTTTTGTGATAAATTGTTGATAGGTGAATGGCTTTGTCAAGGCCAAGAATCGTTCAAGAGCCATCACAAGTGCAACACATCCCGAACTCAGCCCGAAAAATCGGAAAAGAACTCGTCCAATGCATGTCCACTCTTTAATTGAAGTCGGACAATCCAATGCAGGCAGCAAATGATTTGCAGTTAGATGTAAAATTAGCATTCCAATCAATCCAACGAGGTTATTTGAAATGAGACATCTATAAAATTGAGTTTTTACATTTAAGAATATTCAAATGACAATCAATAATTTTACTTTAACATTAACGGATGTCTACTATTTTTGAATGATCTTTTGCGACACAAGTGCAAAAATGCAATTAAATTTCCCACAATTCCAACAATGTAATTTCCAACTAAAATTATTTCAATCCACACATTGCATGATTTAGCACATGGTTTGACGGTTGAATTTATTAAATCTGTTACATTTTCACTTGTACTTGTGTATTCAGACATTTTTTTGTTTTATCTAATTTCTTATAAAAATACTACAATAATTGACATTACATTAATTCTACTTTAAAAAAAAGTTAAATGGAAAAATAAAATATTCTTAAATTTACTTGAAATGAAAAGGAAGAACTAATCGCGTTTAAGTCCTAGACAAGACTAAGCAATGTCTGTGAATTCACTTTCCTTTATTGAATAAAATTGATGAGTAAAGTGTCGCGATAATAATAAAAAAAAGAAACATAATTAAAATTATCTTGATGGATAATCGTTCGTCATTTTCAGGGCTTGGAAAATCATGACACATTTTTTTACATATTTCCAGGGTCCAAATTCAGTTTCAATTCAATATTTTAAATATTTTTTTAAAAAATTTAATTTTAATATAAAAGTTTTTTATACAAGTTTCCTGTACAAGTGTGACACAGACGGACAGACAGACGACGAGAGGACCTTCAATACACTAATTTCAATTTAATCTACAGGAAATGCGCTAAAAACGTTTTTAATAACTACAATTCAATTTTAAAATCCTTCAATACAATATTTTTTAAACCCTGTTATTACCATAAACTTATTTTTACCAATAAAAATAAGTACGGTACGTTCTATGCAATTGTAGCAGGAACATTACACAATTTCTATTACATTCAATTTAAGAATGAGAATCATTCATATCTAGTTATAGTGTGTCTTATTTTTATGTGTCAATAGATATTTGATCCGTGTGTTTGTGTCCTATTTATGGATATTTTAATGGTTTTCATCGATATTCGTTCGATGCCTTTAAAAGAAGGAAATGAAACGATTAAAATGTGTGTGAAGTTTGCACCTAATTGATATTTATTTGTATTTTCTTCCTACAAATGAATGTTAACCGTATGGACTGACATAATTTGGGATGAAAGTTCATTCGCTTCAAAGTAATATGTCCAGAATTTTATGAAAAGGCACAATCTTCACTCAATTTAATGATGTTTGGCTTCTCAATGTATTAAATAACAATTAAATAATGCAATTTAGAGCAATAACTTGTTGTTATCGTCGCGCCATTTTCATAGAAGTCCTTGAAATATTAATCAATTTTCCCTTTTTTTTAACCTAAACATCTTTAATTGTTTGTCTGACCAAAATTTTCTATATAAACATGAGTTTTTGTTCTCAAACACAGAACATGTTAATGATTTTGAAAATAATAGATTCGAATGCTGTTTTAAGCTGAATACATGAAAAAAAATTATTCTTTAACCTTCATGCTATCCATGGACTTTTAAGTCCCTGTAACTTTATAAAATAAATTTTAAGTCGTTAAAGTTTTCAGAATTGGCAAGAAATCTGCTTAAAATTTAACTCTGTCAAGAAGAGGACCCAATTGCGAAAAGACTAGTATAGCGGAGCGTTTTCTACTTACAGTGTAGCGTAGAGACAAAAGTTGTTCATTCTTCTTTTTGTTATTCCTTCTCTGAACTTAGTTCCAACTGATGTTCCTCTGGTTTTCGGTTAAGAGCCCATTTCTAGCCAAATTTGAGTAAGGCGATTAGAATAAGGCGGACTAAGTTCATAGAACAAAATTCATTTTGACGTTTAAATTTCACATACAAAATTTTGAAGTTGCCGTATGTGTTTCTATAGAAAATAAACGTCAAATGAAATGTCAAGTGAATTCTATCCTATGGACTTTGCTTTTTTTATTTTATTTATAGAAACCTTTTCCTTGCATATCAAACCCCATATATCATTAAATTAATAATCGCAGTAAATAATTAATCAATTCACACGTCAAAAAACCCCTTTCTCTTTGATCTTTTGATTTCCATGTGAAAAAAATTAGTATTGAATAATTTAAAGATTTTGAAAAGTCCTGACATATAAATCAATCGTGAAAATCCCTGTCCAAGTTAGTTTAAGACTAGCACTCAACTTATTCAGATCAACATTTAAAGCATTCAAAATGGATAAACCACTTCAATGTATAAATTTTCTTTCAATTACATTTTTGGGTGTGGATATTTTAGAAAATTCATTAACCAAAAATTCTCAACAGAAAAATTGGAAAAAATTAATTTGCATTTTAATTCATTTTACAACATTATCACTAGCATTTTATGGAGTGTTTGATGAGCATAATGAAGTGCCTGACAAAATCAACGCAGCATGCATCACGTTTAGCATTGGTTCGATTTCATTACAATTTGTTTATTATTTATTTGGAATTGAAAAGTATCGGATTTTAATTCGATGGATGAAATCATTATACAAACCGAAAAATCAGGATATCGTACGTGAACATACCGATATAAATTTTTCATTACTCGCCAAATTCATGGAGAAAATTACAATGTGAGTTTTGATTATAAAATTCAAATTTAATATATGAAAAATATTTAATACATTTTCAGTATTCTATCTTTCATACAATATGCAGATGTAGGAACAGTTTGCATTTGTGTTTTCTTGATAAAATCATTAGAATATGCATTACCATTTAAAATACCGAACACAAATTCAAAGGAAACATTTGATTTTTGGATAAATTTTTTCTTACAATTAATCATTATGTTATGGTACTCGGCTTTTTTGGTGGTTTATATCTTGATTTTTATTTTCTTGATGTCACATTTGATCTATCAATTGAAAGTTATACGAAAATTGACGGAAAATCTTGGATACTACGAGGAGCACGAATACATTTCTAATTTAAATGCATTTATTGAAGAAAGTGATTTGATTAAAAAGAATGAAAATGATGCAGGAAACTCAAAAGATATTGCAAGTTTTAAAGAAATTCATGCAATTTTGTCTAATGGAGTCGAAAATGGTCATGTAAAAAAATCATCAGAATTAATTAAAATTATTGTGGAATTACATAATCACATTATAAGGCGAGGAAATGAAATTTTTAATTTAAATTAAAATTTTTTTAAAAAAAAACAAAATTTTTAGTGTAATGGATATGCTAACAGATCAATATTATTGGTTCACATTCAACTGGGAATTCACAATGGTCCTATTTCAATGCTTTATTTTTGTTATGTTCAAAATAAACCCGACTTCAATAATAGCAATGCTTGCCCCGCTCATGACTTTCACATCAATTTATCTTTTTGTTTCATTCATGAGCACTCGTTGTGAAAATGAATATTTAAGTATTGCTGATTCTGTGTACAACTCAAAGTGGTACTGGATGTCAAAAGGTGATCAAGCTAGCTTGTTACCAATTATGATCATTGCTCAGAGACCGAGATCATTGGATGTCTCGATATTTGGCCAAGCTAATTTAGAACGGTTCACTGATGTAATTTGATTACATTTAAATTTAACGGTTTTAATTTAAATATTTTTTTTTGAATTTCAGGCATTAAATTTTTCGTATAACGCATGTTTATTGATTAATTTTCTGTTGACACAGAAATTTAACTAAAATTTATTTACATTGAAAGATATTCATTTAATTTTTTTATTTATTTTAAGATACAATTTAATCATCATAGCACATGTAGCAATCAGCATATTTTTCAAATGATAATGAGATGCCTCAAGCTCTTTAATGAGTATTTAATAATATTTTTATCACTCAAGCATGTCTTTGGCTCAGATTTAAATAAATATAAGAATAAAAGTGATCGAAGACTTGTAACATTAATCTAGTATCTAATTGAATATTGTTGTATCATCATCATCAAAAATTATATTAATAATAATATATTTTTTCATTGAAATTATGACTCAATTCCGAATTTTATCGATATACTTTGGAATTTTTGGCTTGTTATGTATCGTAAATGGAAGCGATTCACAGGTAAGATGACACTTTTTTATAACATTGAAGTTAAATCATCATTTTCTTTTATCTTTTCAAAGGGCTTTCATTTGGATTCGGAAGCCATTGATAAAGTGATTGAAATTCGTGATGCTTGTCTCGAAGGAACAGGTTCAAATATTGATGAAATTCGGAGCTGTCACAATGGAATTTTACCAACCGATAAAAAATTTAAATGTTTTATTACTTGTAATTTGTTTGAGCACGAGTTAATCGATGACGATGGAAAAGTTCGAAAGCAATTAATGGAAATCGAGGCAATTCGCGACATCATTGGACACTGTGCTGACCTCGATTACGATGAATACTGTGAAAATGGATACCAAATCGCAAAGTGTCTCGTTGAAAAACTCAATTTATATGATGAATTATGTTCAGTTGTTGCATCGTAACAAGGCAAAAAAAAATATGACTTTTTATCATTATTATTAATATTAATCCTCTGACTATAAATCCATGAGAGATTTATTTTCCGGATCATTATTCAAATCAAGTGTAAATGATAAGTGTTAGGGTGTGCACTTTTTTCTCAATAATTGATTCAAATGATAGATAATGTGGTAATAAAAATCACTAGAAAATTATTATATTCCCTTTGTAAAAGCATTACATTTACACATAAAAATGAAAATAAAAATTACACAACAGATGTTCTAACCAAATAAATAAATTTACAAAATATCTGTTTGATATTAGCTTACATGGAAAAGAAAAATACATATCATAAATTAAATTCATAATCAAATAAAGTGGTGTTTGGGTTAAAAAGCCCTCATAAAAGAGGTCTTTTTTTCAATTTAAAATTCCAAATGTGTTTGTTGCCAAAAACAAAAGTGAATTAAACTTAAATTCAACTAATGATGCGCTCAACACCAAAAAATAGGTGTAAAAATCATTATTTATTGCATTTTAGGGACTTGTTCAATTCATGACTTGAATATTCATTGTTTAAAAGTGACTTTTTAACGTAATATTTTCTTTCTTTTCATCTTCATTGATCTCATATTCATTGTACACCTTAAAAAAGTAAGCATTTTTACACAACTTGATTCATTGAAAATAAATTATCTGCACGCACGGTCAGGGGTCTTACAATTTTTTACCCAATTTTTAACAATAAAAATGTTTAAAAAAATCATAAAAAAATGAATTTATTGCAGGTATTTGTATTGTATTAGGAAAAAATTATGAAAAGAATTTGAAAAAGTGTTTTTAATGAACTTCTTTTCTTTTCTCTTTTAGTTGAAATTTTTTGGGTTAGTTTGATCATTTGCTAGACAATACGGCGACGGTGCCTCTTGAGAATTATGTTTGAAGAGTCCATAAAATTTGAAGTATATACTGTGGGAAATTCTCAATTTAAAAGTCATCTTGCGGTCTTATTAATTTAATGAGAGTATTGTTGTGCAAAAAAATTATGTGAAATTAACTTACATTTTAATGTAAATTTCTGTAACCTGGATAAGGCAGCATTTTATGTCATCCTCAATAAAAAATTTCAGTTTTAAGTTCTGTAAATTTATGCAAAGTATGATTCAAACGGATTTGAGTTAAAAATATCGGTTCTTTTTCAAGAACAACCGCTTAAAATGAGTTCGGCCCTAAAAATCTGATCTGACCTCAACACAGATAAATTTTTAAAATTTTAACGAAATTTTTTGATTCTTTGATATTTGATTTGAGTGTCAGCAAGACGAAAATACCAGTGCCTAGCTTTTGAGAGACCAAAACCAACATGCTTCTAGCGATCAACATTTAAGGAAATTGCATAGTGTGACACAATATGAGACGAAATGCCTCGATTTAATTATTTATGAACTGATAGCACATAATTGCTTAGTTTCAAGTCATTAAAAATTACAGCCATACTCTCAATTTATCACTTTTCATTGAATTTCGTACCTTTAAAATTCGGTCTCAACTTTAAACAGTTAAATTTAGGGTAAGAAAATTACTGTTACCACTTCAAAATGGGCGGAGTTCCCTGAGCTAATAGTATTTAATTTAATAAAATATTATGAAAATCATTATTTTCTGATGTAATGAATATAAATTTTTTATTAGAAATTCCCCTCAGGCAAATTCATTAAAGTATTTACTTTTTCATTTATTATTAGTACAAAAATACAGTAATTTTTGAAAGAAAAATAAAAAGGGAGATTAAATTAAAAAAAAAAACTTAATCAAGGAAAAACATCAAACCACAAAACAGCTAATAGCGCTTTATGATTTTATTTTACTGACCTCTTGTTTTACGAAGCGAGACATTTGGATGAAGTAAAGTACAATTTTTAAGCCCATAAACGATTTGATGCCAATAATATCATAAAAAGACGACATAATGTCTACCAAAAAATCATCTTAAATCCTTATTCTTACATGTTACGTTCAACTGCTTACCATAAATCATGATGTACAAATGTACGTGTCCATTGACTGTATAATTGAAACAAATAACACAAAACACATCACCTCCCCATTTTATAATAAAAGAATGAATGAATGAAAAAAAATAAGCAAATAATAAAAAAAAACACAAAATTTCAAGTATCATCAACTCATAAACGCCTGTCCTAGTCCTAGTCCTATGCATAAGATACCAGTAAAGTATATACATTGAACAACACAGACAATAAACAACAGTTTACATGAAAGGGAAAGAGAGAAAGATCATATTATAAAGTGCAATGAATTGAATTGCAATAATAAAAAATAATAAATAGAACCAAAAAACTAACAAACAATGTTACAAAGAGGGATGGAAAGGGATGCAATATATGTGTGTGTGTGTGTGTGTGTACGTGTATGTATGATGATCTAAAAGGGCATTGTTACAAAATGTATAAAACTCAATAAACATCCCCTTGATGTAGTTTATTCTTGAATAAGATCTCGAACTTAAAGGTACTGAAAAATATTGATAAAAGTTATTCTGAAAAAAAATAAAATTGAAAAAAAAAAATTTTAAAAAAGGATACTTGAAAATTTATAAAAAAAGAAACAGTGAAAATTTTCATTCGTTATAATTGACGTTAATGACACTTTAAATAAAATAAAATTATTTGGATAAAAACATTTATAAGTGATCTTTTGTGGTTAACTTCAAAAAAAAATACTCAATCAATATAAAAATGTCACGATCATTCCTTGTGGATTCACTGATAAGTGATAAACCGAGTGTTAAACCAGCTTTTTCAAAATTACCATTGCATCCCGTTATTCCCGGAGCTTTACCTTATTCTGCATGTTACGTCGGCAGTTATCTCTTTTCACTTGGATTACAACAACAACAGCAGCAGCAATCTCATCAGGCATTTGACCAAACACGATTCAATTTGGATTATAAATTACCTGCCATTGATTTTGAGGCCAATTTTAAAGATGCCTATTATCGCAAATTGTATAATCAACATGGAAGCAGTCCCGAACGCTTTTCACCATATTCCTCACCACCCAAACCCAAATTTTGTCCATACGAGACAAATTCAGTGATTAGCACAAGTAGCACACCGTCACCAACCCTCGACGACAAACTTGATGATGAATTTTCCAGTAAACGCATTAGAACGGCATTCACAAGTACACAATTGCTTGAATTAGAACGGGAGTTTAATGCGAGTATGTATTTGACACGATTACGTCGCATTGAAATTGCCACGAGGCTCAAATTGTCAGAGAAACAAGTTAAAATCTGGTTTCAAAATCGTCGTGTCAAACAAAAAAAGGGTGATGTACCACAGCTTAGCAGTAATAATAATAGTTGTTGTCATGGAAAAAGTGATTGTGGTTCGGTGACACATGTAAATGATAATAGCCCAAGGCATCACTATGAGGATGACAACGAGTAGCCAGATAAATGCGATTTGAATTTTAAGATTTTAATCGTAAATGTAAATAATTGTAAAAAAAATATAAATATTGTACTTTTCCCAGTAAAATTTATGAAATTTAAGATTGATTTCTATTAAAATTTTAAATAAAATTATTTTTTTATAATTGTATCTATCTAAAAAATGAGTTTCCCTTAGTTTTAACATTCAAAAGACATCTCATCTGATTAAGCAACGAACTTTTCTTCTTCACCTTGTATTTTAATTGAATGATTTTACCAGATCACAAAAATGTTGCACATCTTTATGCGCTTTCAAATGACAATTTGCTTTTTGCCAAGGTCCTTCACAGCCACCAATTTTATCTGTAATTATTTTTCAAAGTAAAATCCATTTATAATTTAAATTCAATTGTAATTTTACCAAAATAATCATCATCACACTCCTTTTTCACATGATCCACAACTCTATGAATATCATCACTCATTTGATGATCAACTGTTTGAATTTCAGCAATTTTTCGATTCAAATCGAGATTCACATTTTCATTCAGACATGCAATGTAACATTTTGCATCAGCATCATCTCCAATTTGATTATCAGAACATTTATGAATGTGTTCGAGTGAAGCTCCAGTTTTTTCGATGCACATTTTATGAAGCGCACTCATACTTTCACGTATTGGCTCGGGAATTTCAAATCCAAAAGTGAGGTGAATTGAAATTAAAATTGAAGTGAAATTATACAATAAATTCATTATTGTGAAATGAGAACACTTGCAAATTTTAATAATAACTGATTAAATTTTATTTGAGTATGAAATTTAAATACTTCACGACACGTGTTATAGCACGTTATAGACAAGCGATGCATAATTTTAATGTCAACAAAGTAATTATATGATCATGTTGACAATTGATGAGTTAAATTGCAATTAATTTTTTTTTTGAAGGATTTCCTTGAGTGGTGTCAGCATGAGAACGTTGAATATGTTCCATGTAAAGGTGCTAATTATTCCAAGTTCGCCTCATTGAGATTTTTTGGGCTTTCTTCAAACAAAGCTTGAGGAAAGAGAAGAAAATTGCCAGAAAATCACCCGCAAACCATCCGCATCATAATTATGTACTGCAAAATGCCCAACTCCGCCATGGGGAGAATGAAGGTGTCCTAAGGCCTTTGAGTCACCATGCCTATCCCAACCCAGTATTAAGGAGGAAGGTTGCGGGTAGGGCTCACAATTCTACCGCGGGAAAACAGCAAGTGGTGAACGAAGAAGGAGAAAAAAACAGGAGGACTATATCGGCAACGAAACGGAAGCGTAATCAGGACTTACGCTTAGCTACCTAGAATGTGAGATCACTCTACAGGCCATGAATCGTACGGATAAAGATCTGAGGACGTCAAAAAAAAATTCAATAAGGGCTTAACAAGTCTCAATGTAATTTCGCGTTTTTATGACTGAAATTATAAAAAATTGATTACAAAAAAAAGTCACTTTCCATTTCCATTCAAATAAATTAACACTTTCCTCTGACAGATTACCGCAATAATTTATCGCCAAACTGTGAAAGGTTGCATCAAATAAAAAAAATTATCCATCTGTCGCTTTTATGTCTTTCCTTCTATACGAAATTTCAGATGGGCTAATTAAAGAACAATATTTTACCAATGATAATTTTCACTTGTCGCAATTAGAGGATATTTATTAAATTAACGAGTACCGTCACAACCACCCTTTTAAATATTTTCTATATTTGTAATAATTTATTTATGAATTGCTTAAATTGTTTGGTGATGATTTTTTATTTGATTTCGTTTATGTTCAAATATGTTGGAAAGAAAAATAATAAAACTAAGGGAACTTTTACATCAAATGGAATAGAATTTCAAAGTGATTCGAAGAATTTCATGTTAAAATGTCCTTTCATCTAAAACATTCCCTATAAAATTTAATCCAATATACTTCGCATATCATTTAGTCAGAGTAAAATACAAGGGTGAACCGGTTGTCATATAAAACGATACAATTTCATGTATAAGCAAAGAAAAAAAATGTAACATATTTTGTTAAATACAAATCTAATCATAATAATACCAGCGACTAATAAAGTAAAAACATTTTCATCACATATAAATTCACAAATTTTAATCCTATTTGTATACTTATTCAACATTTCATCTAAAAAAATTTTGTGATATCGTGCTAAACCGACAGTGCATGGCTTATTAATGTCATCCTCCTCCCCTTCAATTACAATAAAAATAATAATAAATATTTAAATGTAATACATATGAGTGCATCATCACAGTTGCGCTATAAACAAACTAATTTATAAAATCAACTTCAATTCAATTGAATTAAATTTCTAAATTGACTTAGGATTTGAAACTGAAAATGTGTGTTATTTTGTCACAATTTAAAGGAATAATAAAAATAAAAATACGCGTGATCATCTAAAATTAGAAAAACAAACCATTTAATCTTTATTTTTTTTTCCTTTAATGTGTTGTTGATTCACATATGGCAGTATTTAGATGGTGTTTATGAGCGGAAAAGTGTGTGATGTGGTGATGACTAGGTCACTTTTATTCATTTTATTGAATTAAAAATGTTTTGTTTTGATGGTGTTAAATTACCAAATAAATTAAATGTTTTGCAAGGGAACGATAGTAAACATAATTAAGGTGCAAAGTTAATGGCTTTTCAAACGATTTGAAGAAAACATCGAGGTGAAGTGAATTTGGCACATATTCAAAGTAGAGGATGAGTCCCATGAGTATGAACTTAATGACTAAGGGCCTTGTGAACGTACAAAGTTGGGAATTGGTTGACGCGGAGACCGTTTCTCATAAGCACTTAAAATTAATCAACTGAAATTTTTTGTGTGTTTTTTGCTGTTCCACTCACTTCACTGTTACATCCAAAAAGCCTTTCATTGATACTTGAAGTCAGGTAACTTTAAAAATAAAATAAAAACATCCTCTTAAATGCGGCATTTTAACAAAAGATTTCAAGAGCATATACTAAATTTACTCTGAACAGCTTGAAGCATTTTCAATGCAACAACAAAATCATGAATGAAAGCAATCGTACATTGTTTTTTTTCTTCTAATCAATAAAATCAACAAACAATTGAAACTAAACTGAAATTTATATTTTTTTTTGCAAAAAAAGGAAAAAAAACTGAGTAATCCATTCATAAACAACTAAAAAAAGGTCAATTTTTTATCTATTTCATTCATTTCAGTCTCATTTCAAACAATGCAAGATCAATTCAATTTTTAGCAAAAACTTTTAAAGAAAAAAGAAGAAAAGAGACACACAATGAAAATATCGCAAAATTGTAACAAAAAAAAAATAATTTTATAGATTTTTTTTCGATTCAATACAAAAATGCGAACAGGTATTTTAATGTCAATTTAGGAAGGTGCACGTTGAGTTGTTACAGAAATGATATTTAATTTTATGGTGTGTTTATTGAAGAAAAATAAAAATAAAATTTATTGAATTTTAAAAAAAGAATGACCTTAATATGAAAAAAAATAGGATAATGGTCCATTTAAGAGTTGACTTTTAATAGATGAATGTGTTCGTTCATCAGAGCTCACTTAAATGGAATTCCTATGAAATTGTATTTCAAATGAACGTTAATTCAAATTTCAAGGTTCAAGGTGTGGCAAAAGCTTCAGTTCAATTAATTGGCAAATCAATGAAAAAACATCTGTTTGAATGTTGTGATAGCGGTTCTCTTAGTAAATCTTGAATGAAATTTTTTATGAACTGATGTAGTATAAAATTTATCAATGGTGCATGTTACGTTAGTTCAAATACTTTTCCTGGAACATGAACAAAATGCAATATTCCATGGTGTCATTGTGTGTCTTGAGATAGCAGTTCACTTTCTGCCATGCCTCCTCACATTTGTCGTGATGGTCTGTAAAATTAAATTCAATTAATAGAAAAAATTATTAATTAAATATTTATTACCAATATTCATGTCACACTCATCATTCACATGACTTTTCCATTTATGAATGTCATCGTTAATTTCATGTTTAATTCCCTCTATCCACTGAAAATGTTTTTCCAAGTCGTACTGATTCGACTGACTTAGCATACAATCAAGGTAACATTTGGCATCATGATCTTCTGGGATGTAGCCGGTGCGACATTTTTGTAAGTGAGCAATTGAAGCATCCGTTTGCTCGATACATTTGTCATGAAGTGCTAAGAGCGACTTTTTGACTGCTTCAGGAATTTCATAACATGAAATTGATTGAACCAGAATTGTGATTACAAGAATTTTTGTTAAAATGTGATTCATTGTTAAAAAATCAATTTGAATATAAAATATCGACTGAATAAGTTCAAGCAAAATCCATTCATTTTATATTGGAAAATGTTTTATTGAACTAAAATTAAAGGTTGGGATAAAAAAATCTAATTAGTATAATTTTATGCATTAAATTATACTAATCAGCTTGTTTTACATGATTGAATATTGCAATAATCATTGTATCATGAATTTGTAAATAGCAATTCATTTCTTGTCATCATCTGAGAATTTCATTTAACAAAACTTAATCCCGGAACATCAACAAGAGACAAAACTCTATCGAATCATCATGTGCCTTGAGATGACAATTAGCTCGTTGCCAGGATTCTTCACATTTGTCATCGAAATCTAAATTTTAAAAAAATATTATGAAATAGGCCATTGGAGGTTGTTCATCCAGTACGAGACACAAAAAATTTAATACTTACGAATTTTAGCGTCACACTCTTTCCTCACATGATGCACCAAATCATGAATATCTGCATTAATTTCATGTTTGATTGTTTCAATGTGTGCCAATTTTTCTTCCAAATGAATATCAATATTTCCAATCATGCAATCGAGATAACATTTAGATGCCTGATCATCCGGAATATAAAGTTCCTTGCATTTACGTAAATTTTCTAGCTTAGCACCAGTTTTTTCGATGCACTTATCATGCAGCTTGATCATCGATTCTCGAATAAGTTGAGGAATTTCAAATGGTACGACTTTTGTGGACAAAGTTATAATTGCAAATAAAATTACAAACTTAAAACACATTTTAAATGATTTGATTTGGCCGATTCCGATTTTTTTTTATGAATACTTTGACTCATCAAAGACGGCTCTTTTATATTTATACAATTAGAAGAAAAAATTTCAAAAAAATTATAATGAGCACATGTCAAAAATTGACGATTTAATAAATACTGAAATATTTTAAATTTAATCATGACTTTGGTGCTTAAGAAACACCTGATAAGTCACCGGAAATAATATGAAAGCTATGGCAATGAAATACATTCATTGCCTAGATCATCTGATTCTTTTGATCTTATTTTGATGAAATTTGTGACATTTTTAAAAGTGTGTCACTAATCTGACTTCTTAATACAAGGACAAAAGATTTCATTGAAGGAAGTTAAAATTAAATTTAAGAACTCAGATTTTTTTTTCAATTCGAATTAGCCTGAGCTGCATTTTTCATTTTTTTTGTGAATGGGCTGCGAATAAGAAAGAAATTTAAAGGGAGCCTCTGAGAATCCCCAAAGCCTGAAAACCGTTAAAAACGGTTAAAAAATTTCTGAATATTTTTATTGGATATAAAAGCTTTAGCTAAACGCTAAAGAACTTTTACTCTAGCTCAGTGATTAGAATTTCTTATTTTTTTCAATTCTTGTGAACAGATCGCAATTTAACAAATCCTTAATAAAAAAGATACAGAAGCATTGTTTGCTATTTCTTGCCCAGTCTTAAGGTTCTTATGTCATTTACTGCAAATCATTTAAACGAAGATTATCCAGCTTAAATGTAATTCTTCATTATTGTCCTTTCTTTTTATTCAATTTCAAATAAAAGTCAAAGAAAACTAAAAAAAAAAAATGTTTTTTTATATAATAAAAGGACATCAGAATTTCTTTTCTATACTTTTTTTTAAGAAAAAAATTCTTCTTATAAAAAAAAACAAACACACCATAAATTTTAAGGAGATTGTCGCGCGTTACAATGTCACACTCTTCTCTTCAAAAGCATGATGCTTTACTTGTGCAGCTTGCATTTAATTATTTGAATCGCCTTTTCATGAACATTACTAACAGAATTGAATTGAATTGATATAAAAGTCTTTTTTTGTTATCTAAAAATTACCTTTGGTTATGTAATCCCCGCCCTTAATTTATCCCTAAAGTAGCCTTGCGTTTCATTTATCATCACAAAAAAATTACATTGCATCTGTGTATCTTTTCATTAAATTATATTTTTTTTTTCTTTTATTTCTTAAGTCAATAAAATTCTTGTATTCATCCATTCAAGAATCAATAATTTTGCTATAAATAAAGTATAAATATGAACAAAGTGAATTTAATCTGTGTTGTCTTCTTACAATATCGTAAAAAAAAGTTTGTGTATTATGTGATAGACAATGAAATGAAAAGAATTTGAAATCGTTGATAAATGAAAAATAAAAGGAATATTGTTTCTTTCATATAATTTAGGTACTTTTGAAAGGACAAATCAACCAGAAATTTTTTGAGTATCAAACATGAATGCCACACAGTTTCTGCTCCAATTTTTCATCAATCATTACACAGTAAAATTTCATTCAAAAGAGTTTTTTTTTTCTTTACTGGAGTATTAAAATCAATTTTACAGCTCGTAATATTTGTTGTCCGAAAAATTTTTATTATCAAGTAGTAAAAAAATTTTGACAATTACACAGCAGTAAAGCCCTTAAAAATTTGTGATGGATTCTGATTTTAAATAAGACTTTTTGCGGTAAAGAGATCCAATTTGTGTCGCTAGCACTTTATTTGCAATAAAACTTCTTTTGACATGAAAAGATACCGCACTTCATTTTATGATGCATGAAAATGTCGCATAAAAGGTCTCATTGAAAAGGGTGATGATTTTGCACATTTTTATGACATTTAATTGTCGGTTTGCTATTATTTTATATTTCATCATATATCATTTTAGTTAGATTTGATAATTATAGTTCTGCATGACTTTTATCTATCAATATAAATGATGAGAACTTGCAAAAATGGGATTTAGTAGCTGATTTACACCTAAATTGAATATGACAAATACCACAGTTCTGCTAATATCATTTCTTGCTGCTGCAGCTCAGTCATTTGATATTGAAACATTTGATTTCCCAGATCAAATTAAAGGACATTTAATTCAACTTAGCAATAAGTGCATTGATATTACAGGTGCTGAAAGGAAAGTTTTGCGTCAATGCTCGGAAACTGGTCAAATTCCTGATGAGCCAAAGATAAAATGTTATCTGAAATGTCTTCATGATAATTTTAATGTGGATTTGGAGAAAGAAGTAGCAGCAATCACTCATGACGATTCACATCAACATGATATTAATGAGCATGTGCATGCAATGGTCACCCATGTTCAGGAGAGATGTGGTGATATGAGTAAGATCTTAACGAAATCTCAAATAACATTAAACGTATTAACTTGAATTGAATTTCAGAATCTGATGATAAATGTGAAGAAGCATGGCTCAAAGCAAATTGTCAACTCAAATTGTATAAAGGAGAAATTGCATTTTGTTTTGCAGCTCCATTCTTTGGGCACTAATTTCAATATTTCATGAGATAAATAAATAAAAAACAGTATTACAATTGATTCAATCCCAAATAAACATCCAACTCTTTTTTTTCTTTCAATATAATTCCATGCGTAAACATCCTTTTATTGTATTTAAAATTTAATTCTGTAAATATTATGAAAAGATCATTATTTTATCATCTACTCAAATCATACTTTTCTCTCGGAGCATGAACAATTTATTTAGATAATTTCTCATGATTTGCAATAAAAATGTTTTTGTGTCATTATGTAATAAAATAACAGTTTTCATGCATGATTCAATCATCAAATAAAAGGTTCTTTATATTATTTGCAGTACTTCAAACATAATTTATTGTCAAAGACTTCTGAATGAGGAGAAAAGGTACCGAGTTCAATTACAAAAAAGGGTTATGTTTTTGTCGGTTTTTGCAGTGAAATGCATATTTTTGATTTGCAATGAATGATAAATGATTGTAATGATGGATGATGAATGATACTTTTACATTTGCGACACGTTAATCAAATAAAATAAAAAAACTTAAGGTAAAAAGGGTTTGTAAAAAGCTTATTATTTTATTACAAATGTGGCACATTTAATCTTAAACTCATTCAATTCTATTATTGTTATTTAACATTATAATTTTATGCTTGAAATGAAAATAAAAGGAAACTGTAACCATAAAATAATGTGAGGGAGTGCATTCGCGAACAGGGATTTAAAAATTCTCACTATTTTCTTTTCTTTATTTAAAATTTTCAAACTCTTGCTGATTTACTTACTCTCTTTATACATTGTAAGTTATATTCGTACCGCAAACTACCCAACAGTACTAAACCCTCATTGGTCAAGTGATCCCCATAGTTTGTTTTTTATGTCTATTTTTACCATAGTCCGGAGCATCAAAGTAGTAACACGTATTTTAAAATCGTGAATAAAGTGAATCAAAGAAGAACTATAAAGTGTCTTAGAGTAGAATCATTTTAGATTCAAAGGACGTGAAGACCATCTTTTGGATAATAAAAGTTTTATAACAATCAAAGTTAGAAAGTTGGGAATATCCGAAATCAAAGATTTGTTCAAGCATAATTTCAAAATAATAAACAATATCTGTTTTATGAACCGTGTCAGGATTTTTCGGATTTTGAAAGACTTGTAATCTTTGGGAATGATACAACAATGTTGGTTAATAAACATCTACCAGAGTCGAAGAGAACGATTAGCTTTAAATCTTCGAAATCAAAAAAACTTGAAGAACGAGAAATTCAAATTCTTTTCAATCCAACCAAAGGACTCTCTGTATAGCTCATACGGCCAAAGAACAAAAAACAACTCATGTATTTTCTTCTGAAAACGAAGAAAGAAAACTTAGACCTGCGGGTAGTGACGGAATATTCACACGCATATAATCATGTGTTCATCTAACTACTCAAGATATAGAACACGATGAGGTAATGACACTGTTAGAAGAAGGTTGGTGGTGCTGCAGCTGCTGCTACTGCGGGTGAAGAAGAAGAACCAACCCATCCACAAAGACTTAAAGAATTGCGAGTCCGCCATGACGGTTAATGGATTGAGTTGTTTAATCTCAGTATAGAACTGCGAAGCGCTTCCAAGTTATATTGTATTACTAAATTCTTAAGATAATTACTGGACAGACAGGACTCACAAACGATCTTTTTCAGTAAAATACAGTAGAAATTATTTGTCAGTACATTAACAGTATTTAAGTCAACAAAAAGTGCTTCAACAGCAAAAACATCCTTACCATGCTTATAAATTTTGCATCTTGTCATCATTCTATTTATATTTATTTATTTATTTTTTTCATTCATTGTTATTATAACTGTGACAATTCATAAACCTATTTAATATAACAGACATATGGGTAATCATAACAATGAAAATTGTTTTTCTAACAAAAAATTATTTTTACTAAAAGTACTTTTATTTCTAGTAGTAAGCAAATTATCAAATTATGAATAAAAGTAATAATAATAGTAACATGAATGAATAAGAATAAATAACTGCAATTATGAATTTACTTTTTTTTTAATTCAAAGGATATAGAATGTCAATTTTGAAACCACAACAAGTATTCAACATAAAATTATACATTAAAGGGTGGTAAAAAAAGGGACGAGTGATTCATAAATGATTAAAATGGAAATTAGTCGTGATCAGTATCAGTCAAATGTTAGGGGTATAGTGTAGTTGTTATTGGATGTAGATTATTATCTATAAATTGTTTTTCAAAATGGGTGTTTTTAGATTTATTGAATATTTTTTACTAACATACTTCACAAAGTACAAGAAATCACATTTCAACTTTAATCGAATTTGTAATCAAATACGAGTAAATGACAGAATTCCAAAGTGGCTTCATGTGCATCAAAGAAACATTTTGCCGATTTGTAGGCTGTCTCACAACCGTCCGGCTCATCTGAAATTACAAGGATGATAAAATAAAATTTCATTGTAAAACTCAAATAAAATCTTACTTATGTGACCACATTCCTTTTGCAAGTGATCTAAAATGTAATAAACATCATTGGGCACAACATATCTGACTCGTTTAAAGTCAACTGAACCATTATCATCATAAACCATACTTTTGCGTAACAAGCAATCAATGTAACATTTGACTTCGCGAATATCTGGCACTTCACGATCCAAACATTTCTCTAATAATTTTGTATCAACCTTACTTTCTTCAACACACTCGTCATGTAAATCCTTTAATGGTGCACGCAAATAATCAGGAATTACTCGATCTCCTTTTTCCTTTGGCACGGCAAAAACCGAAATCAAGCTGGCACTTATTATTAATAATATTATTTGAAATTGTCTCATTTTGATGCAAAAAATAAATGAAAGACAATAAAAATTTAATTTCGCTAATGCAAAAATAATGATAATTTAATATCTACTATTTTTTAATAGAATTAATAGTAGACTGGATTAAAATAACAATTTTTTTTCGTATTTATGTTACATTGATGGAGCGTGTTCAATGATAATATAATTATAATTATTGTTTGAAGAACGTTTAAGAAAGACCTATAATTAAATGATAAATAAACGTTTATTTTCACTAATAGTGTCTTGGGTTGATTACTAAGAAAACTTATCATCGAAATTTTTTTACAAGCCACGAATAAAAATTGATAATTTCGAATTTTTTTTTCAATCAATTCAATAAATTTGTATTGATAACGTTAAAAATATGAATCATAAATGTTTTTAAATGAAATTGATAGTTAGATAGATGATGATTTGCAAATTATAGCACAATAATTTTAAATTGAATGTTTTTGTTGAAATGAGGCCAGACTCGTGATTAAATGAAAATTGTCTTTTTAAAGGTTATAAGTCACGCATTTAGTTTATTTTGTAAATAAATTACAAAGTTTGATTGAAAATGTTGCAAATGTCATAAAAGTTTGCAAATGCTGCTCTGAACAAGAGGAGATTGCCGCACATCTGCTTGTGTATATCCCAAGCATGCCAGATTTGATGAGTACTTCCCTAGTATTGATTTCATCATAAAGGTGAAGGTGTCTGCACTGCTTAGCTTTATGAGAAGGTGTGGTCACTTTCCTGAAATGAAACATGTCATGTGGGCTTCATATTTCTTCAGTTGATTCTCTAGATTTGGTTCATTTTTTCACAATGGACCCGTCTGTAGGTCTAAGTACTGGTTCATTTCTGTGGAGACCATCCTAGAAATCTGTTCTGATCATTTTTCCATGGAGAACTTGAAGAATTTTATAAAACCGATTCTATGCCATATCATTTTCCTATATTGAAAAATTTATTCACCTCTATAAAATTCCATAATTTGACAAAACATTTATTCCGCAAACAAGACGTCCAGCTGTTTGATTAATTATCTTTCAAAAATAAAAAAATTAAACGATATAATGTTTCATTCATACCTTTATTTTCAATGAATGAGTTGAAAAAAAATGTGCCAATATACTTAAAAGGACATTTTATGATGGATTCAAGAGCATCACATCAAATAATTTTATAAAAGAGAGAATGACATAATAAATTTTATTTGTCAAATAACATTGAAATAAAATTTACTTCTGTTTCATAATAATAATAAATAAAATCTAAAAATAAATGTACATTATTATTATTAAGGTATGAAAAGGCAATTCCTTGTAAAATCGCAAAGGCATTATAAAATCAATTATATTCAACTTATTCTTATAAAAATCGTTCAATAATTCCCTTTTTTCTCTCAAAATGTCCTTTCAATATTATTCGTATCAGAAATTAAAAAGAGACTTTTATCATTATTGTTATATAAAAACTCCTTAAAGTGATAAATTACCTATTTATGTCACCTTTAAAGAACAAAAAAGAAATCAAACGGGATACTTGCAAAAATGCACAATTCTCCTTTCTTATTTGACTTGTAAAAGGAATAAAAAAACTGGTTCAATATTCAATTCGATTTTTTTTTAACTAAAGAAACAATATATAAATAATACAAATTGTCGCATAAATAATCTATTTTTTTTTTAAACATTTTCTAAACTTACAAAGACAATTGTATTGAAAGTACTATTAAAAAATCGTAAAATGCCATACACTGTAATGTTTATATGTGAGGATGTGAGTGAAGAAAAGAACACTTGAAAAAAAAATGACTGAGTAATATTTTATTGCAATGACATTAAGGACACTTTCATGTTGTGCTCTGTTCAAA
>LN483358.1:1745632-1767104 GCA_900002565.1 Culicoides sonorensis
TAAAAATATTTAATTTTTTTTTAAACAGTTTTTTTTTAATCGTAATTTTATGAGTTTGTCACACGAGACACGATTTAATGGGAAAATTAATGATTTTTAAACGAATTTCAGTAGACAGGCCAAAATTTTAACCAAAAACGTCGATTTACCAAAAAATCTGTAAAAAGGACTTTAATCGCTACTTTATTGTCATATTCCATTATTTCCATCATTTTATGATTAATAAATTACATATTATTTGAATCACCTTTTCATATTTTTGGGTAAATATAATAAAAATAAAATAAACACGGTCATGGTGGCATTAAATCAGTGTTTTGTTCGTGTCTTGTGTTATTATCAGATTATGATTCATTATTTTTTTGTATGAAAGGATCAAACATTTTATGGTTCGGTGATTTTGTATCAATACAAATGTTTATAAAGAGAACCTCGAATCATAAATAAATGTGTATTTTATTAAATTAATGAAATATTTTTATATAAATTTGATGTTGTGGTTGTCAAAACAAAATTTATATCACGGTGATTTTTTTTTGGTAATCTCTTTACACAATTAGTGATTTTAACCTTAACTTACAAAATTCTTTATCGGTCAAATGATGTCTTATCACATTTTTTTTAATGAAATGATTACTAAGATGAATTAGCAACAAATGTATAAAAAAAATTAATTTATTATAATCTATTCATAATTTTAACAGTGGTTTGTTTTTTTTTGTACATTATCTGATAACTATAAAATAAGATAATTTAATACTATTTTTGCTTGAATTTTAATTAAGATGCAACAAAGTCTGCACACACGTCATAATATTTGAATATTTCGGTGAAATTGATGACTGTAAAGGCCACAATTGATCCCACGAATGATCCAATTTGTTGACAACTGCCTATGATTAAATTAAGTTCATTATAAATCGTAAATTTTTGAATGACTAAATCAATTTTATGTTTTGTTTTGAGGACATGAATTGTCGTATCTTATCGTTTAATAGACCAGGTGGTGGTCCATACTCAAATGAGGTGATATTTCAAATCAAAAAATGATAAAATACGACGAAATCTTTCCTTTGAAATTCAATTTCATAAAATTCCTGTATAAATGCTTACCTATGAACACCAAACTTCGTCCACCTTGATTCCTGAATGATGCATTTATTGAGAGACGGACATAACTATGAAGACCAGTAAAAAGTGTCCAGCAAACAACCTTCGAAATAAAATAAAAAAAATTAACGTTAATTTAAAAAATGTCAAAAAAAATAATTCATGTAAGCTTACAATAATTATCTGTCCAATCAGCATATTGTGCATCGGTGGTGGACTCATGAGAGATGTTATCAGTGCATATATTCCAAACACGCTCGTAAAAATTGATAAAATTGTGATCATCCTCACATTTTTATGTGGTAAGAAAAACGCCAAGAAACATCCCGCTGGATTGGCAATGGAAGATAAGACAATTGCCCAATGATATGCCACATTTCCATATGGTGCCACTGAATAAGTTTGTGTACTTGGAAACACTCCGTTTGTAAAGAAACAAATAACTGCCATTAATATCATCAAATAAATGTAATTGAATTTTGAGAGTTTATCCACACTATTTGTGCTATCAGTTGCACTAACTTCACTTGCACTATTACTTTCGGTATTATTTTCATTAACTCCATCGCAATTGTCATCTTTTTTATATGTATAATTGTTACCACTTTTAATGTCAACATTTGAATACTGTTTTTTAAATGTAGGTAGTCGATCGATCAACAGAAATGCAATTGTACAAATAATAAAAAGACACGATATGATGGTAAAAAATATTTGAATGTTAAATCGAGGTGGTGGTGTGTAATAATCATATCCCGATTCTGTTTCATTGCTAGCAATACATTTTGTGTTCCCTCCAACGCCTTGTGCAAGTGCCAGCAAACTCGGAACTAATCCGCTCAATCCTTCTCCAACTAAGTATGTAATTAAATAAATTTCCTGGAATCGACCCATATATGGCATAAAAAGGACGGAGCTTGTACAGCCGACCAGTGCAAATCCAAATACTATCACAAGTAATGCAACACTGCGATCCTGACCCCAAAAGTATGACGAGGCATCATAATAAAATCCAAAAAATATTGAGCCAATTACACCGATCGTCATTAAAAATGTTATGAAAATGGAATCTTTTATAGGATAAATGTATTGGATGATGTTGTATAACAATGGACCAATATTTGCGATTTGAATGGTGATTACAATGTACGATGCAAGGGACCATTGTTCTGGAGCCTTTTCAACCAACAGTGGCAGTTGTAAAAATGTGGAGTTAACTAAAAGCCATGAACTTATACCAAATAACGACACTAAAATATCGAGCGTGTAACGTCTTTGGTTGTAATTCTTATCAATAGTCATCTTGTGAGAATCTTCTTGACCTTTATATTTATAAATTAATTGCAAATTATTTACTACTCTTTTTTATTGCTTTTTTTTCTCTGATAATATTTTATTTCATTTAAAATGATTATAAAATATTGAGCACTTATCACAAGCACAGACAATTTGTTACTGAAATTAAGTGTAAACATTTAATAATTATTAGAATTTGAGTAAATGAGTTTAAATTTTAATGTTTTTAAAGAGATAATGATTTAGGAATAGACTCAAAAATTGTTATCATTATTAAAATATTACTTTGCATAAAAAAATTCTAAAGTGACGAAAGGAACATTATAATTTAATGAATGAAAATGTGCGTAAATCGTGGGGAATTCCATTAAAATGTCATTTTTGTGAAATTTTTTTCATTTTTTTTACATTAAATAATATCTTTATAGCCTTGCATATTAAATATCTTATCTAGTATTAAATAATTTGAACAATAAAAAATGTTATCAAATGCAACTTTGTATGAACTAATCTCTTTGTTGAAATGAATTCAATTTGTCTGCTAGACACCATATAAATTTTTACAGATTATTCAATTTTGATATGAGAAAGGAAGATGTAATAAATTTAAAACGTCAATCATATTTTATTTATTTTGATATTGATTAAGTCTTCAATCATGTTTCCTTATTTTAATCCATTTCAATAATTCGCACTTGACTAAACAATAAAACAGTAAATATTGATGTTTGTTTTTTTTTATTTGAATAATGCAATAAAATGTTGTTATTTTTAACTTTGAATAAGTGATTAAATTGTCGACACTGCTATTTAATGTTATTGTTACATGCGTCTGGTAAATTATTTGTATATGCAAACAAACAGCATGTTATCGGTTTATTGTAAATTCATATTTGTTGCTTTTCTTGTACTTTGTCACCTTTCATAGAAATTTTTTTGAAGATGATGAATGATCGATTAAATTTTATATTTTAAATTTAAAAGAAAAACTCATATTTTAAACTTGAATGTAGATGACAATGATAAACAAGACAAAATAATCAAGATTAAAATTTTTTTTAAAAATTTCGCAATATTACATTTTTTTATGTATTGAACTTTGAGCTACATTCAATGGATTTTGTTGTCAAGCTTAAGAATTGGGCCTATTAGCTTTAAAAATGGTTAAAAAAACCGTTACAAACCGTTGTAAAATCCATGTAAAAATTTAGTAAAAATAAATTACATAAAATGACACGTGTTTAAATTTTTTAACGGTTTTTTTTTGAATTTTCATTATTCAAATTTCCCGTTCATTAATCGTTAATTTTTTATAAACTTTCACGAAATTGAGTCTGAATATCTAATCACATAGATAATCTAATCTAATTTTAATAAATGAATCTCATTCATAAAATTAACAGAGAAAATTAAAAATTCAATAAAAACACATATTTTGAATGTTTTGCGAGTCCTGTTTAATGTTTGTTTACCATTGAAATTGGTACATTTTTATCTTGACCTTTGTCAACATTCTCTTTAAGTTTATTCAATTACACATAAATATTAACAAAAATCATGTTAAGTGATCGTCGTGAAACACATTCAAAATACAATACATTAGCTTGTCTTGCCATTACACTAAAAAATCGTAATATTTTGATTGATTTACGAAATGAAACGAGTGTTGCTGGAAAAGTTGATGATGTTGATGGGTAACTTTGCACTAAAACTCTTTTGAACTCTTTTTTTAATCAAAAACTTTGATTTTTAACTAAGGTTCATGAACATCTTTTTATCGAATGCAATTTTCATTGATCAAAAAATGGAATACCACGAAATGGAGAGCTTTCAGGTTTATGCGAGGATGATCCGGCAAATTCATTTACCTGAGGATGTGAGTAAAATATATTTAACTTGATTATTTGAGCATATTTTAGGTAATATTAAATTAAATTTAAAAAGAACACTGAATTAAAAAAAAATAAATACACAATTCGTATACCGTTTACGTAATGCACGAGATTCAATAAAATTTTATTGATTGTTGTCACATGTATGAGATAATAGGATCAGGGTTCATAATTAAAAAAAAATATTTACCTTATCAAAGCCACATGAGATCATGAATTGAATACAAATTTTGCTTTTCCATAATTATGAGTGAGAGAGGTTTTTTCGAGCCCTGTATTTGTTTACAAACAATTCAATGACAGGAGATTTGAGTGAATTAATTTCTTGTACAGAAAATATGAAAATCTTTAATTAAAACTGCTAATGTTCAATCAAAATAAGTAGGAAAACACGTGAATTTTTATCTTCTTTCATTGAATTTACCTAACTAATTTTAATTCAAATATTTACGCAAGATAAAACATTTACAATGAATCAGCTGATCGAACTTTGACGTTTTTGGTCAATTTAGTTGAGTAGGCAATTTTGCTTAAAATTTCAATACTCCATTAATAAATTATTAAATTAAATTATACATAAAAAGGATGCAAATTTAATCTTCGTAAATCATAAATAAGAAGAAGATTTCCCGAAAGCTATGTTAGCTCGCTTCATACCATCAGTTAGCACAAAATTTTCACAGTATTATTTTCTATCAAGGCAAATACTACTTGCTACTTCAAGGATATCATTTAGGAACTATTCTCGATTTTCATCTGCTCACATGATGGCCAACTCTGATGTTTTTCGTCTCTCCGATTATGATTGTATTGGATTTGATCTTGATAATACGTTAGTTCAATACAAAATTGCTGCAATGGTTCAACTCGAATATCAAATGCTTGTAAAGTACTTAATTGAGAATAAGAATTATCCAGCAGAATGTTTGCAAAAACCATTAGATATGGATTTTATGCAAAAAGGATTGATTTTGGATTTTGCGAAGGGAAATTTATTGAAACTTAATGCTGGTGGTACAATTGCAAAAGCGACTCATGGTACAAAGTTCCTTACAGACGATGAAATCGTCAAATATTATGGTCCAGATAAGCGATGGGAGGTAACTGATGAATATTGCAGTAATTTCTTAGCAACGTGGAATGGACCACTTGCCGAGAAAATGAGAACTTTACTGGATTATTTTGATATGTCAGTGTCATTGGTATTTGGACGAATGGTTGATTACATTGATGAGGTGAGAAGTACTGGTCAGGAATGTGAATTTGAATTGTGGCCAGATATTTTAAGTGGATTACGAACAATGTATGATCGTGAAAATTTTCGCTTAAACAAAGGTGATTATTTTCCTGAAATGAAGCAAAATCCTGATAAATACATTCACAAAGCAAGTCCAGCCTTATTGAACTGGCTTCAAGAAGTGAGTCAGAAAAAAACGACATTCTTAATTACTGGATCACACATTGATTTTGCAAATTTGACTGCAACACATGCATTAGGACCTGATTGGCGCAGATATTTCAATTTTATTGGTGTCTTTGCAAAGAAACCTGGATTTTTCTGTGGTGCAAAGCCTTTTGTAAAACTTGATGGTGTCATGGAAACACTTGCATTGAAGCCAGAAGAATTGAAACTTGGCGAAATTTATTCTCAAGGAAATTGGCGTGACATGATGCCTTTACTTGCTCAACATACGGGTGCTAAAAATCCGAAATTCTTATATTTTGGTGATAATCTCATTCAAGACATTTACTCACCATCTAAATTCACGAAATGTGATTCAATTGTGGTTGTGGAAGAAATGTTAGGCGAAGGAATGAAATGTATTGATGAATTGCATCAAGATTGTGTACTCTTAAAATCTCATACATGGGGCTCGTTTTTCAGTCATGACGGAAAACCGTCTTTGTGGGCTGAATTAATTGAAAAATATTCTAAAATTTGTATTCCTTCTGTTGAAACTCTTGCAAAATATCCATTTGATCATGAATTTCAAACTTTTACAGAAAACGAACACAGTAAAGGTTTTTACCCTGAAGATCCTGTTCATATTGGAAAATAAACCTTACTTTAAAAATTTAAATAGTTTAATTACTACATTTCATAATTTAACATACATTTTACAGCTTAAAATACTGCCAACCATTCAAAAGCAATTACAAGGCCTTGTTTCGGAAAAATCTAAAACAAAAAGGAAGAAAAAATCAGCTAAAGTCCGACGTGCCGAGAAGAATCAAAAAGCAACAATAGCTGAATTAACGGGTAGTACTTCTAAAGAATAAAATTTAAAATATTTTTTTGTTTTTATATAAAATTTTATATTTTTATAAGTTTTAGAGATTCTGTTAGTAATAATAAAACTCTATCCAGCATTTTTTGTATAAAATTTTAAAACTAATATTCTAGCTATATTATTGTCAATTTTGTAAGTACGTAAATAAAGTTAATGCCGTGCCGATTTAACAATAAATTGAACTATATCTAATTAATTCGATTTTCCTACTTAAAAAAAACAACAAGAAATACCTGAAAATAATTGAAACCTACTTAATTGTCTGTAAATTTTCTTTTGGGTCATACACGTTCAACTGCGATAGCAATTCCCATGCCACCACCGATACACAAAGAAGCGACACCCTTTTTAGCTCCTCTCGCTTTCATGGCATAAAGCAAAGTTACCAATACACGACAACCACTTGCTCCAATTGGATGTCCCAAAGCGATTGCTCCTCCATTCACATTTACTTTATCTGCGTTAATACCTAATCCTTTAAGGACAGCAAGTGATTGAGCTGCAAATGCTTCATTGAGTTCAAATAAATCAACATCATCTAAAGTCCAACCAGCTGTTTGCAAAACTTTCTGAACAGCTTTTACTGGGGCAAATCCCATTACTTTTGGATCACATCCTGAATTGGCAAATGCAACAACACGAGCAAGTGGCTGAAGACCACGTTTTTGGACTTGATCTTGTGACATTAGCAGCACAGCAGCTGCAGAGTCATTTATTCCAGATGCGTTTCCGGGTGTCACTGTTCCATCTTTAATGAAACATGCTCGAAGTTTACTTAATGATTCCACAGTTGTGCCATGTTTTGGAAATTCATCAACTGAAACGGTTATTGTTTCTTTACGACTTGGTACTTGAACAGCAACAATTTCTTCATTAAATGCACCTGATTTTTGTGCTTGTTCAGTACGATTTTGACTTTGAGCTGCATAAGCATCCTGTGCCTCTCGACTTAGATTATATTCCTTTGCTAAATTTTCAGCAGTAATGCCCATATGAATGTCATTGAATACATCGGTTAACCCATCACATAACATTGTATCAACCAAATTTGCATTTCCCATTTTGGTTCCATTTCGCAAATGTAATGCGTGAGGTGCTTTGCTCATTGATTCTTGACCACCACACACCATGATATCAGCACCTTCACAACGTATCTTATAAAATGAGGTTTCAACAGATTTCAAACCAGACCCACACAAAATATTGAGTACATATCCAGGACAGTCAATTGGGAGTCCAGCTTTTATACATGCTTGACGTCCTGGATTTTGACCCTGAGCAGCTGTTAAAGCTTGTCCCATTACAACTTCATCAACATCTTTCGCCTCAACGTTAGCACGGTTAAGTACTTCCTTTATTACAACTGATCCCAATTCAGAAGCTGATAACGAACTCAATGCCCCATTAAAGTTTCCTATTGATAGTAAAAAAAAAGAAAAAAATCACATAAGACTTATAAAAATTGAAATTCATTGAGCAAATAACGTCATATTGGTTGTGTACACAAAAGGGCATTCAATATTTCATTCATCATTTTTCAATCAATTAGATTTCTCTTTCAGATTATAACATATACACTATAGACACGTGTAAAACATACGTAATAAATTTACATATGAAATATCTTCATCATTTCTAAGAAGTATTTGAGAATAGATTTTTTGTAATGAAACTTTTTTCTAACTGATTATGACCTAACTTACCAATTGGAGTTCTAGCTGCCGAAACAATGAACACATCTCTCAATGACATTTTATTATTTTTATTTCAATTTAAATAAATTGAAAATTTAAATTTGGAAAAGGTGAAACCTAACTGTGAATAACCAGGTTGAATGATATCGTAGCACTGTCTTTCTTTGAATAAAAAGCGCTCTGTTCGGATTTTAATACCCAGTCGAATACTGTAGAATTTGACACTTGTTTGTTTATAAACATTTAATTTTTCTTCAAACTGTTTTGATAAATAAAAAAGCTTTTGGGCTCCATATCAAATATTTTATCATTATAAATTTGGATAAAATGGAAGTAGATGAAGATAATATTTGCAGATATTGTGATAAAACATTTAAAAATGCAGTTATTCGTAAAAGACATGAGAAAGTTCATACTGATCAGGTGAATTTAAGCTTCATTTTTAAATCGATATTTTTGTTTCAATTTAAATTCTTTCACAGGCATATCAATGCAATATATGCTCAAAACGAATTGCTCAGAAAAGTCATTGGATTGAGCATATGAAAAAAGTCCATTTAGTTCCAGCTGCTGAACTTCAACCAGATACTCCTGTAATTGAAGTTATACCTGCACCTGTCAGAGATGAATCGCCACCACCATCTGAAGAGCATTTTAATTTTATCGATGGAAAGTATCAGTGTAATATTTGCCCCAAAACATTCCTTACTATTTCAACAATTAGACGTCATAACCGATATCATACAAATCCGTTTATTTGTGATTATTGTGGTTTTAAAAGTGGATCAAAGTGGCATTTACGAGATCATCTCATGGGACATACAAGACTGATTGATCCAAATCAAAAGTTAGTAAAAGGAAGGAAAGATTCAATAAGAAAGAAATCAAGTAGAATATTTTGTAATGAGTGTCCAAGATATTTTTACTCGGATCATGATCTCAAAGGACATCAAAGACGTCGACATACCTTGACGATCGATAAAGGATCAGACTTGGGCCGGTTGTTTGAAATGTTTGGTCATGAAAAAGAGATAAGTGATAAATCTGAGGGACTTGCATTTGTTGGATTCTCAAACGATATTGAAGATAGACTAATAACAGAAGTTTTTGTGAAAGAAGAACTTGACAATGAGGAGTATTTGGATACTGAATTCTGTGATCAACTTGAAGGTGGTGAAATTGGTATCTATATGTGTAGTTGTGGTATTAGTTTTCCGAAATTCCTGGATTTAGCACATCATGAAAGTACTTCACATCCCGATTCATTTAAAGAAACAGTCGAATCAATGAAAGATTTGATATTGAAATTGCTCTGCATCAAAGAACCTTTAGATGACACCTTTGAAGAGCCCACAAAATTTGAAACAGATGACATCAAACATTTTTCTGACACTTCATTTAACAATAACGACAGAAAAGAAGAGTTAAGTGATAAAGATTTGATCAGTCGCAACATAAATATTGAATGCAATTATTGTAAAACTCAAATCACAGCTCTTTTTTACGACACTCACCTGTTTCAAAATCACCCTTCTGAAGATCATGTCGAAGCAAAGCGAGGTCAACAAAAATATTCGTGTAATTGTTGTGCTAAAAAATTTAATAATTTACTTGCATGTGTTAAACACATTCGATCTGCTGATCACCAATTACAAGGTACTGCTTGTGATATTTGCACAATGGACAATTTCAAAAGTCTCATAGAATTGAATAATCATCGAGCGGAGGCACATCAAAACAAACAACAGCCAAGTTGCAATGAGTGTGAAAAGAATTTTGCAAATAATCGACTATTAAAATTCCATATGTTGAAGCACAAAGGTCTAAAAGCAAGTCGATGCAAAATGTGTGGATGCAAGTTTTTGTCTCAAGAAGAATTGGATCGGCATGTTGTCGTGCACGAAAATGAACCAACATTAGTTTGTCCAACATGTGGATTAGAATTTAAGGTAATTTAATTTAATGGAATTTTAACGGTTATTTTTTTAAATTTATTTGAATTTAAAGGGACGTGAACCATTGAGACAACATACAAAAAATCGCCATAGTTCATGTAAGCCCCGATCATCTGATGTTGAAATTATGTGTAATATATGTGGAATGCTTTGCAAAGGAAAGGAAAGATTGAAGAGACATTTTCAAAGGGTTCACATGGAGAGACGGTTAGATATTGAATGTCCTTACTGTCCTAAGAAATTTGATAGGTAATTTTATTTGGAATTCCATTCACAATCAAAAATTAATCTTAAATTTATTTCAAAGTAAACACGATTTAGCAAAACATAGTGCAACACACTCAAGAGAGCCCAAATATTTCTGTAATGAATGTGATAAAGGATTTACTCGTAAACAATCTCTAAATAGACACATCAGGGTCCATGATGACTCTTCAAAAATTTATACTTGTACATTTTGTCCCAAATCGTTCAGGAGCGTGTCCAATCAAAAACGTCACATTATTTCTCATACAGGTGAGAAAAATCAATTTTGCACGGAATGTGATGCGACATATGCAGATCGTAGTTGTTTAAATAAACATATGGAACGAACTCATGGCCATTCATTACCTGGCTATAATAAGTTAAGTACGATCGTTAAAGTTTAATTTCCGAAATAAAAGTATTTCTAATCACATGTTTTTTTATTAATTAAACCTGTAAATAAAAAAAAAATCGTTAAGCTTTCAGTTAAAATGAAACTTGTTATCTTTATTTATTATCATATATCATTGAAACAGGTATTTTTCTTCTCTTAATAATAAGTTTAATTAATAATAAATAAATAGAACAAACATTAAATTTCTACTATATTTGTTGTATATAAGTTAGTTGACACATAGTACTAAATTCTTATTTGCTTTTGTAATATATTGCAATAAGCATTTTTTATTTTAATTGTATATTGTAGCTACCAGTCATTAAAGTCTTATTGATTGAGAAATAAATAAATAATTGAATTTTGGAATTCAGAATGAAATTTTTTTTGGAAACTACACAAAGATATTAGACAAAATTTTAATTACAACAACAACAACAATTATAATTGTATTAAATTTGATAATTTCGTTTTTTTTAATAATTTTATAATTAATAATTTCCTCACTCCTCACGAAAATAGCTGCCAAATGTAATGTGTTATAAATTCATATAAAATTTGATAAACTGCTTTATTTTTTTATTTCTATTAAAAATATCAGATACTCGACTTGTTTGCGTGTTTTTGTTGTATTTTTATCACAGGGAAGCATTTTAATTCTAAAAATTATGGCATTTAATTGAATTAAATTGGAAATTAATTGTGATTTTTAAAAGTAACTTCATTTCTTATTATTATTGCACTAATTTCGCTTTTTTATTTTAATGAACTTTTAAAGTTTATCAAAAAAACACGTTAAAATTAAATCTTACTGTGGTTCTTCAGTTATTTCTTCTTCACGTAATCCTTCGGAATATTCACGACGACCTGCGATCTTCAGTATTGCTTTAGCATCCTCATTTTCATCTAACACCGATTTTTTCATACTTCGTTCTTCACTTTCTTCCTTTTCAGGCTTATCTCCAACTCCCCACACTTCCACATTTCTAATGAGAAAATCCTTGTTGGCACTCAATTGGGTATATCCTTTATATGTAGTACAAGATTCGGAACAATTTCCTTTTCCATATTCGTTATCTAACCAGATTCCCCAATAGTCGTGCTGACCACCCATTCCTAAGCCATTTGGCATAGTTTGACAATGTAAATTCAAATACTGATAATGATTGTTAATTGTTGTACCAGGATAGCACCGCATTTTTGGTTTAAGTGAGAACAAAAAGGCATCATCTGTTCCCTCAAAATTTGGACTCACTTTCCATTCAACTGGAGCAAATCCACCAAATATATGACCATTATTGTCTTCAATGATTAACACGGTGGGTCCCTGTTCAATAATTCGTCCAAGTAGTGTGGAAAAACTTTCACCATGCATTTGTGAGGAAAATAGAAAACGCCATTTTTTACGTAAATCTCCAGGAAGATGTGAATTTATGAATATCAATTGGGAGAGATCAATGAAAGCTGGATAATCTGGCACATATTCAAGTCCTTCACAATATGGTAAAAGACAATCTGTGTATATTGTTGTAGTTGTGCGTTTATTTTCATCTCGCTGTTCATCTGTTGATTGCTTTTGACTCGGTCTGATATTGTACAAGTGATTAAAAACATATTCTAACATTTTACCAAAAGTTGGATTTCGTTGAAACCAAGCTTCAGCATCACTTCGTGTTACTTTTTGGATGCCACGTTGAACGACAATGTCACTTGATAAACTTTCAGCTAATTTTTGCACAAATTCGGAACAAATACGGAAGCCCTTATTTTCCCAACTTTGATATTCACGACCATTTTGCAGTTTGATAGCACGTAAAAAGCTGCTACTTACTGCTTCAATCAATTCACGAAGTGGTGGATATGCAATTTCATGAACTTCAAATGGATTTTGACCAATTGCCCAAAATAGGACATTTGTTCGCTCGTCTACAGTTCCACGAGTACAATACACAAACAGTTCTGCATATCTCTCAAATGATACTGTATTGGCTCGAGTTTCGGCAGGACCAAATAAAAAATTACTTATAAATTGACCTAAGCGAGGATCGAATTGGGCACCCCAATATTTAAGCAACTCTTCTTCCTTAATTTTGTCAGAATTTTTACTTGCATTTTTAAATGAAGCAGCTACAATTGGGATTTCGTTTTTAGATAAAAAAGAACATCGTTCAGCTAGTTTTTGACTAGAATTTCCCATTATGAGTTCGTCAGCTAAACCACCACCTCCACTACTAATCACCACTTTATTGCTTTTGTGCTAGAAAATATTTTTTTTTAATTATTTACTACATAGAAATCGCGATAAATTAAAATTACAAAAACACCAAATGCGAAAATTTATGATATGACTGATAGATAGAACTAATCAATGATTAGATAACGAAGAAGCATGGACCTGTTCATAAATGAAGTTTAGTCAAATTTATACTTACGTAAATTTTCTTCAAAATTTGCTTGCAAACACCTTTACTTTTATTATTTTCAGTTTCCATTTTTATTTTTTTTTTTTTGTAATTTCCTCTTAGTAGAAAATTTTAAAATGTACTGGAAAAAATAACGGACTTTATGTGAAAAGCTCGAAAGTTTTCTCGAGACTGTCTCAATGGATCATGTTAAGAAAATAATTTGAAATTTTTATGAACCAATGTGACTTGTTTTACCATAAATTTTGTAGATTAAAATCAAATAAAATTATTGAGATAATAAAAATTTAATTGCATGTAAATTGAACCCATGAAATATTTGAATAACTTTTCAATTTAATTGAAATCATCAAAATTTGATGGTACATTGAAATATTGATGTTTGAAAACTTAAAAATTAGATCTCAAAATGTGAATGAATTTTCTCTAAATAATTCAAATTCCAAAAATTTGAATTGAATCGAAATTCGTTAAATTTTTGATGAAATGAGTTAAATGTCAAAAACATTAAACGTCAAAAATTCAACAGTTCAACCCTACAAATGTCAAATGGTAAAACAAAGCAGAAGAAAATTTTAGTGGAATTTGTCACATTTTCTCAATTAATTTCTTTGAAATACTGGTCTTATTTTTCGAGATAAAAGGAAAATTTTATCACGATTTAATGCGTTAATCCTCAGAGCTAAAACTTTTGTGTTGCGTGGGTAAGTAAAGTTGTTGTGAAAACCAGAAAAATTGAGGTCAAATAAATGATGCTTAAATTTTCTCAATTCCCGGCATTTTGTTTTGCGTCTTAGCAAATTTTTTATTGGATCTCACTAAATCATAAAAAATGATTATTTTACTGAAAATTGCAACTACTAATGATTTTTTTCTCTTAATTTTCAATAGGTTATGCATGGTTTTGTGTGGTTAAATAGTGCGAGTCTTGCGTAAATGAAATTTGTATGAAACAATTGAAAGATTGAGCGATTGTGAAAACCAGACAAAAAACGTGGACATTACAACTTTAAGAACAAACAACTACAAGGACTAATTAGAGGAATACTTACATCGTAATTACTAACATTAAAATTAAAAAAAGGAATAACAAAATATACACATAGAACATACAACATTTGAAAATGCCAGTTTCAACAGCACCAGCTCCCGTTGTAAACGGCAATCATTCTGAACATGACAACGACCAACAACAAGATTTCGGTCAACTCGTCGGAGATAATTATGAGTTTCAATTTATTAAGAAGATTGATGGTGATATCAAACTAGATAGTTCTCCAGAAACATCTCCCAAGAAAATTACTCCGGAAACTCTTGATGTATTTGATACCTTGGAAACTCATGCAGGAAAACAGTTGAAATTGAATGATGGAAAACCAAAGAAAATTCTTCGAATGTCTATCGAAGATTTGGATGAAAAGCGACATGAAAAAATGAATGTCACTAAGAAACGTTGGCCATCATACAAAATTTTTCTCATTCTGCTTGCTGTTTCTGGTGTAGTTTTTGGTGTTTTATGTCACGAATTACGAGATCAACTTTTACGCCATTATCGTAAAGAGTACAATATTTTGATTCACGGACAAGAATATTGTACTGATCAAATTGATTACACTTCATTGGGGAAAATTCTGAGAAATGAGATTGTTGGACAAGAGGCAGCTTTAACTGAATTAGAAAATGCTCTCAAAACTCATCAAACATTTTCTTCGATTATTTTACATGGACCTACAGGAACTGGTAAATGTCAATTAAAATTAAAATTTTGTTACAATTTTAACATAATTTTGTATTTCAGGAAAAACATTGACAACTCAACTACTCGCCAAGAATTTTCGTTGGCAGGAAAACACTCAAGTATTGGTTTACAATCCAAACGCGAAATTTGATTTAACATCAATTACACGCCGTTTGTCGAGTTGCGGACATAATTTGATCATAATTGATGACCTTCATCTCATTAACAAGGACTTACTTACCTTACGTCAGAGCATCGAAGAGATTGCACGTGAGAAAAACTTTAAAGTTGTTCTAATTTTCGTATTCAACATGTCAAAATTCGAGACTCAACGTAATGTTGATGGAGAAGGACCAATTTTTGAGCATTTACCCACAAATGCATTCCGTATCATCGAATACAAGCACATGACCGACATCGACTTGAACAAGTGTATGGATAAAATTGAGAAGGAACTTGCTTTGACATTATCACATGAACAGCGTGCCAATGTTAAACAAAGTGTGGATGTTAAAAAGAGTGGTTGCAAAAATGTTAAATCTAAAATTAGCTTATACTCTTAAGAAAGTTATTTAAATACATATATCATATAATGTAATGTGTGAAAATCCATTTGATTTTAATTTTTTTTTCCATTAACATTAAGAACTTACTTCACTAGGAACTAAGGAGTTTTCTTTTAATTGCTAAATGTTATTTTAAAATTAATTAACATTTTTAATAATAAAATAATGCTAACTTTAATGGTAAATATCGGTTTCCCACAATTGTTCTAACAGTTACAAGATGCATTTTGAGCTGTGTTTTAATTTTTCAAAGTTATATTATAATCAAATAAAACTGCATTTAACTTGAAAATCATATCTTTTATTTATGAATCTACACCAAGATAATTTTCAGGATCCTCCATGAAATTCTCATCATTTTCATCAGGGTATTCAAAATCCTTTGTTTTCACATCGCCATCTTCCCCATACTGAATTGCATTGTCTATCATCAACAGAATGTCTTGAATATTTTCCTCACTTTTGATATTTAAAGGGAAAAATTTTACAAGACTAAAATCTTCAATTACTCTACCAATGGCTTCAGACAATCTTTTATATTTTCTACCCCAAGCTGAATCATCGTTCGTTTCTGACAACAAAGCAATTGAATCTGGTTCCAAATATTTTTCAATTTGACTTTTTGCTGCTTTATTCAGTAAATCCATTTTATTCAGAATGTTTACGTGAGGTAGCTCTAAATTGACCATCACACTTAATGCTGCCATTGTTCCAGATAAAAATTTGGCTCCATCAACCATGAACTGTGAGTCAAGCAAAAATACCGAACAAACACGAAAATTCCATGATTCCAGAAGTCTTGCAAGTTCTTTACCCGTATTCAAGTGAGTATAGAGTTCAATCTGTCCTGGCATGTCAAATATAATGTAATCATCGTCTGGATCTCCTTCACCTTCTGTGTCAGTTCCCCCACAAAGTTGGTCGCGTAACCATTCACTATTCTGAATGAGATATTCCAAGCAAAACACTAAACCACCATTTGGTCCAAAATGAAGATCTTCATCAGACATTGCATCATCCAAATGAATCAAATCCCGAATGTCAATTAAAGGTTGATAGTCAAAGTGCTCAGCAGCGGGATCTAAATTTACAACCTCAATTATGCGATTTGAATCTGCTGCATGTTTTTGTATTGAAGCGCAATAAGTTGACTGAAATTTAAATTTTCAACAATAAATTTAAATTAAACATATTTTTTTGTTAGAACTCACCTTCCCGCTTCCAGCAGGACCTAATACTATTTGGGCATATCTCATTATTTATTATTTAAATAGACGATCACTGTATCAAATGAAAGAATAAACTTTTGAACATCAAAATATAAACAAAATCATGCTTATAAGTAGATGTGTAAAAGTCGAACAAAAAGTAATTTCATAAATCAACAAAAAATACCAGGCGTTTTCATATAGTTTTTGAAAAAAAAATTATAATTATATTTTTTTTTAACTGATTTTTAACGAAGTTTTGGGTATGCATTAGCTTTTATCAAATAAAACACATTCATTTTAGTTACAGATATTTATTAATGATTACAATACTTATGTATTACATATAAAAGTCTTAAAAATGAAATTTTATGAAACTTTTCTCTTGCTTTACTCCTTTAATGCCTCTTGCAACATCTTTCGTACATTGTTAACTTTCTCTTCTTGTCTACGAATATCATCTTCTGTAATACTGACGGCATGCATAAGAGGCTGATCAGGATTAATAAAAGCACCAGCGTTGGATAAAAGTGAGCCCTTTGACGCGGTTTGTCCAGTAATTGGCCCATTATTCAAATGAAGTGCTGTCGCAACAGACTGTAATACAGTCATCTCATTTATAAATGGACCGAATGGTTTGAGACATCCTTCTAAATCGATTTGCTTGAATTCTTCACCATCGGCAGCACAAGCTGATAGATTCTGTAAATCAATTTTATTTAACGTTTTTAAATTCAGAAATAGAAAGGACAGAATTTACCTCAAGTCTCTTTTCCCAGAAAAGTTGCTTAGGTTTATCATTTACACTGGGCTTGAGATCACTTTTTACATTACTCTCCGTATTTGTTTTGTATAAAGTGACCGGTTGTTTGAATATCGATGCAGTTTGACGAATTGGAGGAACTAATGAAGCATCAGGTTTCGGAGGACGACTAAAATCTACAGTTGGTTGTTTTGGACTGCCAGAATAAGTTGTTGGATTTTCAGTTTTTCGCTTCACTGATGTCAATGTTGTTGAATGTAGTGAAATATTGGGATTTATATTTTGAATCAGCTTACTAGCATTACTAACACTATAATCGTAACCAGTTAGGTCAACAGTTCCATCACCAATTCTACTCATTGATATTTTCGGATCATATTTTCCACTGTTTGTATTGTTAGTTGGACTAGTAAAAGTAGTTTTGGGTAAATTTAAATACAAAATCTCATAGTTTTCATTAAACATACCTGTAATAATAAATATCAGCTTTGCCTGCAGTTTGCCCGGTTTTACGTATTTCAGTTTGTGGTGGTATTTGTTGAAGCAATCTAGGATCTACTTTTCTTCCGAGATTCATTTTTATTTTATGATTTAAATTTATATTTTAATGGATTAAGAAATTGAATGTGAATACAAACAAATTTTTGGTTGTTTACATTTTTGACAGAAAATGTCAAAAAATAAAACAAAAACGAATTTCAATTCAAACTTATTGCGTGGTGGATTTTTTCGAATCCTAAAAATACATCTCCATTCAATTTTATATCTGCAGATTGAAAAATGTCTGAGGAAATTGACACAAAGCAACCAGAAGTACCGGAGACCGAAGTTCTCGATGGCGATAATGATGAAAATAAGCCTCCACAAATATTTACTGTAGAACGTAAGACACTTTTTAATTTTACTTTCACATGGATATTCATTAATTATTTTCCACGTCACAATAACCACAAAAAAAGTATACAACTTTAAATTATATTAATTTCTCGTTTTAGTTCTTTGCATGATTAGAAAGTCGCAACAGCAACATGGATTGAGACATGGTGACTATCAGAGATATCGTGGATATTGCTCTAGACGTGTAAAACGTTTGAGAAAAACACTGCACATACCTCAAGGTGATCGTCGTCACTATAAAAAGAAGGATGTGACTTTGGCTCATTTGGAAGGGAAGGGAGCCGATGAACGATTTATCCATATTCCATTGATTTTGGCTGAACGTGCATGGGCTTATGCTATGCAGTTACGACAAGAATCAAACACGGAACCAAGAAAACGATTTCATCTTATATCGAAGTTGAAAAAGGCCGTTGTTTATGCTCATCAATTACAAGATCTGTGTAATGTGAGTATTCTTTAATTTAATTTTAATTTTTTTTTAATGATTGTATCTTTTCATCATAGACTGATACATTTGATGCTCGTACAAAGCTAGAGTGCGAAGCGTATGTTGCTTGGATGGAAGGATCCTTGAAATTTGAGCTATCGGCATGGAAAGAAGCTGCAGAGAATTTGAAAAAAGCCCAATTAGTCTATCAAAATCTAGCGCAAACACTGCCAGAAGAAGAACAAATGATTTACAAAGCAAAAGTTGATGAACTTACACCAAGTCTTCGTTATTGTGCTTATAATATTGGTGGAAATGCTTCCATGGATGATCTGCTTGAGATGCGAGGTCAGGGAGTGTTGAGTAACTTAGATGAGTTGATAGCACAAACTAAGACCCAGAGTTTGGAGACACTGCAAACAACTGAATGGCGTGGACGCAAAGTGACAGTTCGACCTGAAAAGGTTCGTCTTTTCCTGATCAGTATCCAAGATTTGGCTAAAACTGTTGATAAGGCCAAGGATAATCAGGCCAAGATAGAAATTATCGAAAATGTCTTGATCGATTGCAAAGATGCCATCACAGCAGTTCGAGATGAAATTAAACAAGATCCGAAACTAAGAACACCAAACGAAGAGGGATCATTGACTGGAATCCAATATCTATTGTCATATCTATCGTATACCAGATTAATGTTGACTTTGGAACGTAACTTGTACATGGTGGCACAAGCCAAACAAAGTTACGACGATTCCAATGGTGATAAAACTGAAGGAAAACGTGTAAGACCACAAGATATTTCACGCTTGTACGAGATCATTCTGCAAAATATTGTTGAGTTGCAACAACTTCAAGGATTTGAAAATGATTCAACTTACCAAGCTGAAATAAATGAACTTGCATTGGCTTTTAAAGCATTCCGCACTTTTTACATTGCACTTACCTTAATTAATCTTAAACGATGGAAAGAAGCTGTGGCTTTATATGAACGATCAACAAATTATGCAAAAGAAGCATTACAGTCCAAGAAAATAAATCAATTTAATTTACGTGCCGATTTAACAGACTTAGTTAAGACAATTGAAGGTTCACGTTTCTCGGCACATGCTTACAGTGTTCTAGAAAATGACAATACTGATAGTTCGGCGTTATATGGAAAAGTGTCTAAAACAACTAAGCCCTTATTTGAAAGATTATCAGAGTATAGGGAAGATCAATCACTGCTCACAAAAAATCCTAATGTTTTTAAATTAGTACCAGAAATGGAACCTATTCCATGTAAACCGTTATTTTTCGATTTAGCACTCAATTTTGTCGAGTTTCCTGATTTGGATAACAAGATCCAAGACCCCAAGAAAGGAGCTGGAATTTCTGGATTTGTCAAAGGTTTCCTTGGATGGGGTGGAGCTAACAAATAATTTCAAAACAAAAATCATGTTTTTTTTTAATTGTAATATTTTACATTGAAATGTTATCAAGCGGAATGAATCGGTATAATAAAAGCTTTTTTCAAATTTTATCATTTATATTTTATCCTTGAAATAATTTAGAATTTCAATTAATTTTATATTATATTCCGATGTCAATTGACTCTTCAATGAAACTTTTCCAAATGATTTACAATTCAAATTTGGTAAAAAGTTGGAGTCGAATGTGATCATCGGAAGTAGCCATAGTGCAATTCCAAGGCCAAATATTCCTGATTTTTCATATTCTCGTTTTAATGACTCGAGAGTGAAATTCAATTTGAAATCCTCAAATTCAGTTACAGCAGCCTGATTGAAGGTAATGGATGCTAAAAATGACTCATGATATATTTGGAGAAATTCATTTAAATGTTTCTTATGCAGATTAATTGGAACTGAAGAAAACATGAAATAAAGAAGATCAAACACAGGTGAACAGCAACGAAGTGTTTGAAGATCAACTAATTTTACTTCAAACGAGTTTTTACCATTTTTAAATAAAATATTATTGACCCATAAATCACCATGGCAAATGACTGATGACATGTAACCTTTTGAACTGTTAATCAAGTTGCACATTTTTTGATACAATTTTCCATTGCTTAGATTTCTTAAGGCTAGTATTGCTTTTCTATTGCTTTCAAAATTATCGTCAGTTAAAGTTGTAATCGCTGTTTGTATTGACTTTTCAATTATTTCACAATTCTTTTCAGAGCCATCGAACAATAATTCAGTCAAATAAGAATTTTCGATCTGATCAAACGTCTTTGGATCACTCAATTTCATTGAAATTGATGCAGCATGAAAATTTCCTAACATCTAATATGAAATTAATCAAAAACATTGAAATTAATCTGAAATAAATGTGTTAAATTACCTTCATCACGTTAACTATTTGGAGGTAATTCAATCCTCGTAATTTGCTCATCATTTTAAATGCATTAACGGATAAATTTTCTAAAACAATCCAATCCTCATTTTTATTCAAATAACTTGGACCAGCGTAAATGCACTTTGGAATATAACATTGAACAAGATACTTTTGTAATTCCGGTACAACATAATTATAAGCTCTGATTTCATTGAGAAAAGCCTTATCACAA
>LN483359.1:0-47710 GCA_900002565.1 Culicoides sonorensis
ATTGGGTCTCAGATGAACCGTTTGGACGCTACGCGGTCTGAAAGGAATTAGTAGCGCGAATACAATATAAAACTTGTAAAAACTAGGTGTTTATACAAATACAAAAATATAATATTATAAATACAAAAAACATCAAACATCTACTTGAAATAAAAGAATTGTGATTTTAAACCACCAATCATAAAATTTATTAATTTTTCCAGTTCTACAAATATTTAAATAAAAAGATATATCAACAAGAAGTTTTAAATCAGCTTATTCAGAATTAAATTGCTCCAAGTCACAGTTTTACCATCGTGTGTAGTTCCATCCCATTATAATTCACACAAACGACAAAGTTAAAATTGTCACGAATGGTAATCTAATATTATTCGTATTATAATATATTGGTATCAAGATGAGTCTACATTTTTTGTCCTTTTTGTAATGTACTTTATAGTTTTATGCTGTTGCTCGTGTTAAATCAAAACGTATTATACTTTTTTACTCATTTACTACAATCAACTACATAATTTATTCATTATATAATTTTATCTTATTATTTTAAAAGTTATATGCGATTACATGTGTGTATGTGTGAGAATGCATTTTAAATTATCACCATAAAAGGAATGAACAGTGTATGTTCGTGCATAAACTTGATCTCATTCTTGTCATATCAATTTTATCATCGTAATACACAAGTGGTAAATTCTCCATTTTTTGTTTGAGATGCGTCTCAAGAAAAACTGTTGAAATTAAACTTACAACCAAGTTTTAACATCCATCATTATTTTATGGTAAAATAAGATATGGTTCAAGTTTTTTTCATTTTAAGCAATATAATTTATATATTTTTTGTGTCTGTGTGATATTTGTTGACTTCAATATGAGTATCATCATGATTAACAGTCAGACAATATTATTTATTATTATAATAATAATTTATCATTACACTTATTATTTTGTTCAAAAATTCAAGAATAACGCTAGAAATATTTAATTTTGTCGAGTTTAAATAATTTCACACTTTACTTACATTTCAACTAACAAATTTACACAGATTTTAGTGCCAAATTTAATTTTTTTCTTCTCTTTGAAATTATATTTTTTTTCTATATTTCTATTAAAAAAATGTAATTCGATTCGATTCAGTGTTCAAAAAACTGAATGAGATCAGAAAGATAGAAATACAAAATTTAAGGACTTTCTACTTATCGAGGTATGTACGCCAAAAAACATTTTTTACCGAACAAACATAAAAGACCTTGAAACATTGTACACCTAAAACGCAGCGACCCATAGGACACCTATGTTCTATGGCAGGGACCTCAGTGTTCTGGGTTTGAAATCAATCATCCAATTTATATTCTTATTCTCAATGACCACTTACTAATTCAAATGGAGCTCCAACAACATGGACTTTTAGAATCCTAATCAGGTTCAAATTTAATATTCGACATCGATTTTCAATCATTAATTTTGACTAGATTTTCATCACTCCCTAATAGCAATAGAAAAGAATTGATGCTCAATCTTTATTTATTTTTTGTTAAAAATAGGAATAAAGTGACACTAATTACATGTTATAAAGATTAACATACCATTAACATTTGTTTTCTCTCACATTTAATATGCATTGTGACATTTTTATTGTTTGATTTTTTATTTTAAAAGTTTTTTTTGAAAATTATTGAAATTATTTGAAAATCAAGTAAAAATATTCCTATTCAACAAAATGTTATTAAATTCAACCAAATTAAATTCAAAATATATACAAACAAATCTAAATGAAACGATACCGTTTTTATTTTATTCAAAATTCAATAATAATAAATTTTATTCTGTATCAATTCCAAGTTAACCTTGATTAAATTATTAGATTTCAATTTGATTTCGCTGATTTTTAGGTACTTGTAGTTGTTTGTTTTTTTTAATATATTATAAATATTAAATTACCATTAATTGGAGAATGATGATAATGATACTTAAATTTCATAATTAACACTTGATTGAATTGCTAGAATTAAGGTAGTCGTGTAATTACAATGATATTAAATTGAATGATATGTGAAGATAAGTTATTCAGTTATTTTAAAATTGAAACGGAAAAGTTCTTTGATTTTTAATATAAATAATTAAATTTAATTTTTCGTTTATTATTTTCTAATTAATTCAAGTGGAAAAAACTTAAAATGACAGTAAATTTATTACAAGTTATTTATTTGTTTAAAATTAATTTCAATGAGTTCTTTATACTTTATATTTTTTTATTCCGTATTTAATGTTTATGTTTGTTTACGTGCAAATTAATTGTTGTAGTTTGTAAGTTTTTGACATTTATTTTATTAATTGCTTGATTTATTTGTTTGTTTTACAATTGTAACAACTACGATTAAAAGAAATTGGAAAATTTTTAATATGAAACGATTACATGCAATGAAAATGCCTTTCCAATCCCGACTACCCGTTGCTGGCGACAAGAAATTATGACCGGATTATTTTAAATTCTTAATCAAAAGCTGTAAATATGTGTTTTGAATTTACTGCGACGAATTTTGTCATCAAAAACATGGATTTTTGACCTGTTTAAAAATCTCTTTGAATGGAGATAAAAATGACATTATGCGGGTGCGAGTAAATTCCCAAATAATATAATACACAAATAAAAGCAAAAAAATTAATATTTTCCTTTCCATCCAAAATCTTGTCTTTTGTTATATTATTATTTGAAAAGTGTTATACCACAATTTAATTATTTCTCTCTCACAATTCAATTTTTCATTTTTGTATAACACATGTTTGTTGCTTGTTGCTTAGATCTCTGTTTTTATTTTTTTCTGTATACAAGCAGCAAACAAATCTATAGAATTCGAGTTGATGAGACGATGAGAGAAAACCTTATGGAAAGTGAGAGTTTTCTCAATATTTTACACATAAATACACCTGTTTATGTTACACTTGTATGTTACGTCATGAATTAGTCTCTCACCTCACATTATGTTGACAAAAAAACTCTCTCTCGTTATTTATCATGTTAAAATCGTTATAAAATGTATGTTAAGGTATAGCTAAAGAGCATTTGGTTGTACGGAAAAAAGCCAATTTCATCAAAACTTTATTGTTGGTGTTTAAAAAACTTTAGTTCGTCGCGAACCTTTAGAGAATGTAAATGTATTATTCGGTTAATCTTTAAAATAAAAAGAATATATATAATTATAATTATTAATAAATAAAATTAATAATTGAAAAATAATTAATTTATTTAATGTGAAAAAATTTAAATCAAATCTACTTGCAATATCAAAATTATTTAAAAAAAATCATTTGAAAGTGAAAAATTAAATTATGAAATGAAAAAAAATAATTAAAAAAAGGATGAAAATTTTGTTTCTGTTTTATCTAAAAAGAAACACAATAAAAAAATTGTAAAACAAAATTAGATTAAAAAAACTTAAATAAATGTAAAATTAAAAAATTCTTGATTAAGAATTAATTTAATAACAGTTTCAAATGTAAGCTAATCATGTTAGAATACGTCTTATTATTAAATTTTCCTTTAACTGAATAGAAAAATCTTTGAAAGTAGAAAAAACATGAGAAACTTTTGTATTGAATTGAAAAGGAAAAAAAAAAATAAAATTGTCAACTAATTTATTTCTTCATTTTTTTTATTTTTTATTTATTTATAGTTGCCAAAACAATTTTCCTGTGTTTTATTATCCATAAAATAGAGTCTAAGTATGTTACACATAATATGATTATTTTTTGTGTTTTCTAAAAATATATACGAAAAATAATAATGATAACAATAATAAAGTTCAATGATACTCCAAATAGGATCAAAAAGTGAAAATAGAAAAGAAAACAAGAAATAAGAGAGGAAAAAACAAATGAAAACAATACGCCCGCTTACTTTTCCTTAACTATAGCACAGAAATTTTATCAGACAAAAAAAAACAATAATAAGAAATATATAACGATGGTAACGAATAAAAAAGAGAAAAAAAATCATTCATAGAAAATAAATAAAATGTGTCATTTTCTTAAAAGTACGAGGAAATAAATAAAAAAAGAATGAAAGGAAGATGTTGTGATTGTAAGGAATGTGTCCGATAAATAAAAAAAAAAATAGATTTAATGGAATAAACTTAGTCCAAGTGTTATAGATGTGTTAAATTATGATGAAAAAAAAATAATAAAAATAATGAAATAGATTTTCGTTTATGGAAAATAAATTAAAATTCAATCCTTATCAAAGTTTTGGTAGAATCAACTTTACCGATCTCCATGATTGCTGTTAAGCTATTTTTTAATAGAGTTATTTTATTTTTAAGGATGAAAGATACTGTGTTTTAATGTAAAATGTGATTAATTATTAAAGTTATAGTTGAGTGGTAAATATACCGAATTTTTTCTCATAGTTGTCAAGTTCGATGCGAGTAACTGAGTATTGCAACCCAAATGTGTTTTTTAAGTCTTACAATTTTTTAATGAATTATTATGATTGCTCTGATTTGATTAAATGTGTAACTGCATGATAGGATAAAATCCAATATCTTATGGTGGTGTTTCGAGTAAGCTGTTAAACACAAAAATTCCATCATAAGTGGCTATGGAGGGTAATGTAATCATCATCACACCCATTCAAATCAAGTAGAAAAACATTAAAACATGATTCACTTATTTGATCACTTTCAACGTATCTATGTTTAAATCAAGAAATGTTCCTTTATTTTTTTTTTCTTTCTTTTTATTATCACATTACATTCATGATGATATGATATCTACAGAATTCACCTCTTCAAAACCTGTGTGTGCATGTGTTTTCGTTTTATTTTATTTTTTTATTATTGTTTATTTCCCATTCATTCATCTAGTGTGTCAGCAGTACCACGAACTTAACTGAGTTTTTGTATGTATTGAGACTGAAAAGTGAAATAAAGTGTGAGAATACAAAATATATAGATGATGAATCATGCATCATACAGAAAAGTGTGAGTTTGTGTATAGAACTCTATGTCAAGGAAAAGAAAATTATTGATTTTCCGTCTTTGTTTGCTATTCACCTACATCTCTTTTCTGTACTTTTTTCAGTATCATAGTAATATTCTATAAAAATTCGGTGCGAACAAAAACACGTTTTCATGCACGATGATCCATTTCAACGAGGAACCTTTTTCTCACATTTAAATTGAAAATCAAGTTCTTCCAAAATAAGAAGAAAATTTAACATCTCATTCATTCAAAAAATGAAACATAAATTAAATGCTTAAATTTTAAGTAATTGGCTTCTTAATTAAGGAAAATTTAATTCACGTCTATATATCTAAAAATACTTACATTGAAGTACTTTAAATAAATTTCAAACACTCAACCCTTAACTATTTAATTATTTACTCATATAAATAAATGAAGATACGAAGCTATACATGAAACAAATTTACCGACATTGAAATTTAATGAAAAGCCACATATATAAACAATAGAATTTATTTACATCTTTATCGTATTTTTGCTTATCTTTGATATTACAGACGTTTCCTTTGTTAACACGTACACATGTATAGATAAACACATAGCATTACATTTTCATGAACCTTTAATTTTTTGTGTGCCTTTTCTGATTTAAATTGGATACATTTAAAAATTAGGTTACATCCCTTTTTATTTATCTTCTTAATATACTTTAATGGATGATGAAATATACGGTCAAGCAGTTTTGAGAGCATAATACAGTAAAATTTAATGTTGTTACAGGATGAAACATATGTTGGTTATTTTATGCTTAAAACGATAATTCTCATGTGAAATGAATACAATCGTTAATTTTCAACGTCTAATTGAATCGTTTATAGTCAAATTTTAATAATGATATATGAGATTTTGTATGAAGAGCGATGTGATGAAAAATAGGTTGGAATTGGTCGAAAATTAAGATTTATGTTGGTCTCAGGAACTGAAACTTTTTTATATAACATCGGAAAATAATTTAATCATTTTTTACGTTAACCTGGATGTCACATAAGACCAATTAAGGTTAAAGAAGAGTGATGATCATAAGTCAAAAGTAAATTTAATTAACTTAAAATATTAAAATTTTATATGTAAATCATTAATTTAATTTAAAAAAAAAATTATAAGTCAACATTTATATTTACTTCGATGAAATTGACATCGAAAAATTGGAATTGAAGATGAAAATTTACAACACAAAACTATCAGTCCCAACAGACATTTTTATTATCAACAAAAAACGAAATAAATATTTGATCAAGACCTTTATTCAACAATAGAAAGTCAACTTTGATACATATTATTTTTATTTCATTTAAAAAAATTTTTTTTAGAATTTTCCTTTTTTTTCATTTTTATTACAAATCTGTAATGTAATGGTTTAAAGTGCCTTGTCTTGTTATGCTTTTTTTTATTTCTTCAAGTGTCTTATGAGAATACTTAGCAAGATTCAAAAAGAAAAAAAAATATCTTATGGCAAATGGTTTTTATCCCATTCACATTCCCACATTTATATCCAAATGTCGAAACATTTTCAATTTTACAGTTTTTGACTTTGAAGCTTACAACTAAAAGTATTCCTTGTTACCACATGATAAAATAAAGTAAAAAAGGGACATGCATGATGATTTTTATTCCAACGGGAGATGCAAAACTAAATATACCAACAAATATTCAGAAATTTAAGTTTATTTGTTTTTGCATAAAAAGTAAAATAATTTAAATAAAGAAATTGAAATAGTGTTTGATCCCTTTCCATTACATTGACATACGTAATGAGGGCTGATATTTGTCCTTTAAAATATAAAATAAAACCTTTTTGAATCTCATTTCCGTCTGTATATGGACAACGTCATAACTGGTTGTTTTGAATGTTTTGATGTTGCGTAAAAAATGAGAAAATATAAAAAAGGGTGTGATGTTGATTATTGAATACGATAAAAATATGATAAGATAAGGAAAAAAAACAAACATTGAAGATTCATGAATGACAAAAACAAGTAAAATTTTTGCAAAAAAGATAGTGATTAGGGAAATAACTTCTTTAATGATGATAAGATAAAAATGACGTGCGATTTGATTTTATTATGTTAAAAACATAATAATTTTTGAAGTAAATTTGTTTCTGAATGGATCAAATCTATTATTTGTGTCATCTGATTTCTTCAATCACATCTTAAACTTATACAATTTTGACTAATATGAATCACTCATGATAACAATTATTTTAATAAGACAATCAAAATACTTAAACAAAATTTATTCCAAATTAGAATTGATAAGATACATTGACACACAAAATTAAATTAATAAAACAAACAATCAAATGATAAGCACTAATTACTTAGAAGTTACTTTTATATTGACAAGATATTATTCTGCATTTTGTTACTATTTTGATGTATTATAAAAGCAAATATTTGCACACTTACGTTGTTCATGACAATAAAAAATTATATAGCTTTAACTTATCGGAACGCATTTAATAAGGAAATTGCTTGCAATCAATTTGAAAAACAAATAAAATCACATCATATCAATTTGAAGTTCATCGATGAGCGTCATTGTCATGTAAATGTAAATAAATAAACAAATAAAAAAAATATTATTAATTCATTTATTCTACTGGAAATTTAAAGGTATTATTACTTTAATTATTTATTTATTACATTTATTTACATAATTTACAAACAACAGTCACAACAATAAAAAAAATATAAATAAAACTTTTTGAAAGTATTTGAATACTAAGAGATATTAAACTAAAAATAAATAAATAAGCCGAAAATTGATTCAAAATTCAATGAATTCATTTCTTACTTCTGATACCTTTCAATTATTTTACGAAATTTCTGTTATTCCATATTTTTATTCAAAAAAAAAACTGCAGTACTTGTATTACAAAAGTGTATTTCTCTGTACAAGCAGTATTTTTAACAGAAACTTGCACAATTGTACATTGAAAATACGTTTTTTTTTTTTAATATTTATTGTCAGTAATTTTATATACACAGAAACAAAAATTTAATAATAATAAAAATATATAAAATGTAAATTTAAACGTCTGAAATAAACGGACAAAAGAGAGATTAATCTGGTATTTTAAGGTGTAATGCTGTTCATGAACATTTTTTTAAAAACGAAAACTACAGTACAGATACATGGCACATTTTATACCAACAATATTAATAAATGAATGAATTCTGAAGGAATTTTTGCACACACAATTTAAGCAAACCCGATTTGGAGTCTTAATGTTGTATGTTTTAAAAAGCAGTTTCTGAATGAATCAAAATACACAATGAAAGGAAGAAGGCACTGAGTCGGAAAGATAAACATTAAATTTTTGATTAATGAATTCTGTTTAATTTATAAAATGATGCGTTTGATTTTTTTTACATTTAGTGTTTGTCACAATGTACGAATGCTTGCAAAAATAGCTTGGTAACATTTTTGATGAAGCTTTTGATGTAACTTTGAAATTTGGAGTTTGATATTTTTTGCTATTTTTTAACGCGTTTTAACTTACAATACAGCAAAAAACAAACGAAAAATTGGAGACATCGTGTCGATAGTACTGACATCTAACTATTGATGGTGTATGCTTTGGATAAGACCTTTTTAAAAAGAAATCCAATCTTCGACATACCTTAAAAATAGTTAAAAACATTTTTAAGCCCGCTTCCTACAGTTAATTGCATTTTATACAAAAAAAAACGGCATGCTTTTTTGCAATCACATTTCAACTTAATTATTTTGAATGTTGAAAAAGTAAAAGTTACTTTCAAAACGTCTGATGATAATATTTGCAATAATTGAACGAAAATTGCCAAAGAAAAATAATAGTCCTTAGTGTCATTTTTCTACTAAATGTAAACATTTTGACCCTTAATTTTGATTGAAATAAAAAGTTTATAACCTTGATTTAAATGGTAATGTAATATAACATTTGTCATTGATTTGTTCAAATATCGCATCATATTTGCTTCTTCTTCATTATTTTTTACTGTATTGAGCAAACTTTTTTTTATTTTTGAAGTACACACTCTTCATATTAAAACTCATACATACAATCTTTTAAGTAATGTTATGGTATATAACATTTTTAATTTACCGCATGTTATAAATGTGTGTAAATATAAACAGCGACGGTCATGATGAGGATGATGATGATACCCATAAAATAATTTATCAAATTTCAAGAGATTTTTTTATTTTATTTTCAACACTAGTGTATTTTTTTAGGACATTTTAAAATTATTGAAGAGTTTTTTTTTACAATGTTGTACAATGAAAAATTTTTATTATTAATAAGTAAAATATGATTAAATTTATAGTAAAATTCAGAATATATCCATTTCATGAAGTTATCTTTTCTTATTATTTAAGTTAATAGATTGTTATGATGAAAAATAATTAACTTGTTTTTCAATGATTTCATTTATTCTTTTAAAAAATATACAAAGATCTGTATTTACTGGAAAAAGAGTCATAAAATTATTTTATTGTTAATTAATGATGGATATTTAATAAGATTTTGTATGCTTCATTTTGTATGTTTATTGCTGTGGATATTTCTTTAAGTAAATTTTTTATGATGATTTCTGTTCGCAGATGAGTGTAATTAAAATGTATTTCATTTATGATGAAAAAATATATCACAAATATACCTACAGCCCTCGAAGGTCTAGTCAATTACACAGGCGCATTACATTATGTGCGCTGGGATTAATTACCGTTGGTTTATCGGGCTCATTGAAACCGCGAGATCAATTGAGACTAAATAAAATAAAGTTTCGTTACTCAAAGTTATATACATTCCTATAAACTTAAAAAAAAAATCAATATTTGCATTTTGTTCATACGATCAATTTTGAATAAAATAAACCAATGTAAAATTTGTGAAATTTAACTGCGTAACATGCTTTTTCTTTCTTGATTCAATTTTATATTTTTAACATTATTGATGATGATTATATAACGAAATGATAATAATATTTTTTTCATGTTTTTTTACAGATTCAGACATCAACTACATTTACATGTTATTTTAGAAGCGTTACTCAGTGAAGTTTTAAGAGAAAACAAAATTTCTTCTTATTCTCTGTTTAACAAGACCCTAGAGGCAATATAAATTATATTGTTAGTCCAATTCAAATTGGGCAAAATATTTGTGAAGTGAAAAAGTTGATTTTAGGACAGTTAATTTTACGTTTGGAGTAAATAAAAGGCATTATAAAGAATGTAAAAAAATAATAATAATTTTGAATACAAATTTTTGTAATTAAATTTAAATAAAGTATAAAATTTTAAATTAATTTTTTTTTGATTAAAGTTATTTGGAATTTAGAAGAAGTTGGTGAAAAATTATTGCAAAATGCAACATCATCCAGGCTCATGGTACATCCCATGGAATATGGGAGTACCATTACAAAAAATGTTAACAGTACCATTTAATCCAAATGGTCAAATGCCCGCTGGTCCTGCATATCATCAACCACAAATTGGCGCAGCAGCGGTTCAACATCAACAACCACCACAATCACAACAACAGCCACAAACGTCTCCGAATCCTCAACAAACATATCAACAACAATTATCAGCACTTCAACATCAAGCCGCATTACAACATCAACAAATGCATCCAGCAGCAGCTGCTGCCATGTTTACACCGTTAACTCTACGCAGTTTCGTGACACATTCACATCATGGTTTGTTGTCAACTCAACAACAGTTGACTCAAGGTGCGCAGCTCGGGCCTGGAAACAATACTACAACAGGTATGAATAATCATAATTCACCTTCACAACAACAACATCAGCAGCAACAACAACAACATGGCGTTGTTGGTAACCAACAAAATATCCCTCAAACACTATCTCCAAATATGGCAAGCCATCATCACGCGATGTTGCAGCATCATCCTCATGCTCAGCACCATCCAGTCCATCATGCACACGCACAACAACAATTGACCACAATGAACATTAATGGAGTTAATGTTACTGGATTGCCATCGGCTACAGCAGCTGCTCTAAGACAACATGCACAACATAATAATGTACTACAAAATACTGGTTCACTCATGAGTATGCCATCAATTAAAAAGGTAAGCCAAAAATCTTTCATATACGAATTTTTATACTAACTTTGTTATGATTTGCAATAAATAACTAGTTTCGAAAATTATTATATTTATACATAATTTAAATTTAGAATGAAATGTATATTTAATTAAAAATTAGTGGTTTTATACGTTAAACATGGAAATAACAAAGTCAGGAAGCTAAATTATGTTATCGCCTAATTTTTATGATGGAAAATTTCCATCATCATTAATATTATTATTATAATAAACACGGTTTATATACCATTCCCTCTTATCACGAGGCGAAAAATATTACGCGCATTATTTTATAATAATATACATACAAAACAACAAAAAATAATAGCAGTCAAGTTATTAGAAGCTATCACTATAGCAAATTCTAGTACGATTTATAATGAATAAAAATTATATAGGCCAAAAATTACTACCCTACTATTTTGTTTTGTTTTTCAGTTCACAAATGTTTTAACGATATTTAAATCAAAATTAGCTTCTAATAAAGTGGTACTTAGAACGTTTATGCACGGTGTTAAAATGTTTGTGGTATAGTTATTATGAATGAATGAATGGAAAAAAGTATAGAAAACAATACATTATAATAATAAAAGCTACGACAAAGCGTTTTCGTGCATTTACTGTAGATATTTAAAAAATGCGAATATTGTGAGCACTAATACCACTGTTCATCTCTATCAAAATTTTATAAAAAAATATTTGCTAATTTTCTAAGTTATTAGTTCGTTTGAATTTACTTTCCAGAACTCAGACTCCTAAGTTTAAGTTTCACAACTCAGACCCCGTTTCAAATTTACTACCTCAATCCTCTTTTATTTACGTTGCACAACTCATGTTCAGTGAATCCCAATATTCATGAATACGCTCTTGGATATATTTTACAGGTACGTTCTACATTTTTATCATATCCTAGAGTATTAGCAGTAATCGCGTCTTTAAACGTGTAATAATAAATGGTGCGATTATTAGTGATTGCGGTATTTTGTTTTATGGAATTAAAATGTACTAACAACAGTGTTGCGTGTTTAAGATAAATAAACGATGCAGTATAAATGATACATAAAAGTTTGAAATTAGGGGTGAAGACTTAAATTTATCATGAATTGAAACTCACAACTTAAAAAAATCAATAAAAAAATGTCAAAATAAATAATAATACTTTTCATTCTAAAAAAATCTCAAATACCCAAATTAATTCATGTCATTATGTCATATTCCTATAAGATATCCCTTATCCAAATCCTTATAAGTCATAATGAATACCTTACACAATTGACCCAAAAACAAAAGGCAATTCAGTGACATTATATCAATTTATACAGTGAATGAAAATATACACAGCGAGACCCAATTAACATATAACAAGCGACAAAATGCTAATTTTTTTATGTGACTACGACGAAAAAGTACTTCATTTAAAATATAAAACAATAATATTGTATGATTGATATACTTCCCACTTTGTCGTATTAATTTTGCTACATAAAAAAGTTATAACAATATTATAGACAATATTACAATGTTATTTTTTTGTCAGACTACTAGTATATCAGTCAGTGTGTGACAGGGGAAAGGACTAGGCTGTGAAAACACACACAAAAAATGAGTAAAAACAACGGTTAACAAATTTTTCCCAAATCATTCTTCATGAAACATGTTTTCCTTTTTTTAGTATCGTTGTGTAGTACAATGTTCACTTTTTTCATGAAATTATTGTTGTTAAAGTAAATACATAATATACATTATGTTGTTTTTCCTTTTTTTATTTAATGTCTCATGTCATTTATGATGTTAAAAACTTGTTTTTTTTCTTTTTCTAAAAAACACATGAGTAGTTTTTAATTAAGAATAATTTTAAGTTTTTAAGAACTTCTATTTTTAAGCAAGAACACAAAAAAGTAAATGAGAAAATACGCCTTGAAACTTACTTTTCCTTTGTTCGTATAATGAATTCTATTTTTAAACTTGATATACATCTTAAATGAATTATCAAAACTTGGGACATATCAGAGACTCTGAGGGATTTCTCATATGCATTATGGTCAAAAAAAAGGTTAAAACCCCATGTTTATCTTAGCTGATATAAAATTTCTTTCTTACCCCACTGAATGGTACAAAGTCTCCTAATTTATTTAGTGTCATTTAAGTTAATTGTCAAATAAAAGACAGAGCCATCAGAAAAATAATTTGTTAAATGTTTTATGTATTTAAATGAAGCATCTCATAGAATTTATTTATCATTCCTTCAGTTTTGTTTTTCTTTTTTATCAGTAAGGTAGTGTTTTTTCACCAAAATAATGATAAAAACCGTATTCTTTGATAGAGACAGAAAAAATACGTTAATGATTGTGTTTGTTACGCTCTTTTTTATATCAACATTAATTTGTTAAATTAATTAATGTACATAGGTTCAATTGAATGGTTAGTATAGGATTTTATATATGTATATTAATTTGAATTGTGGTGCGAAAATACAAAAACAAAAATTTGAAGACTAGAGAATGTTTTGAATATAGTTTCATTTAAATAAAAAATGAACGATAATTAAGGTGATGTTGGAGCATGAGTATAAAATATTGATTTTAAATTATTATTATCTTCCGCTTTGTGAAAAAAAACTATAGCTCAATATTATAAAGTTTATTAAAATTGGATGAAAAAAATAAGAAGTAATAAAAATAAACGTACTCATCTCAAGTAATTACATTTCATTACTTATTTACTTTATCCATACTCGTTTCTTTTTTTTATTATCATTTTCATTGAAATGTCAATAGTTATTTTGTAATGATTACTCCATCATCACAATGCATCACTATGAATATTCAAATTTAATATCATATTCATTAGGGATTTCAATTACATTTATGATAAAGAATCAGTATACACCTGTCATAACCATGAAATGTTCAATATATTCATACAATCACACACTTCTAGAATATAATAAAATAATAACAATTCTACTATAAATGTTCAATCCAATCAAGACAATACATTTTTAATATTACACACACACACATGACAATCACGATGAGTAGAATATGAGATCATCAAATTGTAATGACGACCGTTGTACTTGTTATTATATCCTTTTAGATATTATCATCATGATATGAAATCATTTGTTTGCTCAATAAAAAATGTTAACTTAAATATCTTCCAATAAAATAATGTAAATTTGTAGTAATTATGTTTTATTTTATTGCTTTACCTGTCTTATTTGTTTATTATTTATAATGATGATGATAACAACAACAACAAAAGTAAATATACAAAAGTGATTTGACATTTGATCACCTGTAACATCAACTTCCCTTTATTTTACTCTGATATTATTATGACCAATGCTTGGTCAAATGTTGTATTGTGAATATAGGGTATATGAAAGTTGAGTGTCCAGACAATGATGATGTTTATTAATGTGTATGTATAAAGTTTGCATGTTTTTTTTTTTATATTATATTATCAATCATTATCATCTTTGTTTTGTCATCGTATTCTGGTGTTCGTTGTGTCGTCCTAGATAATTTTTTACTGAGCACGCTAAATTTTTTATATTAATGATAGATGGATTTTTCTGAGATAAAAACGATAACGAAATGAAGATAAAAAAATACAAAAAATGATATGATACTGGTAATTTGTGAAAAAGTATATGTTATTTGAAGAGTCAATTGAGTTCATTAATTTTAGATGTTCTATTTGCATTGGCATATTATACCTAATTATAACATAACGAGCTCACTTCAGCATGAAAAGTTGGTATTAATTTAAAGTATGAGAAATCAATAGATATTTTTCAAAATAATTGCAGTTTTAAACTCGCTAGACATCCAAGGTTCATGTTAAATAATTATTTTCTGATGAATAAATCGAAATTTTATCAATCGTGTACATCATTCAATATCAAAACGGTTTTCCGCGTTTTTGGAAACTCTGTGATTTTCATAAATCACATACAAATTTTTTACACAAGAACCAACTTTTTTCATTCATTTATATACATTTAAATGTCAAAAAAAAAACAAGAAAAACAATAAAACTTGTAGAATTACATAAGAAAAACTTTTTACAGACAAACAAATGTGAGTAACTCTTTTATAAAAATTAAACCAAAATACATTTTTCACGTAGTTAGATAAATAATGGTGTTTGTATGACAAACAAAACCTTATAATAGAAACTTACAAAATGATAAATAAACAAAAAAAAAAAATATTCTTTTTCACTTGTATTGTTGTCGCAGAAATAAAAACGAACAATTGTGAGTTACTTTTCATACATGAATCAAATTTAAGATCACAAATAAAAGTAAAAGAAAAAAATTATTCTGCTTAAATTAAAATTTATTGCATCATGAATGAAAATGTCTTTTTTTTCCTCAGGTTTTCATGTAACTCTCATACATCATAAACATAATTTTTTTATTATTATTACTGTACTGCTGAAATATGTTTTATTTTATTTATTCTTCTTGTGAAGTTGATGTGTGTTTATTTTGCGGAAATTGGATGTGTATGAATGTATATTGAAATGATTTGATGAAAATATTATTATTATTATGATGATGGTTAAGCATCTGTTTCAATGTTTTCAATGTGAAATTAAGTTGGTTTTTTTTTCTTTGAAATAATAACGTATCATAATGTGATAACAACAATATTTCATGGACGTTTATGTAAAAAAGGGACAAGTTTGGTTGTGATAATAAGTTTGAAATCGTTTCTCAATTTGATCGAAATAATCACCCCTTGCTTGTCATTCGTAATTTTTGTAAATGATTCTTGTGTGGAAAAATAATTTAAACGATAAATATGTACTTTGTTGTTTGGTCTTCAATGAAAAATACTGCGTTTTATGAAATTTTCTTCGAATATCTCACATAAATACACAAACCAGAGTTCAATGTCTATGTTTAATGTTTATCGGAAGATCCCAGGCGTGTGATGTCATTTTGTAATTTTTATGTATCCACATATGTTAGAAATAAAATTATTTTATATGGATGCTGTTATGAAAATGTGTGTGCTTGTGTTTGTTTATAAAATTAAATTGAATATCAACATTATTTCATAGTGAAATTTCCATATTCAGCTCAATTTGACATGGAAATTTTCTAATTCTCATTTATTTTTGTATGTGTTCAATTTAATTTAAAAAATAAAGTTTCGATTTTCAATAAAATGTATGTAAATGTGAATAGGAGCTTCTTTTCAACATTTATAATGTCAACATAATTTGTGTCTTTCATGTAAATTTAGCATATTCTCGTTCTATGATATCAATAATGTAGATACAACACATGTATGAATATTTTTTTGATTAGCATTTTTTTTTGACAAAATAAAGCGTTAATATGATAATGATAAAATATAATATGAAAATACAACTCAAATAAAGTAGAAAAAACTTTTTCTGTATGTACATGAGTTTCTTTTAAATTATCTCGAGAATGTCAATTTTGCATAGTGCTTCGTTTTTTTTGGTATATGCCTTTTAAAAGTTTTAAAAACCGTCAAAGTAAATCTTCGCAGTTAAGCTTTAAATTCATCTTTTTCTCAACTGCTCAGGTGTTAGATTTAAAAAATGAATAAATCTGAAATCTGATCTTCTGCCCAACAATATTGATTTACTTGAACCAATCCACCAAAATCCAATCAAGATAATCTCCCATTCCTCGATCTGTCTCATCTAGGGCTCTAGTTTCCTAAAACTGAACTGTTATTCCTCTTTTTTATGACAAAACATCATTTGAAACAAATCATTTCATTCCATCTTAAAGCAATGAAAACAATCCATATATAATAAGATGGTTCATATTCCATGACGTTCGGTAATTAGTGCAGTCATGTCTGTCAATAGATAATAATGATTCTGTGTGTCGGTATTACAGTGTCTCAAACATAAATATAAAAGTGTTAAAATTTAAAGCAAATACTCAACGAAAAATAATCCATATATGAATGAATGATATGTGGCATGTAATATGACCTTGTCCGACATTCATTTCTTTATTATTGTGTGCAACAACAATATAATTTCAGTAATCAAAGATACATTTTATTACAGAGGTAAATGTTACAATAGAAAATTCTATGGAAAGGCAAAACAATTTTTTTTTACATTTCTATAAGTGTTTTAAAAGTCATAAGATAAATAATATTAAATTTACATACTTGTGTGAAATGAAATCAAGATGAATGTTTATAAAAGCGTGACTTTTCATATTTTGTACACTATAAAAATGAGAAGCACAGAGAAGAAGCACACATTTAAAGTAAAAAAATAAAAATGTATACCTTTGCCACAGGCATTCAGTCATTTTTCTTGGCATCTAAATACAATGTGGAGGCTTTATCACCAACAATTACCATTCTTTTGTATATAAATGTATTTTGTAAATATAATGCGGCAATATACAACACTTTAAAAAGCGATAGCAGCATACAGTAGTAGTAACATCGCTTATATATAATAAAAAATAGATATCATGTTGATTGTAAGAGCAAATAAACTATATAAAGTGGTATGGCTATGGGAGAAAAACGGCTTGTGTTTACAAAATGCGGTAAATGCACAATTTATTTGCCACATTTAGTAAAAATCATATAACGTTTAATAAAATATAAATGTATTGTCACTAGTAGTAGTATAATGATGAATTGTTTTCTACATTTTAAACTTTAACTAAGAAAATTCTTTTGTTATTAATTTGTGTTAAACGTTGTAGTATGCAAAAAAAAAACTAATAGACATGAAGTAATATTTTACCTTAAATTTTCTTTAAACAATTAAAAAAACACGTCTTGCATACTTTTTTACTGTTACATTATACGGGAGGGAAAAATTATGCTAATATCTGAAAACATGTTCATTACATTCCCCGAAGGATTTAACAAAATGGTCATCATTGTCGTCGCGACACAAAAAAAAAGATTCTATGAAAAAGAAACATAATAAAGTGCAACATATTATACATACACGTACACCGCACACTTAGTTACAGTTTTACATAAAAAAATTTAGGCAATCTAGAACAACAACAAAAAGTTAAAGCTGTAAGTAAGCGATTTTTTCGTAGCTATTTACGTACGTAGATGCTTATTAGTTCAAAGGTAGCATCATAGCTTTCTAACTTCATACAAACTAACGTTACGAATTGTAGCGCAGAGAGCTTTACTTTTTTCAAGTTTAATCGTTCAGAAACATAGAAATATTTTTATTTTTTCATACAGTTTCATACAAAAAACTGGTGAAAAAAAAAGTAATTTTTGCACAATTAAATCCCAAGTGTTGCTTAGGGGATATTATGTGTGTGTATTTATATACCTTACGATAATTTTTCATGTGACGATGAGTGTTATAATGATATTACAAAACCATTGCTGTAGGCGTGTTGAAATTTCATCATGTGTTTGATTCCCAAAATCACAACAAAGCATTTGAAATGTATTGAGATTACGAAATAGAATTTTATTCTATTATTTAGAGTAATAAAATAAAATTACCAATCAAAGGCTATTATTTTAATATATCAATTAATTAAAATATATGAATATCATAATTTTCCAGCCCTCTATTAGTTTTGGTTTATCAATGTTCTATTTGCATTGTAATTCAAAAGGCGTTCGAAATTTAATTTTTACAAAAAAAACTTTCTGTAGACTAAAACGGCAATCTGTTGTACATTATTTTGATAGTATGTAGTTCTATCACACAACACATTTAATAACAAGTAAAGTAAAGCAGCAACAAAAAATTAATGTGTTTGTCGACATCCTAACAAAGTGCTACTACTTCTGCTAATACATAACAACATCCAACAACAACAAAAAAAGAACATTTTATCAGTTGAAATACAATGTAAAAGTACTTTGGCACAACTTTGTAACATTGATGGTATTGTACTGATAAACTTTATTTTTTCATTCTTCTCGTATTAAAATAAAAAAAGAAAGCACTTGAGCTTCATGTTCGTAAATGTAAATTACTCAAAAAAAAAGGATAAGGAAATTGTTATAATTATATTTAATATCTTTCAGTGGTGCAATGTAAATGCCTTCAATTATCTTTACAATACTAAAAAACAGAAAAAATTAAACAGAAAAATATCGAATCAGTGCATTAAGAAAAAAATTAAAAGTGAAACTTGGTACAAATATGTTTTATTACTAACCCAGTATTCATTTTTATCTCTCATCATGGTCGTTATTACAAAAAATATTATAATAAAAATAGATTGAAATAAATAAGAATAAAAATGATAAATAATAATTATAATCATTGTTTGTTTATTTATTTCCTGTTCATATAAATTTCAAAGAAAATTTCTAGCCTTATCACGTTCAGACTGAAAAGAGAAAAAAATTAAAAATAAATACAAATAAGAACCAACGTAGAAAAAAAGTTCTTTTTCCTCAAATAAAATACTTTTCAAATAAGATACATAAAAATAATAAATAAACGGAAAAATAAAATGATATACAAAAATTGTATACATAAAACGCTGTATCAGATCATAATGAAGAATGCGAAGATTGTGAAGTCTCTAGCTACCATATTTATATTATACATTTTATATTATTACTTTTCACGTATTTTTTATTTATATAAGGAAAAATTTACTGTTTGAGGCAAATTCTGTCACAAGCAATTTTGAAAGAAAATAAAAAAAATGAAATTCTCCTCGTACTTTTCACGGTTATACACGTCTTAACATTTACACCTAGTTGCTTATAAACGTGCGTATTCTAATGTAAGGATTGAAAATAAAAGAAGAAAAAATGGCTATACTTTCAATAAAAAACACATAATAAAAGAATAATTGCATAGAAATTTACAATACAAAAGATGAAGAGATTCGTTATGTGACACAAATCGTACTTAGCACATTTCCTATTTATTTGGAATAATTGTGAATGTTTAAGAGACTCGTTGAAGTAATATAAAAAAAAATATAATTTTCGAGCTCGAAAACGCACTTGTTAATATCGTTTCAATTTCATTCATGTTTCATTTCTTTAATGTATATACTTTTAAATTTATTTTCGAATGTGTTTCAATCAAAATTTTCTTTGAAGTCCTGTTAATTCTGTATTGAAAAAAATGTTTCATCTTAAACAAAACATTACGAAATATACGTAATAAATAATTTATGACACAATAAAATTCCACTGTTTGTTTTAGACATGAATGTAATGAATCAACAAAAATAAATTGAAAAAATATGATTGCTTGAGAGAACTAAATATTTTCGTTGTCTTATAAATAGCTCGGTTTTTTTTAAATTAAAAAGTTGTATTTTAATTTTACGTAAACTATTGTGTTTACTCCTCAATGGACTGTATGGGTTTTGACATGTGTGAAAGAGCACATGAAACTTATACACATGTTATTTTTTATTTGTTGTAATTAACAAGTGAATTAACACATTTATGAGCTCTCATGTGAATATGAATATGTTAAAATGATAGATTTTGTAATATACATTAAATAGCAAAATATCAAGTACGTCTCAAGTATTTTGTGTTGATGTTTGCTCAAAATGAATGATATATGAAAACCATTTCACAAAAATGAGATTAATTTTAATATAAAGTGTGATTTTTAATTATCATTTATAATTATTATAACATTATATGATGATGATGTAATAAAATGTTCTGCTTGAATAGTTTTTGTCAGGTAAATGTTAATTAATTAGAGGAAAATTAATTCGGCCTTGAAATTATTTACCTGTACTCTTATTTTAGTATAATAGAAATTGTTAACACTTTTTTTTCAGAGGAAATGTTATCAATTTAAATATCAATCTCATGCAACTAAACGACAAATATATTTTCTTTTCAGATAATAAAGTTTTAATGAAATTCAATTCTAAAAAAAATAGTTAAGGTGTGGTCTCACGCAAGCAATAATCAAGTATCATTTATCATTAACAGAAAGACAGTGCCATGTAAAAAAATAGTAGTTAAATAATGTGACAGCAAAAATAATGACCAGTCTTAAGTTATTTTCAAGTAGTTGTCCAAGTAAACAAGCAAGCTAAAGCATGTTTCTTTTGAATTTGGTAAAAATATATAATGATAGAATATATATCAAAAACCAAATTCAAAGTAATATGATAAAAAATGATAATTTTAGGGTGAGTGAGGTGTCAACCGTAAGCCAGTTGGATATCAATGGAAACTAAGTCTCCCACAGATGCCCCATTAATTTTGAGCTTAGATTTCCGTTCCAAGTGTTGGGATGAGTGCACTTGTTAATAACAATCCGTTAAATTTGAACAGTGCAGCGTACAAAGTGGACTTGTACTCAGTAACTATCCTATTGACATTAACTTATTATTGAAGCATTTTTTAGAGTTAAATCTAAGTTTTATTTTACATTTCATTTTCAACTATCCTTTTCATTTCCAGAAGTGGAAAAACATAGAAAAGGCTCAAAATCTTCATCTTATTTTCTTTTACATATATATTTATGTTAATGACACGTTATAATGTCATTTTTCTCCTTTCAAAGTACACTTTAGTTTTGAGTCAAGTAGTTTCTTTTTCACATCCTAATGACACCATCATAAAATTGAAAAATAAAAATATATATACAGTATTGCAATCTTTGCATATCAGAAGAGTTCACTATAAATTAATAAAAAAAATAATCCGATAGCTTATTCTGTGTAAAATGCATAATAATCCCTTGAAAATAAAAATAATAAATTGCCCTGCAAATGCTCCTGAAATGTATATAATATAACAGTAACAGTGAAAATATTGTTTGTAATTCTTTTTAAAATGACTCAAAGAAAGTGAATTATATCCATAAACTCATCTCATTCTATAAATATTTATTTAAATTGACAGGAAAAAAAATTTCATTAGTAAAAATTGGCTTTTCTATTTTTTTTTTGCGATGACGCTTCAATGTTCCAAAATTTGCCTACACTACAAAAAAAAATGTATCAACACCTCACATCACATACACATTCGATCTCCAATATTTGCATAAAATCAATTTTAATTTAATAAATGTTTCAATTATGCACAAAATATATTTATTCTAATGGAAAAATCTACCCTGCACTATTATTATTATTTTATATTATTTTCTCGAGTGAGTGTAACAATATTGTTTCATTTGTACTATTTGACATTTTATTTGTTGTGAAAAAATGTTAATTAAATGTTATATTTTTTAGCTTTTTTATTATTATTTTTTTTATTGTGAATATGGATGTGAGCTTAATTCAAATAGTAAATTGCTTGAAAATTAATTCAAATCGTTTTTTTTAAATTTAATTTAATTATAAATTCTGAATAGTTTTTTCATCATCACAAAAAAAAATTTATAATTTTTAATTACAAATATTGAAAAATTTTATATTAAACTTTTGTATAAAAAATATTTGAATTTTTGTTTTCATTTAGAATTTTCAGTTTCCCTTTTTTTTTTGTTATAAGGAAAAAAAAAAAAGGTAAATATTATTCACAAAATCATTAATTTTTATCATCGTTGTCTCAATCGAACTTCGAATGTGATGACAACTGATAAAATGGAAAATTTTGATCATAAATAATTCAAACAAAAGAAAAGGAAAAAAATAAACTCATTCTTTATATCTCACGCATCATCGTATTTTTAACCCACTCTTCCGAAAACACTCTCCAACAAACAAAAAAAGAGAAGGCAGAAAAAGAAGCAAAAAGAGATTACCTAACTTTAACATTATTATTAATGTTATTATTAAACTTTTAGAGATATTATGTATTATTTTTTTATTATTTTATATTATAATAATAGACTTGAATATGATATAGTCGGATGAGTAAAGTTTTTGGTCAAGGTTAACTTTATAACTCTTATTATTATTTATTTATGTAAAAAGACAACGCATAACACATACAAAAGTTTGACAGTTACTTTGTTTTTTTTTTTTGTATATTTGATATGTTATGAAATCGGTAAATTATGTACAGTTGTGTTCAAAGACGGAAAAAATGTCTATAAAATTAAATCAGCTTTCTAAGTGGTTTCAGGTTTATGTTTTATGATTTTAAGTAAACACCTATGTCTCTAAGAATGCTGTTTGACATGATAATTTATCTCATCTTTCTTCGAAGCACCTTCTTACCACATGTCCAGCTAAAGTATGAGAATCGAAGCATACACCAAGCCGCCTTAGTGTACCTTCACTTTTATTTAGTTACCCAAAGCAGTCGCATTATTAACTACCTCTCTTTGATTTTATGATGCTGTCTCATTTCAATGAGCCAACGCCAATGAAAAACTATGGAAAATGACACTTCTTAAAATTTCCTAGAATTTAAAATTCGACGTATTATTCAATTTCTATTGTAATTGAGGTGGTTTCGTAATAAATTATGCAGAAATCATTGAACATGAGTATAAGAAAAATATTTTTAATTAAAAAAAAAACTACATAAACCTACAATAACCTTTGACTCTCACACACTTATCGAATGAATGAAATGTCTGTCTCATTCTTCTTTGCAATGATATTTTTTTGTATATATTTAAATTTCAATAACTAATTTGAATACAATTGTTTGAAATTTTTAGCATAGAAATCGGATATATTTTGTAGGAAGAAACATACAATCAAAGCAAAAAAAAACACAAAAAATTACAATATTAAATGAAGTTTCAAAGGTGTTTTTTTTCTTCTTTTTCTCCCATAAAACTTTAAGTGATTTTATAGTTTTTTTTATGATGAACACAAGCAAATTCTTTTCTGTGCTTCTTCTTTTATTTTATTATAATAATATGTCATGTATTTGCGTGTATTTCAAGTGTAAGTGAATAGTTCAAGGCCTTTTGTTAATTCTTTTAAATTTGAAACCACCATCATCGTTCTCTGTCTGGCACCTTTGTTTTCTTAGTTTTTTTTACCTTTAAATTACATTTGAACAAAATGATACTTAAAATATATTTTTTTTATTATTATTATTATTATCTAATATACTTAACTTAACAAAAGATAATCTTTGTGTTTACTTTTATTCAAAAACATGCTTGTTTATTATTAATTTTAAATATTTCATCGACTGTAATTATTTATAAAAAAAATACTTTAAAAAAAAATGTGTGTAAGAAGGCGATGATGATAAAAAAAGGAAGTTATTAAATTTTTAAATTTACAAAATCATGTTCGAGGCCATGTTTCATTATAAGGCTCTTACTCCAATTTGTGTGCTCACTTCTGTTTTATGCTCATTATGATGTTTTTTTTTATATTGTATTGTATTGTTAAAAAGTATTAATAAGAGTATTACATCATTTTTGTAATATGTTGTTTTTTTCTCCTCTTTAAATCAATAAACATTTAACGCGAATCTCAAATTAAATTAAGAAAAATTTGCACAAAAAAAAACCCAGATAAATCTTAACATTATTATTTTTTAGCTTCTTTGCTATTTTCAAGTGTTTGCTTGCTATATCACACTAGAAAAAAAATTAATGATCAAATGGTGGTTAAATAACACAAAATTATGTACACGAAATGAAATATGATGCTATATAAGTTAGATGATGTTAAAAAAAATATTTTAAAGGTCACACATCATTATTTTTTAGGTTGAACTTGATTTCTTCATTTAATACTGGACTTTTTTTACTCATTTATGATGGTTCTTTAAATTTTTTGTTGTTTTTGATGATTTGACAATAAATTTATTTACGTATTTGATATTAAACCGAGGGAAAAAACAAACAGATTTTATATACTATATTAATTTAACAAAAAACTAACAAAATTGATAATTAATGACCTATTGGTTTTGAATCAAAGCATACACCTGACGATAATTTATGGATATGTTTTTTTTTCAATATTTTGTGGTTGAAATTTAAGCCGTGAATTATTTGCATTTTAATTTTAATATGGTATATTGCTTTTATGGTGCTAGAGAGTAAAGCCAAGAATAAAAATAGAAGTTATTCAGTTTTTGTGGAATGTTTTAAAATTTTAATACACCTGTCACACTGCAAAGCTCTTTTTGAATAAAAAACATTTATTGATTTTAAATTAAAACAAAAAAAAAGGAAATGTAAAATTATATATGGGTATTTTTATAGCAGAGTAATGTGAAAATTGATTAATTAAAATTAAGTCAGTTTTATACCACAACTTCATAACACGAAAAGAGAGGAAGCAAGAAATTGAGAAAAATTGCAAATATTTTTCTTTATTTTCTCTTCATAAACCAACCCATTTATAAATCAAATATTTAATTAAAATCAGTTAACTCATCATTTTACTCGTCCTATTTATTAACAAAAGAAAGCAAAAAAACCCATCAATACAAAAGCATACACCCATTGGAAAATTTTGTCGCGTTTTTAATGTCTGCGTCGCGATTTTTAATGATTCTGAATAACATTTCAATATTAAAACAATTTTTTAATGTATTTTTAAGAAAATTTTAATTTCAACAGTAAATGTGATTCAGAGACATGAAAAATTGTGACAAAGACATTATAAACGCCACAAAATTTTTCGAATGGGAGTACTTATATTGTTTGATATTGAAGTACACACAAGCACATCCATCATCACACTTTATAACAATACAATCATTTCATTGACAACATAAATTTATATAAATTGAAAAGTGAGTCAGACAATTTCATCGAGAGTACGACATGAGATGAAAATAGAAAAATCCTTTTAAAAACATTTTAAAGTGCATCAAACTGTGAGTATGTGAAATAATAAGAGAAAAAAATACAGTAGAGCATTAACTTAAATTGCTGTATATGAACAAACTATTAAGTAAATGTCTTTGCTCAAATAAATTTGTGTGTGTGTGTGTTTTTTAATGTAAATTTATTTCAAAGCTTTTAGTCATGGGATTTGTAGAAGAAAAAGAACAACTTTGTCTATTTTAAACTGAAATTTGTATAAATGGGTGTTAATTTCAATTCCATCAACATTTTAATTACTTACTTTCAATAAATTTATATAAAGAAAAGTATGACATAAACCAGAATAAGAGAATTCAACACATGTATCTTTATTTTAAACTTAATTAGTTTTTGAAAGATTCTTCGTTTTAATTGTGAGTAAAAATTGAACTCTTAATCAATTAAAACAGAAATTTTATGCAACATGTAATTTTGTTATTTTCACTTTTTGAAAAAATTCATTTCAAATACAATAATGAATTAATTTGCATAGTTTTTGTCCTTTTATGACAATACCATGCCAATATGTATTTAAATGTTCATCAAAAATAATAATTATAATGAAAAACGGGATATTTCATTGTAACTTCCAGTTCAATTGTGAAAAATTTTATGTGACCATATAAGTCTTTCAATTTTTTCGAATGACATATCATTTTACTATTGTAAGCGGAAATCATTCTAAATATCATCCACAGGCCTACACGAGTACCTTTAATTCTCGAATTATTGCGTATTTAAATAAATCTAAATAATTTAACTTAACATTCATGGTTCAATCATTGAAACGTTTCATCTTAAGTACTTTAAAATAATTTGACAAATGAATTAGAGATTCTCTTTCACATTCAAATTTAAACTCTATTTTGTGGTGAAATTTTGTGTGTGTTACTGCCATAAAATGTTTTGAAACTCACATGAATTTACATTGTCATTGGGATGTCAAAGCCAAACGTATTTTTGATTTTAATCATTTTTCTCTGAATATATCTATATAACAAATGAACACAATGGGTACTAGCAATGGGTAAAAGTTCTAGTTGTAACATGTATTTATTTTCATTTATCATTTGCTGTTATTGTTGTTATGCTCCAACTTTTTTTACTCTGAAAATGACATAAAGTGGTTTCGTTTTTGAAATGTCCTGGGTTTATTTTATTTTTAAAAAGTATGCAAATGTGTGATTGGAAGTATTAATATACTCAACTAAAATGAAAATCATGAGATAGCTTACATTTGACAGCAACAGAAAAACAACAGCAAAAACTTTGTCTGATTACTGTATTTTTGTGTGAAGTTAGATTTTTTTTTTATCTTTTTCTATGGAAAGAAATTTTTATGTAAATGTTAAATTTCCTCTTTTAAACAAAATTAATTCTAATACAGTGTTCGGACCTTTTTAGCATCATTTAATGATAAAAATAAGAGAACAATTTCCGTTGTTTTTTTATTTGAAAGTTTCCTCATTCATAACACTGTCATGTAAATTTTATGTGAGACTGATAAGAATTGTAAATGTTAATTTAAAGGTGAAAATTATGAAAATGGAGAAAAGTTAAGAAGAGAGTTGGGTTGAAAAAAACATGCAGTTTAAATTAGCATATTTCAAATTTCTTGTTTGGCTCGTCTACGTTATTGTGTTCTATAATTATATGAGTAAAAGAGTGTAGATTTTGAGAATGGTTTGGTTTTATGTCAAAACTGGTCATATTTAAAGTTTTGATACCTCTGTTGAAGTGTCTCGCCATTTCTAGGTTGAGTAAATTTAAGACCAAAACATTCATCCAGCTATATTCCTTTTTGTGTATCATCAGCCAAAACATAACCCTTTCTATTTTTTGCACAATTTAAATAAAAAATAAACTCTTACATTATTAACTTTATAATAACAAGTAAAAAACATTTAAAATTCAAATGAGCCTAATATTCAAAACAAAGAAAATACTCTTCCTCTATTAAAAAGAAAAAAAAGACAATGCACTGTTTCAGTTCTTTTCGTACTCAAATAACAATAACTTGGAAAATTCATGTAAAGTTTATGGAAATCAAGGTGGTAATTAGGTGTACATTTATAATCCTTTTAAAAATAATTTTCACTTGACTAGACTTACACTTTTTTAAATATTTTTCACTTCATTAGCTCAACCCTATCTTCTTATTTGTCACTGATATTGCAATGACAGACAAAATCTCTTTATAATCCACCATTGAAGTAAAAGATAAATACTGATAATAGCACAATTTTTCTCATCTTTTTCTCTTTTTTAGCTTAAATTTTTTTCCCTAAAACCATGAAAAAATAGATATTTAAGAATGAAACGTAACGTCGTCACATGTGATATATTCACCAACTTTTAATGTTCACAATTTGCTTCATAAACATACCTTTTGATTGATACTCCCTTTCTCCTTGTAAGTTTTAAATTTTTTGATATAAGGAAGAAAAACGAATGCGTTATAAATCCAAACAATATGTGTCTAATATTTGTTAAATAAAAAAAACGTTATAGAGACAAGCATGATGCAAGGGATCAACTGTATCAGTCATTTATGATGATATGTGATGTGATATAGTACGTTTGTTTTTAGGTATATAATCTCACTCACTTTTACATATCAAATTTAAAAAGCAACTCATGCTAAATTTATATTCATAGATGTGTATGTAAGAGTAATGATTGATTGGATTATATCTTGTTATATTTTTTTCTTGCTTTTTTCTCCTAAATCGCAGACTCTTGTGCAAAAATGTTTCAATCGGTAGATTGTTTTTTTTTCCGTATTGTTCAATAAATCAATTTGAATCAACTTTGATTTAAAGGTAATTTATTGAAATAAGCTTATATTATGCTTACAAGTTTCTAATAACTGTTATCCGAATGTTAAACTTTTTTTAATGAGTCACAAAAATATATCTACAATTAAAAACAAAAATCAAAATTTTTATAAGGAACATCAACTATTTGAATTCAATTAATTTTAATTCTCAATATATTCATAATTAAAATAAATAATCAAACACAGTTGAAGTTAAAATCCAACAAACATCCGTAAACTACTTGCATCTTGTCTGAAATCTCGAATAGTAATTAATGAATATTTATTTATCACATCACATTATTTATCTTTGAAATATTGAAAAAAAAAACACAGAAACTGATTGAATTCAATAGATATTTATTTTTTATTATTTTATTTAAATATTTATTATTGGTTGTAAAGATTCCTTTAATTTTAATAATTTATAAAAAAAATACTATAAAAACAAAATAAACTTGTGAAGGTCAATCAATTCATACATAGCAATTAGATAAAAATATTATAATAAAATCTATGAATAAATCAAAGGCTATATGATTTATGATAACTCATGTAAAAACACACATATTAAATCTAACGTTGTATAAGCTCATCATCATCCCTTGTCATGTTACTTTATAATTAGCCACGACACGATAAATGATACTTGTATGGTAAAAATGTTTATTCGAATTTTTAATAATAAAAAAAAACTATAATCATTAGATTGAATAAGATGACCTATGATGATCTTTTGTTCTGTTTAACAAAAGTGAAAAAAAATTTTCAAGGTTATATTTTAATTAAATGAGAAAACCAAACGTTTTTATGGATTTAAACGGATATTCAACTTATTATTTCACATTTCCTTTAAACATGTCATAACATCAATTTTCATAATCGTATATTGATTTTCTTACCCCAATTAGCACGTACTTCCTCTTAATAACACGCTCAATTTACTCGATATTGGTTATGTATGTACTTAATCACTCCACTTTATGATGAGATAATGATGTTATGCGTGTGAGTGAGACTGCATCAATCATATTTTGCCTTTGTAATAATAATATTGATTTAATTTTTTTATTTTAATGAATTTCATGTCAAGTTTAGATAATAAATGAAAAATTTTGTATATAATTTCAAATATTTTTTAACTCTTTTCCTTAACTTTATTTTGATTTTTTAACATATCAAAAAAATTAAAAGATTAGTAGAAGTCATCACAAATTTAAGCAAAAAATCAGAGAATATCCATGAGGTCATTGATGATTAACTTATTTTATATTAAAACTCGTTTCTTATCTATATATTTTTATACTATTTATTATGATATCATAACGAAATCAACAGTCTCATAAATGTATCATAATAAAAAAATTGGTGCTTCGCACGTGCAGAAACAGGTTTATTCACAGGAAATTTTTTCCAAACTTAAATTATTATTAACAAATATACAAAAAATGTAATGATGAATCAAATCAAAAAAACGACCAATATGGAAAATATCAAGTTCACGTTTATAAAAAAATACTTATCATAACGTACATTTTCAAAATTTATTTCCAGATTTAATGCATTTGGCAGGTCATTTAAATATCATCTCATCTACATAAAATAAACAATGATAATATAAAATATATAACACGTATCAATTTCGGATGGTTTTTTTATTGTTATTATTATTTTTATTGTGTTTGATGTTTGTGCTCTACTGGACGCACTACTTCTGATTCAGCACTACTATTAAATATTGCTAAAAAAAATATAATTTTTTTAGTGTGTTATTGATATTTATTTACCCCCGTTGACTATTTCATCCTGTGTGTGTGTGTTGTTTTTTTTTTGTATAATATGCTCAATGCCATTGGCACGCAGTTATAATTCAATTTGTATCATTTTTTGGGTGCTATTGTTGTTTTTGATAATGTAGGTTTTAAGTGAAAAAATTAGAAATTGATAGAAATATTTGCTATGGAGGATTGTTGGAATTTTGGTCATCAGATGTATGAAGTATGACTACGTGTAGGGTTTGCAAGGCTCCACCTTGGTTTTAAAGATTTTTTACCGAAGTTTCCATAGTAAACGCCAGACCTTAACGCTAAGCATGTATGCGGTCTTAGTTTTTATGATCGTTTAACATCACGAAACCTCTAATAGTTTGAAACTCAGGTTTATAGAGAAGAAACGACTCTTAACGGTTGTCCTAACAAGAATTTTCTTGGCAAGAAAATCAATTCAACTTACTTTTTCAAAAATTTTCATACATTGTTATACAAAAGACTGAGAGAAGTTATTTCTTGAGCTGTTATTCATGCTATTTATTATTTTTTTTCAACTAACTCTTTCTTAGTTTGGCAGTTAAAGCTGTGTATTCCGTATATTTCGTTCACTATCTACATGAACATCAGCTAAACAAAACAATAAGGCTGGTGTCGAAATTTAATGTTCATCGAATAAATATTTTGGCTTCCGTTATTATACTATTATACATAAATGAACCAAAAACACTTTCGGCACAAAATCATTGCTAATATCAGTTATGTGTCTATATTTATTTGTATATGTTTATATTTTTGGCGCTAATCTCACTTTAATAATAAATGGATATTGATCAGATTGTATGATTTGTACGCGTATTCACCAAATTGTGTTATCACTCTTCCTCAAATATATATTAAAAAGGCTATTTTTTTCAATATATTTTTATAGAAGGTGTCGATGTCAGTTGGTGTCATATTATTTGGGTAGATAACATTTTATTTTGCGGTTTTTTTCATATGAAACACTCGATATGAATCAATTTTTTGCTGTTGATATTGAGCTATTTTTTATATTATGAATGAATAGAGAGCGTAATCAAATATTTCTCACACATGCTGAGCTTACAAGGCGTTGAATTGTGTGATATCAATTCATTTGATGGGTATCGATGTGTTATGTCTGTTTTCAATGATGTAAGTTTTCAATGTTTAATTAAACGTCTTAATTTGATTGATGAAAGAAAATATTTATATAATAAGAGAATTTAAATAATGTAATCAATTACTTAATTTTTTTTTTTTTTGATCAAAACCACAAAACTTAAACTCATAGCCATTAAATGATTAAATTTCAATTAAATTGTTGATCAAAGTAAATAAAATGTATAATGAAAAGTCACTATACAACTTATGTATTGTTTTATTGAAAGGAAAAGTTTTTCATTGCTTCAAATATGAAAATACTTTCCATTTTAAAAATTAGAAAAAAAACAACAACAAATATTTATATGTATAGTCATGTCCCATCAATTACATTAAATGCCATTACCAGACATGGTTTTTTCTCGTTTAAAATGATATGACAAAAAAATCTAGATGCTTGATTTAAAAAAGATTTTAATTGGTCCTGTCACTTTTTTTTAATCTGTATACGTAAAAAAATGAGATATTTATATAAATTGTTGAAAAGCCTATTTATTAGTTATATTTGAAAAAAAAAAATGTACGGAATAGAATCATTTTAAAATTAATATAAAGGTTTATACGTGATAAGAAGACACAATTAAATTGTGATGGATATGGGATAAAATTTAATATAAATGGAAGACGTTAATCTTGTTTATCTAATGCGCTTTATATAAATTTTAAATTTTTGTTAAATGGTTTCAAATAAGACGGATTTAGGTAGATTATTGCAAAATGAAGGTTATTGAATGAATCTCATTACTTTCAATTAATTCAACGGTAAGCGTATTTTTCATATATTTTATAATTTATTTGTTTATATATTTGGGGTATTTTAACGTTAGATAGGGGTTTACAAGTACACCACCGTAGTCTCAATAAGTCTCACTGTGATCACCTAGATTATATCGACAATGACAATAAACTAACGTCGTTACTCTTGTGATTTGTGTGTTTTTTGTGCAAGTGCATTGCAATCACTCAGTAGATACTCTGCCTTTTTTCATAGGTCGCCTCACACAACGACGATTTTCTTGATTGTATCTGAACAATTTAATTCAATAACTGTAAAAGAAATAGTTAAACTTTATTTTATTTAAAATTCATTCAATAAAAGCTAATAATTACTGATCAATAATGCATAAAATTGAGTAAAAAATTGAAATTTAATAACTTATTATGAAATAATGATATAAGCAATACTTTTTATTACCTTTATTAAATTATTTTCATTATTAATAATTATTAATTTTATTTATTTTTTTCTATTTTTAGGTAAGTTTCACCAAACCATTCAATGACACTGAATTCATTCTTCATGGTATGTTATTGTTATTATTGTTATTGTGATTTTGCAATATAAGTAATAATATTAATGGATTTTATGTCATCATATAAAAATTACAGCATTTTGCATTAATTACAGTTTTTTTTAATCATACGACACCATTTAAGAAGTGAGTTACTTAGCACTGCATTTTTGCCTTGAAGTGTTTAGTGCCATCTTGTACATGTAAATTGAGAATTTTTAGTAAAATAAGGTGTTTCTTATCATCACTTTAAATCCAAATGAAATGAAATATATCACCTAGGGGAGAAGAGAAGAGAGAAGATTAACAATAATCCAGATAGTTCTTCCCCGTTTAAATTTTTTCCTAACTTATTCAAGTCAATGCACGATAACTATAATCAGCTTCTTTTTTATTTAATAGTAGAAAACATTTTCTTTTTTGTACGTAACAAATGTAATTAATCGCCGTAAAATTTCTTAGTCTTTATCACATTAAATCAAATTGATATGCAAATAATCCAATTTCTTTCTTTTTTCTTTTTATATTATTCGCTTTATCAACACTATAACTTGATTAACATCTCTTATTTACATTTTCTTGATTTAATGTAATTCCTAGTTAAAGTGAATAATAAAACAAGCCCATATCAAAGCAAACCACCACCATTAACTGATAAAATTAAATAATGATTATAATCAGACTCAGATGATTACATGTTATTAGTGAATAAATAAAACACTGTTGAAAACTTTTATTTTTTATGCTGCGTCATATTATTTGACACTTGCTGAACCAAAATTTATATGAAGTTGTCAATTTTTTCTAATTTTTTTTTTTAAATTTTCATAATATGATTTTGTTTCAGAAAATATGAGTAAAAACCCAAGTTATCTGATAAAAATTTAATATGATTTGCTTTTTTTGTTCTACATTTATCAAGCTTATTCTGGTTTATCTGATAAATAAATAAAAAAACTACAGCAAAATATTAGAATGATCTTTCTTATAAGAAGAATATCTTCTCATATTTATTTGCATCACGTCTTGTGATCAGCGTGTTTTTTATGACGAAAATATATAGTTGTAAAACTAGAATAACATGAATGAACCAAGTCACGTGTCATCAATAGTTGTTATAATTTGCATAATTGAAATGAGAAAAAAAAGAACACACAGATGACAATCACCATAACCAATGTAATATGATTTTTGACATTTTTTTCCCCTTTAAAACAAACAATTTCTATGTCAAAAATGTAAAGGAGTCAAAAAATTTCAATATTTCAGCAGTTTTTATTTCATTTCATCAAAATTACAATAATTTAAATATATTTTACGTGTTCTGTTTTAATATAAAAAGAAATTTTATGATAAACACGATTTTAATATTAAATGTCACTGCTCAAATCGAGGAATTTCAATATCAAACGTATTCAATTCATTTACTTAAAATACAAATTAAAATATTACATAAAATGACCTTTTGTTGCTCGATGATTTTTTTTGGTTTTACATGAAATATGATCACTTTAAAATATCTGAGGATACATTACAACTTACGTATTAACAGTGTTTAAACTCGAAAGTTAATTAACTTACGAGTAAAATCAAAATTTATTCAAATAATACTTTAAAGAGCTGTAATAAACGATATTCATAAAAATAATACAAGAAAAGGGAAATGAATTCCGATGATTCTGCAGTACGATGATTAAAGTTAATATTTAATTTGACCCATAAACAAGTGAGATAAAATATAAAAAATAAATAATATAAAATTTTAACCGGTTTTTATTAAAATTACGATCATTGTTATTAGTCATCAACATACTACAACATTTCATTTTGATGCAAAACATTCATTTATATTAATTTTATAAATAAAAAAAAAACATAAAGAAAAAAATTATTGCTTGTCACGTTTTTTGGACCGTTTTTTTACGTTTTATTATGAGAGAAAATTAATTTTCGAGCAACAGATAATTTTGTTTACAAATATTTATTATGTAATTCATTTATATTCTGGTGTTCTTTTAAATATAGACAGAAAAAATACTGAATTAACGTTGAATTTACATTTTTTGCAAGATGAGCGTTTGTCGAGTGAATTGAAAAAAAATATGAACTTGTTATTTGCTTTTCAAGTGATTGATTTCAAAAAATTAGAATAAGACGAAAAATAGCTTCAAGAAACTTCAATCGATATACGTTTGGTAATAGAGAGAATCGATCCCAAATTCTTTAAACAGAACTGAAAATATTGCATTTTGGTTGATTAAAACTCACAAATACTATAACGTGCCTACATTGATGATGGTTTAAAGCAAAATATAATCGTATTCAAATAATTACTCTGAATATTTTTAAGTTATCAGCAATTAGATAACATTCAACATCCTCAAGAATCAACGCTAAATCGTTGATAAACTACGGTTCGTTCTATTCAAAAGGTGATGAATAGATCTTTTTCCCAGATAAGATGATAAGAGTGTACGCAAGATGGACCTGTTTGCAGGTCTGAAAATAACTAAAAGAAACTGTATGAGCATAATTCACCTTTCTTAGTCATTTAATGAATCGATTTTTTCCTTTGTAAAATAAAAAACTTTCCAAAGAAGTTGTATCTAGAGAAAAAAATAATAAATTTAATCAATCATAAAATGTAAATTTTTCGCCCTTTATTTAATTTCATTTTGTCTCTCGTCTGATGTATTTTCAATTATAAAAAACATTTGAATATCAATTATTTAGTGGAGCTTTTAATAAATAAAATGGTATTAAGCAGTATGTAATTATTAAATTTCATTTCAATTTGTTGTTTTTATAATTTATGTTTGTCCGAAACACAGTAAGCACTTTTCGGGTTCATTGATTAATATGTCAAAAATAAAACTTCTTGTCCACTCCCTTGTTTTATTTTTTTATTATCATAAATAAAATGTGATGTTTCATGGATGTTTCAATGGTACGAAATGGAAAAGAAAAAAAGTAAATTTTCATAGCAAGTCTAAAATGTCTTGTTTGCTAAAATTTTCGTTTTTCTTTAGTTTTCATGTACAAAACATACAAAAAAAATAATAATAAAACAACATCACAAATAAATTCATATCGTTTTGTTCTAAATATCTGTATCACAACTCTTAAATAAGATGTGTGTAATACAATTGGACATATGCCAATATTTATTTAGAAAATAGAAAACAGTTTGATGGTATTTTGTGTGTCAGTTAAATAAGAAAAAAATCTTGTAAAATAAAAGAAATATTAAAGTTTTTTTTCTTTACACCAATCAGTTTATCAAGATTTTGTCTGATTGGCAACTTTTGTATTATTATATTTAAGTTTTGAGACGGTGGTATGACAATGAGTCTGTGTAAATAAATTGGTTTTTATTTTTATTATAATAATATTTTATGTTTGAACAGAAAATGAAAATGACATTGCTTCGTCATGGACATTTATACGTCTTATTACATTCGTCTCGACAGTTCATTTGATTTTTTTACTGTTGCTTGAAAATTATTATAAATATTGAAATTCGACTTTTCACAAAACAATTTCACAAAATATTGATAATCTGAAATGAAATTGAAAATTAATGTCTTATTATTTATCTTTAACCATGATTTTTTTTTACATTGACACAAAAGCACTTGAATTCAAAATTAACGTTTACCTTTTGATTTGAATAAAAATTCAATATCGATACTCATCATTATTTGATTGAAAATTTTATCAATTCCAGTTATGAATTAGGATTCTTTGAAGAACAAAATGTGAAATTTAAATTTTCTTACAAATATGTGAAATATTTCACGAGTTTCATTAACTAAACTCAATATAAATTAAAATCAATTAAAATAATTGCACACATGTTCGATGATCGACATTGCTAATAGAGAAGAAGAAACATTTAAAATTTTCTTTTTTTTTGTTTGAACAAGATTAACTTGAAAAATAATAATAAAAAAAAAAATAACTTGAATTTTGATAGTTGTAAATATTTTTATTTCTCTGTGCTTACAATACCCATCATTTATATTTTATTAAAGTTTATGATATTTATGCTTTCGCAGAATTTCAGCGTTAACGTTAAAAAGAATATGTTATGACTCTAAAATTCTTATGAAAAAAAATTAATTTGCTTTGTTTAACTTTAAGATAGCGTTATATTTGTCAGTCTCTTTGAATTATTTTTTAGAGAAAAAAAAATAAAAGATAAATGTTAGGCTTCAATATTAAATCACGCATTTTAACAGAGTGATAAGAGTTTGTTTAATAGGAATATTTATTTTTGTATTGATCTAAAACAAAGTATCTTAATTTAATATTTTTCAGATTTTCGATTCTCTTTTATTATTCTAAAGTTGATTTGATATATAAATTTAATTTAATAAAAACTATATTTTGGATGAAACAAACAAAAATTTCTATATTTTCCATCAAAATAAACATCAAGTTTTAACAACAAGGGCCGGATGGAAGACAAGGAGGTCCACAATACATATCACAAGGGCCACATCCATTGGGAATCGGACCACACATTGGCAAACAAGGGACTTGAGCTGGATTTCCGCAACCTGGTTCTGGTTTCGCAAAATTCGCTCCCGTTGGATAGCAACAGTACTCCTTAGGTGGTGGTATTTGAATAGTTTGTGGGCGTGGTTGGCAAACCATTGTCCTACATATTTCCTTGGGTTCTGTTATAATTCGTGTTGTACAAACAACTTTTGGATCTGGTACAATTTTTTTATACCATAAAATGCGTGGACAGGGAATTACACGTTTTTTCCATATCACGATTGGTTCACAAATCGTTTTGGGAGTATAAATTAATTTGGGTTCACATACTGCCTTAGTACATGGAAGAACGTGCTTATCAATCACAGAGCGTTTGCAATACACGATATCCTTGCGACAGACAGTTCGTGGTGGTTGTTGAACAGTAACGAAACGCGGCCCACACGGAGATGGTGGACATACAGATGGACATTGAGGCATTGAACTTAAATCAGCATTTGTGTACATTCGGGGACCAGTCTAATAAAAATTTTTTTTCAAGTTCTCATTAAAATAAGATTAACTTCAAAAGTTATACCTCTGGAACACATAAACTGCCTAATGGATTATAAAATGGTCCACAAGGGCCACAAGGTGATGCAGGACCACATGGTCCACAGGGTGCACAAGGATCACAAAGCGCATCACAATTAACCATATCTATTATTTTTCTAATTTAATTTGATTCGAAACTAATATTGATTTAATATTTAAATTCCAATTAAGCCACAAAATTCTGGTTTATAATTTTTGTTATACAAATGATGATCACACAACAAAATTTTGATATAGAATGAAAATTTTAATAAGAAAATCCGTTAAAACAAATTTTTCATCGGTGACTATGAATTTCATTGACTTTTATATTAATTTTTGCATTGGGTTAATACGATGAAAGTGATTTAAATCGCCTGATTTGCTTTTAGAATAAAATAAATATATTTTTTATTGAATTGAATTGAAACCTTGACCAAGAAAAATCATATGTCTTTGAAATTCAAAATATATAATATTTGTACCTCGAATTATTGAAATTTTCGAGGCCTTTGCATTTTTTTGTCATTTATAATTAATTTACATATTTTATTAATAAATATTTATAATAATAAAAAACGAAAGCAAGTCAAAATTCGTTTGAACAGCATAAAATATAGTTTAAGTGTAAATCAATGTCAATATAATAATAAAAAAAAAACTTGCATTCAATTCGCCTTATATCCTCAAATCAGTATGTAACATATATGTTAAAAAACCATAATGATATTTTTACACATGACAACGCAAAATGCATTTTAAACTTGATTATGCTAATCACTTTAATAATATAATATAGAAAATTGCAGTGTCTGGTTTGCAAAAAATATCTGTGCAAAACTACATCATTTGATACACTGTGATAGTAACAAATATATAACAAGAGTGAATGTTTTTTTAGATGTTATTATTTAGTTTGTAACACTAAACTAGTTATTAATAGCGGCATAGTGTGGTGTTATTGGCAATGATGTTAGGTTAGGTGATTTGTAATCTTGTTCAATTCATCAGGTTTCAAGTATGTGGTTGCAATGTTAGATGTTGTATTAGTAGCAGTAGATATGATATGAGAAGTGATAATTACCTGTTTAGTGATAAGAATTCAAATTGATGGGAATTTTAGTGAAATTATTCAATGTTTTAACGTGATTTGGATTTGTACATTTTACTTAATTTTATGAATTGATCAACTTCGTGAACATATAAAGCAGATTGTTTTAAGGTTTAATTTTCCCAAGATATCAAATGCCATTTACCCTAAAAATATAGGCTTGACGATTTTCTCAATTCAGTCATAATTCACTACTTTTTGGTCTTTTTCCCAATGTACATCAAGCGAAGGTCTTGATATATTGGGCAAATTACTCTTCTTTATTCACTTTAACAATAATATCAAAATTTATTGTCAAAAATACTATGAGCGTCCATTAGAGGAAGCCTGTTTCAAACCACTACAGACGTTAAATTTTTAATTCTTTTAAGAAATTTTATTCCTTAATTTTAAAAATAATATCAAGTGAATTCATCTTCAATTTACTTAAACATTTTTTTTTGAATCTAAGCTAGAATCAGACATAACCGCTTTAATGCATTAACTTTAAAATAACAAAAAACAAGGTTTAACAACCAACCCATGTGAAAACTTATCATATCGTCTCTTTAGATTAGTTGAGTGGAAGTAAAATTAAACTGAATTTCTATGTATTTTTTCCATAATATCGTCATACTTTTGCTCTACAACTATAAATAAAGATAATTTGAGAAAAAAGTGCATGATTGTATGTTGAATCGAAATTTATGCGCTACATATCTTGCATTTTAAACAGAAAATAAGACAACGACACATTAAAGTTAGAGCAAAAAAAGTAAAAAAAAAAACTAATACGAAAAATATTCTTGACAATATCGTAATATGTGAAACATTTCCATATCTGATAAGTCTTATAGAATGCAAGAACAAAATGAATGATAATAAAAGGAAATACGAGTCTTCACTCTATATTTATCGTTATTATTTTAATTTTGAGACAATTTTTTCTTCTTTTATTTTCAACAGTGCTGCTGTTAAACATACATGAGATTGCCAGTTTAATCAATGCATGATAACATTCGTCAATTTTTATAAAAGACAGAGAAAGAAACTCTGAAAAGAAAAGAAAAAAAAAGAATTACAAGTTTTTCAGATGCAGTAACAAAATACAATAGTTTAATGAACTTTTTTCTCTTAACTTGTACATTGCGAAAGAATGATAAAATGCCGTATTTTTTCTCTGAATCAAAATTAATAATTGGCTCAGTCAAATACCTTCTTCAATTCTCATTGTATTTGGAAAAGACAGAAGTGAGTTTAAGGTTGATTGAACTTCATTTTCCTTTTTTTCCACTAAAATTTATAGTAAAACCTAAACAAAATCATAACTCCAGACAAAAAAAAGTACAAACTTCATTAATTTTAAATGGAAATTGAATTAAGAGTACCACCAACTTTATTATTATTTTGTTTTCTTTTGCATTTTTTGAAATAAACTTTAAAGGCTACTAAAGGATTATAGCTTAAAGATTTATTTTTTATCTTTCATTCATTTGACTTATAATGTCTCAAGTGAATATAATGGCCATAGAATCAAGCTTTGCTCGTAAAATTCCCTTTTTTGTGATTTCTTTTATTTTTTTGGTTCATAAACCATAATAATAATAACAATAAGATTGTGATGAAAAAAAAGATAAGAAGGATAAGTAAAGAATACAAAACACATATTTTTTTATAAAATGGATTCAATCCATAATTATTACCGCTGCCAATTTTGGATACTTTTGATACACTGTAAAGAAAGAACATGTGGAGCATATCCTAAGCAGACTCACTTTTACTTGTATAAATAAAAATATTTTTTTTTAAATTCCAAGTACTATCTCTTTCTTTTGCCGATGAATCTGAACTCTTTGAATTTGAGATCTTCTTGGTTAGCCCATATTGTGAGCACATGACTAGTGAATTCATATTCTGTTTCAAATTCATCTTTTATTTTACATCCAGCCAACACATCCCGATTTTCCGCAACAAGTATCTAACTGAAAGCTAAGTTAAAAGGTTTTCCTTTCAGTGTGTTTTGAATTTCAACTTGAATTCTTTCCTTTTTTATACAAAATATATTGCAGCCAGTTTTCAAGCGTATATCATCTTAAAAGTATGTATAAAATGTTCGAAACACACACACTCACATTTGATGATATTCGTTAAAATATTATGTATATAAAAAAAATAATGATGATGACCAAAAATGTGGCTTTTATTTATTTATTGTGAATCCCTAGAATGCGTCAATAAATTATATTGTGTAATATGAATCAGAGCGGAAAAAAGAGTAAGAAGAAGAACAAAACAAAAACAACAACAACAACAAAAAAAGAGTAAGAGTAAAAAAATTAAGCTAATAATAAGATAATATCCTTTAATATGATCATACGTGTGTGTATATTTGTGGACGTTTTTTGCATACATACTTGTTGCAGTAGAATTTTATTCGATTGTTTTAATTTATCTACTGATTTTTTTTAATGGCCTGCAAAAAAAATTAAACGTTTTTCAATTTGAACTGTCACAAACATTTTCCTTTCATAAAAATTTTATGCCTTTTTCTTCTACAGAACTTGAATGAGGGTCATATCATATAGCACAAAAAAGGTTTAATCTAAAAATGACTTATTTCTCAATTTAGGATACGATAATATTTTAATAGGAAAAATACATTATCTACACACACACACACACACACACACATGAAAATTAGGATTGAAAAGACAAAATAATAACAATAAAATAAAATAATAATCCTAATAAAAAAACTGTCCAATATAAAAGGAAAAATTTTGAGTTGGATATAAAATTTGTGATTTTTTTTCTTCTAACTAAGGCAATTTATTCTATTGTACAGATGAATTCAGTGGTCGAAATTTAATTTTCTTTCTCAAACGCATACAATAAACATCCGGGCATATAATAAATCTTTTTTTCCTTTAGTTTGTGATTTAAATTTTTTTTATCTTTATCTGTTTGCATTCTTCTGTAAATATATTATTACACATTATAAAAATATGTGCGTTGGTTACCTAAAAGAAAAATAAAAAAAAAACAGGATAAGGTAGTTGAAGGATTGAGTAAAAGAATAAGATTTTAATTTTTTTCCCTCATTTAAAATTTATTGTGAAGGATTTAGGATATCATCATCATCATATTAGAAAAATGAAACAAAAAATAGTTAGTTGAAGGTCTGAGTTTCGCTGGTGTTTTGTTGTTTTTTCTTTTAAAAAAATAGCTTAAAAATATTGAAAGAAGATAAGATTATTATAACTATTATAAAACAAAAACAATAGAAAATTAATATTTTATAATGAATAAATTTTAACCTTTTTTTTGTTAAATTATTAATTAAAAATTAGGGAAAACCAAGTAAAGCATTAAATAATAAAAGATTAGAAAAGAAAATGCCCAATGAACTGTAATGTAAAAAAATACCTATATATATATTGATAAATAAGATTAAGTGATGAGATCACTCTTGAAAAAAAATTAGATTTAAAAAACGTTTCAATAAATAAAATCGCCAGACAAAAGAAGAAATATCAATAAAAAAGTGAAAAGAAAAAGAACATAATAGATTTATTTGATCGAACATGTTTCAATGGATGGCGGGTTATGAACCGGAATCCGGCTTTGGTTGTGAAACCAGTGTTAAGAAATTCGAAAAATTTATGAATTTCTGATTAAATTTTAAATAAAAATCAACCCTTTAACGGTACATGGTACAATTGTATCACATAACTTTAAATGAATTCTCAGTAGCAAACTGTACTATCAAAGAAGAGTTTTTTTAATAAACCATGACAGGAGACAGATTTTTGATAATGAAAACGAGTATGTGCAATCGACTTTTAATAACCTTGCTTAGCATTAGTCTAGAGTAAGGTTTACAAAGTTTGAAATGCCTTTAACTATTTGATCGAACAAAGAAAATTATTTAACCAGTAAACAATTAACTTGTAAAAAACTTTTTTCCATATTTTTAATGAAAAAAACTCAACACACCTGCACTTCACTCCTTATCACATGCAACAATCGCGATAATAATTCTCATACAAGTGTTAATAATAACAAATAATAGCTATAATACGATTTCAATTGAACACGCACAAGCAATAATTAGTGCATGCATGCACGACTAGTATGTGAAACGAAGCGATGGATGATGTAAGTGACAATAATGATTATATTTTTAACTGAATCACAACAAAAACAAAACAGTAATTAACATTTGACCAATATATTTGATTTATGGTATCAGTCATTATAAATTATTTCTGTTTTTTTCTCTTAGAATCTTAATTCAAATTTATATCTGGCTGCTAAATCACAGCCTTTATTGATAATTTTGCATGTTCTCATTTAAAATGAAAGAGTTTGATTTTCCATTAATATAAATTAAAATTATCTCATCAGTAATAATAATAATAATAAAAATTATAAAATTGCACTTTTCCACAATTAATTATATTAATTACAAGAAAATTTTGTCCGTAAATTTTTATAAAACAACACCAGCAAAATTAATTTAAAATTTTTCCAAAATATCGTATGATATTATTAATAATTTTAATTTTTTAATTATTAATATTGTAATTTTTTTTTTAATATTAGTTCCCTGATGATGATTTTTTAAATCGAAACGTTGGAACAATGAAATAAAAAATAAAAATAAAATTTTCTAATGGCTTATCCCAATACAAAACCAAATATAATTATAAATTAAAGGCCAAATAATCATAAAATCTCTTAATATTTAATCGTTTTAATTCAAACTCTCAACTTGTAACGTCCTTACACATTAATTTCATGTTGTTCTCTTTTTGCACGAAATTGCATTTAATTTTTTTATTATTATTATTATTATTTCGTAACCACTTACATCAAAAACAATTAAAAATAAAACAGAACATATCAGACGGATCGACGTAAAACATACCGATTTCATTTCAATGAAAATTAATTTTCCAATTTATAACAAAATTTTCAAATTATAGAATCTACAGAACACTCAAATACAAAACATGTGTGAAGTATAATATTAATTGTTATTAATTCTAAAATTATCCTCACTCACACATAATTTTCATTTATTTCACATTTTTATTGCTAATGTTTTATTATATTGGATGCTGTTGTTGTTGTGTTGTTTTTTTTATTATTATTTTTATGAACATGTTGCTTGAAATCTTAAATTGGTCGGCTCATTTTTTGTTTTAATTATTATTATTTTTTTCACTTGAAATGAAGCTGACGGGCTTATTTTTGTTGCTTGTCATGAGTTGGTTTATGTTTTGAATTATTTTAATTATTTTCAAGACAACTGAACCTCATAGCCTATTTTTGATAAAAAAAACTACCGATCAGAAATATTAAGAACTTCAAATTTCAATTGATTTACTTTTCATATATAACTTCTATTCTTACTTCTTATATTAAATGAAATTATCTTCATTTTAAACACGATCCAAACACGTTTTTCTAAAAATAAACATTCTAACAAAATGCCATTAAAATAAAGCAAAAAATAAAAATTTGACGTACATTCATTATTATGCTTTCTCGTATTGTTTTTTCTTTAATTTATTACCCACATCTGTTGCTGTCTATTTCAATTCACACAACAATGCATAAGTCCCACCTTAAACCTGTTAAAATTCTCATTTTTTTATTTGATAATTTTTTTATTATTTTATCAAATCACATATCTCACTTGAATAGTTTACGCTCGGGAACAATGAAATTAATTAATTATTATTTTAGAAACGCATAAAAGTGTCTTTTCTTTGAAATTTTGCCACAAAAGTTAAATTAAATAATTGGTTTAGTCTCTTTTTTTAAATTTACGACAAAAAAATAAAATACTTTCAATTTTCATTTGTATAGTTTTTATTTTTTGCGCTTTATTTCCTTGTCGTATACATTGAAAATGTGTTTTCATATTATTTCACATGTTACACACTGACGTTAATTGTCTTTTCCTCATCATCATCATCAAAAATCATTCTTGTTGAAATGAGACGGTTGCTTAAAAGTGTGAAACGCAAAATACCTGAATTGACAATAGAAAGGAATTTATTTGTCAATTTTTGTTCTTTTTAAATTTAAATTTTCTTTTTTTTGGCTCACTGCCGCCACACAAAACGGCACAAATCACTAATACAAAAAAAAACATATCACTTGATCGAATAAATTGTTAAGATTTTAATGTGTAACATTGTATTTTGTAAATACGGGGTCAAATCAAGAATTTGATTCATTTATCTTTTGTGTGTCTATTCCGAGTTTAAATTTAGATACATTGTTGTACAAGAACATTCAGCACGCTGCAATATTGTATAGCACGTTTTAACTTTTATTTCATCATCTTCTTATTTTCAAAACTTAATGAAGATGAAATAATTCACTGTGCTTATGCTTAAAAGTAAAAAGAATACTTACTCACCATCTATTAAAAGTAAAATTTTATACATTAAATATATGTTAATGAATGGAAAATCTATTAATCGTAATATTTTGTGTAAAATGTGTTAGAAGTTTTGTGAATGTATGCCAATCCTGTCTTACTTTTAATGTTAAATGAACTTGATTTTAAATATTTTTTCAGAACAATAATTCAATAATGTGCATTTAAAAAAGGGTATAAAAGTTTAAAAATATTTTCATTGTGCGACAAGATTAATTTTTTACCTATACCTGCATTCACAATACCTTAAAAAGGGAATTCTGCTATCCTCTTTTTTTATATTTGAAACATGCTCAAGTTCATGTATATATAAAAATTATTTAGCATCAATAAAAATGATAATGGAACTCAGCTCGATTTCATACATGGCTTGGCCTATTTTATTATTTACATTGTTTGAAAATAAATACCTTAATTCGATTCTATATAAAAGGTGGAATTATTACACAAAAGCTTAAGTATATTGTACAATATTTATCATAATAACACTAAACCGAAGTTGATAAAGAACTGAAAGAGTATGTACCAGGTTGTTGATTGGTAGCTCAACCTAGAAAAAATACGCGTATTATTATAATATTAAATGTATTTAATGAATTGAACAAATTAAATTGAGTATAGGCTAAATAGTTTTTTTTTATTTACAAAGGTTAATATAAAACCAATATATGAAAAAAGAATAGGTTCTTTCATTTCATTGTATTTTGCCGTTTTTTACCGCATTTTCCATGGAGTTTGGATAAAATCAAGTTTTGTTTGTATTTTGGGATATAAGACAAATAAGAACTAGATAGTTTAAACTAATAGTAAAACATTATTCACAATCATGCTTAAATTTGGTTAAAACCATCGAGCTCGCTGTTTCATTACTCAAATTTGTCATTTAGAATGCATTAAATATGTGTTGGTTTATTTTAATGCTAAAAACCGCAATATTTATTTAAAACAGAGAATTGGTTAAAACAAAAAATTATTTATAGACTGTATTAAACGTTTACATTTATGAACCAAATAAAGAACAAGTAACTTGAGAAAATCTATGTAAATAAAAGCAACAACAACAAGAAAAAAAAACTAAAAAAAATCTTTGAATAATGATAGAAATACGTGAGAGTTGTATGAAATTGTAGCGTAAGCCAGAAAAAGTATTAAAAAAACATTTAATGTTAAATACAGGTGTCTTTTTTATAATACTTTTATATTAGGTCACATTGACAAAAAATTACTAAGCAAAAACGTCGCCACAGCCTTTCTGAGACGTCCAGGACCCATAGTTTCTTCTGAAACTTTATCTTATTTTCGTTGGCCGAGGTGCTCGCGTAAAAAAAAATTAGGGTGTCCATATAAAAAAATGGGGTTGCCATACAACTTTTATTGAAAATTCAAAAAATTTCCACGAATTTTCCGGAAAATTCGGAAAAAAATATATTTTCAGAATCCCCTCAACCTAAGCTACAACTTTGCCGAAGACACCAAAGACCTAACACGAACATGAAAAAAATTTTTTTTTTACATACACATGAATTCTCTTATTATAATACTTTTATATTAGGTCACATTGACAAAAAATTACTAAGCAAAAACGTCGCCACAGCCTTTCTGAGACGTCCAGGACCCATAGTTTCTTCTGAAACTTTATCTTATTTTCGTTGGCCGAGGTGCTCGCGTAAAAAAAAATTAGGGTGTCCATATAAAAAAATGGGGTTGCCATACAACTTTTATTGAAAATTCAAAAAATTTCCACGAATTTTCCGGAAAATTCGGAAAAAAATATATTTTCAGAATCCCCTCAACCTAAGCTACAACTTTGCCGAAGACACCAAAGACCTAACACGAACATGAAAAAATTTTTTTTTTTACATACACATGAATTCTCTTATTATAATACTTTTATATTAGGTCACATTGACAAAAAATTACTAAGCAAAAACGTCGCCACAGCCTTTCTGAGACGTCCAGGACCCATAGTTTCTTCTGAAACTATGCCTTATTTTCGTTGGCCGAGGTGCTCGCGTAAAAAAAAATTAGGGTGTCCATATAAAAAAATAGGGTTGCCATACAACTTTTAGTGAAAATTCAAAAAATTTCCACGAATTTTCCGGAAAATTCGGAAAAAAAATATATTTTCAGAATCCCCTCAACCTAAGCTACAACTTTGCCGAAGACACCAAAGACCTAACACGAACATGAAAAAAATTTTT
>LN483359.1:647810-809563 GCA_900002565.1 Culicoides sonorensis
CCCCCAAATTATTACATGACATCGAAGAATATTTGGGTATTGAAAAAGTACGATCAGTATTTGGTATGACAGAAACTACCGCAGTCATATTTCAATCCATACCTGATGAGGATAAAAAACGTGTTTTGAACTATGTTGGACATGTTCAAGAGCACACTGAAGCAAAGGTGATAGACAGTGAAGGAAATATCGTTGAATTTGGAAAACCAGGGGAATTGTGCGTAAGAGGCTATCAGACAATGTTAGGATATTACGGCGATGAAGCCAAAACCAAAGAAATAATTGGTTCAGATAAATGGTTAAGGACTGGAGATCAATTTATTTTACATGAAGATGGGTACGGACAAATTGTTGGCAGATTAAAAGAAATGATCATTCGAGGAGGCGAAAACATTTTCCCAAAAGAGATAGAAGATTTTATGAACCACCAACCTGGAATTGTTGAGACTCATGTAAGTTAATGGGAAATTAAAAATTTAATACAATTTAAAAGTTTTTAACTGATTTAGGTTGTTGGCATTCCCGATGAACGTATGGGAGAAGAGATCGGGGCATTTATAAAACTCGCACCTGGTAAAGACACTATAACCCGTGATGAAGTCAAACAAATGTGTCATGGCAAGTTGGCACATTTCAAAGTTCCAAGATACGTTTTTGCCGTAAAAGAATTTCCTAAAACTACCTCAGGAAAAATACAAAAGTTTAAGTTAGTTGAAATGATTGAAAAAGAAAATAAATAATAAATAGCTATGTTTTATAAATTTTCGTATTTCCCTAATTTCAGTTGTCAAGTTTAAGCATGGTACGGAATTCATTTTTAAATTTGGTATTAGTTTCAAGAATCAACGATAGATGTCAATTATTTTCATAGAAACATTGTACAAATTCATCGCATAACATCCCTAATCCTCGAACAACCAAAATGGGAAAAATATTGCAAACGTTCAAATTATATAAAATTTATTTGGTTTAGAGTAGAAAACTTTAAATGCCTCTTAAATTGAAGCTTCAAACGCCATGATTTTACAACGAATCAAAATGTTGGAATCGATACATGAATTTATACATGTACAAGTATTAAAATGAGGTAAGGGTGTAAAACATCTGTCATAATGAGAAGTAAACAAAGCTATTTTTCACTAATCGTAGGTAGATATGTAGAATTTTTTTAAAATTTACTTGAATTTAACTCAAATATCAAACTATTCATGCCTTTAAAATGGCCATGTAGAAAATCAGAAAAAAGGAAATAAGTAAAACAGTGATTTTAAATGAGATAAGAAAAAAAACTGATAATTATCTTAATATTTTAATGCCGACATAAGGACGTTCAAATTAATCCGTAAACAAAATTGTATTTCACTGATAAATCCCTCAAAATATTATAGATATGGATCTTTATCATGATGAGTACTCCGTATTTTATCATTATGACACAGTTGATACGAATAAACCTGTAAACGGTCATCAAATAGACAACGATGTGATTGAAGTGCCGTCTGATTCAGACAATGAAGAAGTACTGAATAAAACTGAATTGAATAGTCATGATAATGACCAAGTTGAATCAGATTTTGATGAAGATTTCGATGAAGAAGATGAAAATAATACTCAGACATTTGAGAATGACTTAAGTTTAGATAATGGTGATACTATGAACAACGATTATGAAGACTACACGGTAGATCTGGATATGCAAGTGATGGGAGTCAATAGTTGTGAAACTTTGGAAAATACAGATGGTACATATCGTTGTCCATTATGTCCAAAGGAAGTGGTGTCAAAATACAATTTGAAAAGGTAAGTTATTGAAATAATTAAAAACAAAATTAAAATCTACAAGACATTTAAAATTTTACAGGCACATGATGATTCATACTGGTGAAAAACCCCACAAATGTCCGACATGTTTCAAAGGTTTCCGTGAACAAAGTGACTTAAGAAAACACAAAAAAGTACATATTTATGGTAATCGCTTATTTGAATGCAATATCTGTTTTCGGTCGTATCAGTCATATAAGGCAACAAAATGTTATCACTGTGACGGTGATGATGAGGATCTTCCCCCACCAAATACATTTGAAGACGAGTCAAAATTGTACAATTGCTTCCTTTGCCCGACAACAAATTTGACAGTTGCTCAGTTAAAAAGGCATCTCATTGAAATCCATCCAGCTACAAATAGAGTTACATATAACAATTTGGGTAACTTCAATCATTCAAATTCCAATTCAAATGGTGTTAGTAATGGAGTTAAAACAAAAACTGTGAGCACATTTTCAGGATCCAGAAATGTTGAGGATATGGAAAAAATTCATAAGTGTAATGTGTGTGCAAAAGCTTTCAGAAGCAAGCAATTCCTTATGTTGCATACACTAACACATGCCAATAACAGAATTGAACCTTCAACAGCCTTTTAAATATTCATAAGACTTTTAAACTTAAATATTTATCTTTATTATTAGTATCTTAAACAAAAAGAAAAACTATTTTTACCATAAACAGAGGCAAGAGAAAATATATTCTACATTCCTTAAAATTTTGTATTGAAAAAATGCATCATACATAAAAATTAAGCAATTTCAAAATAAATAATGCATTTTATCCTACCATTATTCATTTTTAAATAAAACTTAATTTATTTTTTAAAAGAAAAACCTTGTTTTATTAAATCCGTTATGATCTTATCGTTAAATTAAGAATTCAATTTTATTTAGACCTTTAGACTTATCACGTAAACTTTAAACATGGGAAAATACAAAAGATTTTCATATTCAATTAAATCTTTATCAACGGAATTACGAATTTTAATATTTTTGATAACCAAAATCACTGATAAAATCATAAATTTCATTCAGAAATAAAAATAAATAAATCGTAAAATTGAATAATAAATAAAAAATTTGCTTGGACCTTTATTTGCGATAATTTGTCGAAATTTAAACGTTAATGATTAATTAAATGATACTATCTTATCATAAGTAATGTTGAGACTTATCTTTTATAAAAAGATTTAAAGTAGTAATTGACAATGTTAAATCAAATAAAATCAGATTGATTCCGATTCATCGCAATTAGTACTCGAGTGATTGTTAGTCAAGACACTAGCTACCAATAAATTGAATTCAATTTTAAATTAATTTTGAAATTAACGGAAATACCATGGCAAATACCATTGTGACTTACGATCCTGTTGAAAAAGTTTGGCATGGTCCTACAAAAAGATGGATTTTTGGAAAAAAAGGATTTCCAGAAATAATTTACAATTTTTTGTCAAAAAATTTAAAACATATTACTCAGGTAATACAAAAAATAAAAAAAAAAATGTGAAATTTCAAATTTACTTTTACATTTTAAATGGAAATTCACACTAATGTATAATAATAATTAGATAAGTGATGATTCTGGTGAAATTTATACCGCTGAAAGAATGTTAAAAGCTGGTATTAGTTGTGCACGCGCACTCAACTCACTGGGTATTAAAAAGGGTGATAATGTTCTTTCTTTAATGGACAATCATCATTACATGGTACCCACGTGGCTAGGAGTTGTTTTTATAGAAGCAGTTTTATGTCCATTTGCAATGACAGATAATTCAGTTAAAGGTATTATAATTAAAAAAAATCGTTATCTCGAAACAAATGAAACCGTATAGCAATATTTTTTTTTTATCTAGAGGAAATAAGTGATATAATTGATCAAATCCAACCAAAATTATTCGTTACTAGTAGAGTTGATCTAATAGATCATTTCAAAGAAATTTTTAAGAACTTGAATATTGATTGTCCAATTTACATTTATGAAAATAAAATTGAGGGATGTTACGATTTGAGGCCTTTACTGGAACATGATGTGAAAATCGAGGAATTTACTCCTCCAAAAGTTAAGGACTCGGCAAACGATATTATTATGTTGACTTTATCGTCAGCTACAACGGGAAAACCAAAATTGATTAATTCAACTCACATGCAATTGTTGTCTGCATTGTAAGTTATATGAATATAATTAAAATAATTTCTTGAATAATTTTTCAATTTAACAGTACTGAGCATCAAGGTCAACATAAACTTGCATCAACCAACAAACCAGGATGGTCAGCAGAAAATAATTTGGCTCTAAGTCCTCTTTATTGTCCTTACACAAGAGTAATTACAGCACGAGATTTAACAATTGATGAATTTCTTGAAATGATTGAAAAACATAAAATCGGTATTGTTATTATGAAACCTAAGGATATTTTTGCTGCCATTCGTTCCAAAACAATAAAGAAAGTTAATTTATCTTGCCTCAAATTCTGTGCAACTATGGGTCAACATTTAAGTCATAAAATTGCCACAGAATTTCAAGGTTACATAAGAAATGCAGCTATATTAAATATGTATGCTACGTCAGATGTTGGTATTACAATATCCACGCTTATAGTTGGATTTGGAAAAGCAGGATCTGTTGGAAAAATCAATCAAAATGTGAGTGTTCGTGTGGTTAATGAAGAAGGTCAAAACGTTGGTCCAAACGAATTAGGAGAGTTGTATGTTACGTCGAAAATTCCATTTGCTGGCTATTATAAAAATGAGAAATTGACAGCAGAAGCAATGGACAAAGACAAATATTATCATACAGGAGATATGGGTTTTATTGATGAAGAAGGAAATGTGACTCTTGTGGATCGTAAAAAGTTTTTGATTTCATATGGTGGTGAATTCTTGAATCAAGCGGAAATTGAGAAAATTGTAATGGATCATATTAAAGGCGTTGAAGCAGTGTGTGTTGTTGATATTGAACACGAGCAATATAATGTAATTCCAATCATCGTTATTATACCAGAACCGGATGCTAAATTAAATGAACAAGAAATTATTGATACAATTCACAAATTTTATGGAAAAACATTCTTTACAAGAGTATTTTTTGTTGAAAGTATGCCTCAGACGCTTTCTGGTAAATTTAAGAAGCATCTTGTTAGGGAACAATTGCTCAAACTCATGAACGATGAAATGTCCAAGGAAGCTAAACGCTAAGGACTCAAATGTATCATTATTAATCAGAGTTATTTTAAGGGAATTAGCTTTTAATAGGGAAATTATTTAATCAAAATAAAATACACAAAGTTATCATTCAAGTAACACTCTTTTATTTAATCATTTAATAATTTTTTGGCGAATAATCCTACTTTTATGAGCAGTTTTTTGCAGTTGTATATTTAACACCAATTCCATAGTTATTTTTTTTTGTTCAAAGCCGATAGAATATTTTTTCCATAATTTTAACAAACATTCCATTAATTATTGATATTTTTATTTGATACACGTGCTCAACAAAATTTTAAATTTTTATCAACTTGTTTCATTTTTAATAAATTTTTCATAAAAAGCGTCTTAATTATTGTAAATTGAGCACTTCTTTGGAACATGATTAAATTAAAACTTTTAAAAAGTTTAAATAAATTTAAAAACTTCAGTAATGCAATCAATTAATAAAAACTATTTTAAACGTTACATTTAATGATAAGTAAAATTTGTGCTACAGATGAGATGGAACTAAATCACAGATATTTCTTTGAGAATACATTTTAAAACAAAGAAGAAATTTTCGGTTTTTCTTTGCGACAATCAATTATCATAAAATTTAACCATCAGATAATGAAGGTGTCACCCATCCATATTTATCATGTGTCTTTACGAGAGATCGGAATGCTTCTTCAGCGGAACGCCTAGAAAATTATTTTATAATAATTTGAATTGATGTCAATTAATTTTGATACTTACTTGGAGAACTCTTTATTTCCTTTAACTTTACGTGATATCCTCCCTTGACCTTTGACTAAACTGGCAGCAAATTGCATTAAAAGTGCCTCAACAGTATATGCCGAAGCCCATCCACGTGGTGTTAGAAGTTCCATACAGATGGCACCACCTTCCATCACAAATCCTTTTTCAATGTGTGGCTCGACTACACGCATAAAAGGCGGGGCAAAGGGAAAATTGTCTGGAAACACTACATGTAATAAAATATGATCGATTTTGAACTCTTGTAAATCCTCGGCAAGAGGTGAATCTGGATCGATGTGATATAATCTGGCATGCCATTCATATAAATTATCATTTATTAATTCAACCTATAAATTACAGAGAGAACGTTTTAAACTTTCTTTAACCTTATTATTTATAAATATCTTACAGTAAATGCTGGACTAGGTTTTGAATGTTGTGTGCGTTGAATTTCTTTAAACTCTTTCATGAGTCGTCTAGATCTGATTGTTGTATCTATTGGCTTAGGTACGGGGACTCCCAATTTTGAGCTAGGTGAAATGGCACTATAACAAAAATCATGAAAGAAAATTAAAGCAATAAATCATTATTATCCATTTTAACATTTTTTTCTACTTATTGTTAAAAATACCATCCTACGCAAAAAAAAAAATTACAATCCACTTCCTACAACCACAATGATAATGACATTTGAATGTGATGTCACTAAAAGAGAATACTAAAGTACTTTCTCTTCATGTAGATTAGAATTTTTTTTTATATTCAAACGACAGATTATATTCATATTCCCTATTGAATCGATCTCATGAAATAGAAACCTTATGAAATAATAATAACATAAATCACGTTAAATAACAGAAATAAAAAAAGTGCTTTTCTTCTTTGTAAGAGTATTTGAGGTGACGTTTCTTATATTGTTCGCATAATACGGTTCTCAGAAAAATCGTTCAATCTTGTCTGTGATTATTGGTGAAATGCAATAACCGGAAATATAACATTAAATGAAGGAGATCACTGAGAATATCTGTAAAAAGGATTAAGGTTAATTAAACTAGAATGTTTCAGAAATGTTCATGAAAATAAAAAAACCTCCGAAATCCGGAAATTTCTTCCGGAATTAAAATACCTAGCCAAATTAAACATCTTCAAAACTGAAATCTTCTATCATAATATTTGTGACGTAAAAAACATTTTCTTATGATATTTTTAAAAACTCTTACATCACTATTATTGTAAAGGAATAAAATACAATCTTCTTAAAATAGAAAAAAAAAACATTGTGATGAAAAAAGAATAATAGAAATAATGATTTCGTTTGCGTACTTCCTTTTCTTTCTCATTTTAAAATTTAAATTGTTATATAAAATAATGAAAGCTCATAGGAATATTTCAAAGTTTAAAAATATCCTGCAGTTACGAGAAAGAATTACCCAAAAACTTAAGTCGAAGTCATTATACAAAAACTATTTATATTTTTCACCGTTTTGAGTTTAATTTTTTTATAGTCAAAAGCTTTTGAAGATAAGTGACGCAAACAATTCTATATTCTTTTGTATTATATTAAATTCGCAATGTAAAGATATAATCTTAATGTATTGCATACGATTTCTTTTCAATTTTTCTTACTAGTTTCTATTCTTATCTACATTTTTATAGGACAATTTTTCTTACTCTACGTATTTTTAGCATTCTTCATGATAATTTAGTAGTTTAATACTAAAACACAATTTATGCAAATGATGAACAATATCACTTAAACTAAAAAATTACCACCATAAATGATTTTTATTGTTTCACATCCTACGCAAAGATAAAAAAAACACCCCCGTATCTTGCATTACCATTAATAGACAAAAGACAAAGAAGTTTCTTGTGTTATATGTTAAATTCATTCATATCGTTGTTTTTATTTTTACCAAACAAGTTTACTTTTTCATTCATGTTCAAATACAAGTTAAATAGACAACTATAGGAAAAAAAACAATAAAATAATAGAAGATTAAATCAAAAAGAAAATGAAAAAATACAAGAGAAATCTATTTTTAGAGCAAATGTGACATAAAGGAAGTACCCGGACGTGTTTCAAAACTAACGAGGCATTCAATCAGCCTTTTTTTCATTCATGTATTTTGCCTTAAATCTAATGTTAGAGAAAAACAATCATATATAATAATAATAAAAACACATGAAAAGAAGAGAAAACAAAACCACATTCATTCATCCACATAAAAATCTTAAATATATACAAGAGACATTGATGAAAATAGCTCGAGATAGGGTTCAAATTCTATATTTCAAATAAAAAAAAAACAATCACTTGAATGATTTGGTTCCTCTGACATACAAGGCATGTAGTAAAGGGACTATAATCTATAATTTGTTTTATTTCAGACATATTGTGGAGTGGATAGATTGAAATTCAAATAAATTGTCATCTCATTGATTTTTGTATCCTCAAGAAATAATATCGTATGTATCACAATATTCTTTATGGTAATGTTTGACGTCAAATAGAAAATATTCGGGTTTGTTTTTATTTCTTTGCACACAATCTAGAACGAATAAGCATACATTATACTGAAATTTATATCAATTTAATGAAAAATAGAAAAATTTTAGAATATTCGATAAATTTGTGTAAACAAGTGGAGGCGTTTGGTATTTTTTATTTAATAAATTTGTTTTTTCTGGAAAAATATTTATCAACGTCTTTGAACTTTATATTTCGAAATTTTCAATCAAAATGTGAACGTGTCCATCTACTTTGCATTAATCATGCTATTCTCCCAATTTACGAAAATAAAAATATAATTTTAAAATTGACACAGAATGTCGCATAATTCCATTTCACGATCAAATGAATAAATATTCAGCATATAATTATTTCAGGCAGTTTTAAATGCCACTCATATTTCATTTTAAATATTAATATTAATAAATCCCCTCTTTATGGCGTTTAAACAAAATTTTTGACGCTGATTCAATTAAGCATATTTAATATATTTTTTCATGATATGTCGAAAATTACTGCCTGTTTTGCTTTTTATTTTATTTACAAAAACCACACTCCACACCTCAGGTACTAAGCTCTTATATTCACTTTACTCTCACACACAAATTTAATTCAGGATAATTGTATAAATTCATGTTTTTTTAATTAAATAAATGAATGATAATGTTTGACATGTATATTTAAATCTATAAATAAAAATTCTGTTTAACAATATTACTGAACGAATAAATAATTTTTTGAGTTTTATATCAATTTAAGGCAATTAAAACTTTTAAAATATGGAAGCGCCTGGTACTTTAAATTTTTAGTTGAAAAAAATATGTTTAACCCTTCCCATGATAAGCAGATTGTATGAATTTGGTTAAAATTTATTTTCAAATAATGAATCCTGTCTATAACTTCTGTCAAATTATGGTTAAAAAAAATTATTATGAAGTGAAATGTAATATAATTTGATAATAATCTGTAACAGGATTTTACCTTTATGAAACGTTTATCTTCTTCCTGTGTGGTTTTTCCACTTTGTATACAATGCTACATGCTTTTACATACACACAGCATTTTATAACGTTAATGTAAAATTCATAATAACCTCATGATAGGATAACACCATATTAAAATTTAAACCTGAACCATGAAATCAATGTGAAAGTGCATTGTAATGTTCCATGGTTGTCATATCACCTGTCTGACTTAATGACAGATTTATGTTCCAAAAATTTCAGTTTTATTAAGTATACAAAGCGCTCTCATTGGTACAATTATCTTTAGAATTCAGAAAAACAGTGCTCTTAATAAGTTGATGATAGAGATAATCATGTAATATTATATATGTAAACTGCAATTTTATTTCTCTATCAAAATCATAAATCGATTTTGATTAAGTATGATGTAATAATAAATAATCATCATATTCATGATATTATAATCAAGATGAAAATAAGTTGGTTTATCGTAATTAAATCGTCTCTTGATAGTTTTAGTCATAATAAAGTTATTCATATAATATGTTTGATTATCTTGTTATCAGCAAATTTTGGGGTTATTAATTTATAATTTTAATTGCTTCAATTCGGTTTTATAAATTACTTTGAAGGTTTCCTTTTATTATTTAAGTCTCATTCAAATGAAATCTGGCTTTTTCTGAACATGTTAAAAGCCGTTTGTTATTTTTGTTCCACATAAAATATGGTTTTGATGGGAATTTTGATAAATACAGACAATTATAAATAGAAGCTTTCACAAACATTAACATGTTTTGTGTTTACAAGCTTCAATGTTTCAAACAGATGTTTTTGGTACACGAGAAACATACAAAATCAAATAATTTAATACGAAAATTGACAAGGGTATGTTGATTATAATATTATTTTATCTTGTGTGTATTCGTATAAATAGTTGAAGGGATAGATCATTTTAATAAATTTATAAGAAAGCTGTGAAGAAATAAAATATATATTTTGAGAAAAAAGGAAAACTGATACTATAAGACTCCCTCAATACTTTAAGGGTTAAATGGATTTAATATGGAATTATCATAGCAATAAGAGTGTAAATAAGTTGAGATTTTTCTTAAATTTATCATGATAAATTGATATTGATATGCTGTTAATGGATAAAAGTAAACCTCTCATTTTTAAGTGGAGACGCCTGGTTTTTAATGAATTTATTTAAAATTATTTTATATGATCTATTGTTTTCATTTTTTTTATATTCAGCTGCAAAAAAATTTAACAATTTATCATTTTTATTGATTATTACAGCTATATATTTTTAAATGATATAAATAAAAAACATTATTGAGCGAAAATTTTAAGCATGAGCAAAAAATATATATGCTACTCACAACATATATTTTTTAAAAAATAGGTAAAAATCGTCAAACTCAAATTCTTATTTTAAATTTATAATCCAGGGGTGAAAATATGTTTCCACTTAACCTGTTTTTACTGCACTTTTAAAATTTAATTACACTGATTTGCTTTTCAATTAAAAAATTTACCACATTTCCATATTTTTATGTACACAGACGTACTTGAACTTTATAGAATTTTTTTGTGTTATTTCTTAACTTAAATTTAATTTATTAAAATTATACAAGAGCACTCAAAACATCTCATAACTTAACTTAGTGAAAAGAAAAACTCTTTTTAAATAAAATGAAGAAAAATCCAGCACAATTTTTGTTTTTAATTATTTCTAGAGAACAGTATAATTTTTTTATATTCTCTTATTTAATTTAATAAAAAGAATTGAAAATCATACTCATAAAAGAAGAGAGAAAAATAAGTTTTGTACGAAACAAACAACTTTTTTACTTATGAATTCTTGAAGGATATCCCAACTTTTATACTTTGAAGTATGATTTAATTTTGTAAATGGATTTTTTTTCTTCTCGTTTACTTGTTTTTTTTTTTACGTTTTGGTCATAAAATTTAATGTAATTCAAAAATAAAAAAAAAATGAAATGGAAATATACCCAATCCAATTACATTTCAATCAATATGACATTTAATTTTAATTCATTACAATTTTTCATTTTTTTTTTATAATTTACTTGAAATGTTTACATCAAAAATTTCTATAGAATGTGTTTTTGTTTGCTATAACTATTTAAAATATTTTCGTAGGATGGAAAAAAATTAATATACGTCACAATTATGATCAGGGCTTAACAGCTTTGTGTAACGTCAAGTTTTTAAATAAATAAAAAAATATAAATTACTCACCATCTAAGACGTTTGCCAGGACTTTCAGTGACATTACTGTTATTATTTATACTATTACTACCATTCATATCTCTATTATTATTATTATTATTACTATTAGTTTTATTATTGGCCGATGACGTAATTTTTGGAGAATTTGGATCAACTTTTGATTTGGCAACAGCTTGAACAGCTCGAACTTGTTCTGAATTATCCTCTTTACTTATTGGATTGTTATTATTTGTTGTACTTGTGCTATTGGTATTTGTTGTATTGCCATTAGTTGTCTTCTTAGTATTATTGGCACCAGGACTACGGAAAATCTTTCGAATAACGGCAGTTACTCGTTCTTTGGAACGGGACGACATGCTTTATAAAACTTTCAACTTGTTTTCTTTTTAATTACTATCAACAATTTTGAATTATTTAATACTTTTTTAATGTAAATTTTTTTCTATGATATTTTTTTTGACTTTTAGAATTTTAACGTCTCTTATGATTTACGGAAATTTTTTATGCCAAACATCCTTTATTGTCGATTTCACAAAACTTTTGGATTTTATTTTCTGTAAATAAAAATAGAAGACATAAATTAGTCGATACAATAAAATAAAATCAGGTTCTTTACTTTTCGTTTTTAATTTTTCATATCAATTTATAACTAATCTGTTTACGATGAATTTTCTTATTTTATATCATCTGTTATTTTTTTTTTAATGGTATTATCAATGCCTACTGTGATAAAAATTGTTTTTTATTGATTATCATTATTTTCATCTGAATGCGTGTTTATTTTTATTTTCTCTTATTAAACAAGTAGCTCATTAAGAAATTTGAAAGAAAGAGAGATAAAAAAAATATTCGGAGTGTATCAAGCACGGGATATTGAAAGAACCGCAAAATTTGGGAAAAATGTAAATATTTTTTTTTTTTTATATTAAAAAAAATTAGCTTCACAAAAAAATCATGTTCAAAGTAACTTTGTCTTATAAAGTGTGTGTCATATTTTTTATTTTGTTCCTTGTATTAATGCTTAGGCATGGTTAGGCAAAGAAAAAGTTCAAAAGAAAATGAAAAAAATGGAAAAAACTAATGATTTGCAGCTTATTATACAGTATCTGTTTGTATGAATTGTATAAATTGTTGCCATGTTTTTTATTTATTAATTTATATTTTAGCATAGTGTCATAGTTGTGATGAATCGAGTTATATCATCTAACCACACTAAAAATATGAAACAAATTCGATTATTATCACGCTCCTTAATTAAAAAATCACTTCAATATCTTTAGATCGTAATTTGTAAAAAAAATAATAATTTACTTTATCATCATTTAATTTTCCACTTAACTCTGAACAAACTTTATTTATAAACAGAATTGTAACAACAACATTAATTTTCCACTTCATTAAGTTTTTGATAATAATATTGTCTGTTTATTAGGCACTTTAAAGGGTACTTCAAAAGACGCACAAACTCATTTAAGAATGTTGTGAAACTTTTTTTGTAATAATTTTACGATCAGTTGGTGGTGTATAGTAAAACGATGAAATCCATGTTGTTACTATGTTACAAGTCTTAATATAGAAAACGAAACTTGATAATGTAAAGAAAGGTAAATATGAAATAAAAAATAACGATGAGGACGAACTTAATAAGAAAGATAAGTTTTTTTTTGTGTACAGTAAGTTAAATTGGGTTTTTTTTCTTTTCATCTTCTTTGTTCATGGATAAAAAAAATTAAAGGAATTTTTTAGTTTTTAAGAGTGTAGCACCGTAAGGTTTTAAATGAAAAAAAACAATAATGATACTTTCATTTTATGAGAAAAATTAATGAGAGACACCTTTTCATAATGCTTTCCTAATCTCTCAAACAGAGATACAAAGCCAAAAATTTTACATCTGCCAAGTTCAACTTTTCTGCACTGAGAAGATTGTGACAATCATGTCATAAGAAGGATAAATGAAATGGCAACTCACATTTTCAAGGCGATAAAACATGCAGCTTAATTTAATTTGATTTTCTTTGTCTCCTATTTTTTTCTTACTTTAAAGTATTATACAATTCAAGTCCCTATTTTATAAAAAAAAATCTTAATCATCATATGATAAGGTTTAGAAAAGTGTTTTATCATGTCCTCGTTAAATATTTACTTTTGTATTCCATGAATTCAATTTTTGTTTTGCGATTCATCTTTGTCTATTGTGAATTTAAGTCAATAGAATGAAATTCGATGAAAATCTTATTTGAGATTTGTTGGTAATAAAATTTCTTTTGACAGAATAAATATTTGGAATAAAAGGTTCAAAAAGATTCACTCAATTTTTTCACTCAAGTAAAATCTTGAACCAATAAAAAACGAGACTTGTCTAAATATTTAATTTTAAGAAAGTGGCACCACAATTCACATAAAAAAAAAACATTTTAACAATAATAAAAGTGTAATAAGAGGTACGAATAAAAGAATCACTTGACAGGTAATTGATTTTGTTTGTCAATGATGTTAAAATTATGCTTGATTGATATGTATGAGGTGATGAGTGGTATTTATTTGATATTGATTCAATTCAATTGATTTTTTTTTTTTATTTATTGACATATTACAATGAATAACAGCTCTCAATTTGGTTTTTTTTATGAGTTTAACTCTATAAATTTAGCAATATTTAGTCATTATTTACACAAGCAATTCAAAAATTTTCCTTGAATCGAGATAATATGATTAAATTTCCATTTTCAGACGCCAATTTGTCTCATCCATTACACATTCTACAACAATAACATACATCTGGCTTCAATGTCAAATACATGCTTAATTAAAGATGGTTCCACACACACACATAAAACATCATACACAAGTCAAACACACATCTGTGAATAACGATTTTGTTTTGTTTTGTAATGAAGCAAATATGACAACAAAATGGGAAAATCTGTCTAATATATCCATGAAATAAAATAATTTATATGAGTAAATAAACATAATTATACCTAAAGCAATCATTAAGTTTGGGTAGAATTTTTTTTTAGTAAACCGGATTTCGTAGTAGATGAAATTAATGTTTGGTTTGGGATTATTCGAAAATATTCTCACATGGATCTTTTCTGTAACGAAAATAAATGCTCTTATTTTCATGGAAAAAAAGATAATTAAAAAAGGTAGTATTAAAACACTGGTCAATGCGTGTTATTTTGCAAATATGGAGATTGAATAATAAGGTGTGTTAATCTTCATTAACGAAACCCATAAAAAGTGTAATTATTGTTTCTATTTAAACTCAAATTTGGAATAGAACACACTTATATTAGCAAAAAGCATTCCTTTAAATCGAGAAAACGAAAAAAATACATTTATGTTGAACCTTGAAAATTTAAGCCACTAAATGTCTTTTTTGCTGGATTAATGCCAAAAATCTCTCTATTGTCTAGCATAGGAAAAAGATAATGTTTAAAAAAAAATTAGCTTTATTTTATCTCCCAAAACAACCTCCATCAGTCGTGATGGATCACCTTATTTTTAAGCAAAGTTGTTTACTTTTATTATTTTACAAAAACAAAACACAATAATCTTCCACAAAATATTAAATTTAATACCAACTGACTATTTCGTTATAGCTAGAAAAAGTACATTCACCATCATCATGGAATACTTAGACTGTAATCAAACTGAGATTTTATAACATTTTATTAAAGTAATGTGAAATTATTTCTCAGAAACTTTAAGTAAGTCTATGTTAATAAAATTTATATAAATTTATGATAAAATCATCTTATAAAGCTATTAAGATGGTAGTAAACGATAAAATGATGATCATCTGTTTGGTATTATAAATCAAATTGTCCTTATCCTGTCTGATGATTGTCTGATAAGCTTTAAGATGATTTTCAATTGATTTTAAGATGCATTGTTCTTTTAAATTTTATTGCAGAAAAACATCAAGTATCACCCCTCGTGAAAGCTCCCTACTATTATCATATTTTGAATGCTTTAGATAAACATTTATCCTTAATAAACTGTTATACAAATGCACTCGTTCATAAAACTCATAATAACATGACATTTTTTATTTATATTAAGATTAACTGTAATACCTCAATTCAATTCATAACCTTTGAACTTTGGACAAACATATCTGACCTATTGAACACGATTTGAATTTGAAAAGTAAAATATCATTATTGTAAAATGCTCCTTGTCTGTGAACTTTTTTTATGTTAAAACTACATTCATAGAGTTGTTTGTTTACTCAGTCAATATTATTTTATACCTTTACCATCACAACAAGAAACAAAAAGAAAGATAGAATATTTGTTAACCAAAGGGATATATTTATGAATTCACCTTTTATTTACTTTGACAATACATTTAAGATTATACTTTAGGGATAAAGAAGATAAATTCAAGTTTAAATGTAAGGCAAGAAACGTTTATCATTGCTTTCTGGTTTGTGTAATCAGGAGAGATTTTTTCCATGAAGTTATATGCCTTTGAAAATGATGTTCCTTGATATGAGACCAGAACTTCTAAAACACATTTGATCATATGTGCTTGTTTTTTTTTCTGTGTTAAATAAACTGCAAAAAAAAAATTATGTATTTTAATTAAAATAACATTAAATAAAAATAAATAAAGAAAAATTCGAAAAAGTTTATTTACATATTTATGTGTATACTATACAGTGTTTATTTATTATGTGTGTTATTTTTCAATAATGAATAAAAGATCAAAAGCAGACACATAAAAAATGTATCTCATTATTTATACAGGTATTGAAAAAAGATCAAACAAAATTATTCTGTGTCAATTTTAACAGCTACATAAAAAAAATAAGCGAAGCTCTGAAAATGTGAATTTATATCATTTGTATGTCACTTTTCATTTTGCTTTTATTATTTACCGATAACAGGCTTTTTAGATTGAAATTAAACATGAAATGACATGACAAGAACATGGAAAATAAAAATAAGGTAAGTAATGCACAAGTTTAAAGCGTATAGACAGAGACATAGGGTTACAAGTTTTTTGTTTTAGCACAAAATTTGACACAACTGGGATTTTTCCTTTAAACTGATTATTTTTATTTTCATAGGTAAATTTACTACACTGTTGAAAAAATTCTATTTCAACTAATTTTCTTGCTTTAACAAAAAATGTCACCCTTATTTGTTGTAAAATTAGTCTACTTGGGATTTTATTTACTTACAGTTTCATTGATTTAATAAGACACGATTGATAATATTAAAAACTTTTTCACATTATTTTGCCATTACTGTTTTTTCTTCATTCTTTTTATTTTTCTTTATCACTTATAAGTAATAAAAAGGTTCGATATAAAATGGTAAAACCCACTCAAAACAATATCTTAATTTACTGATTGATTGCGTCCTTTCATTTTTTTTTGTTAGCATTTTTCCCAAAAAAATTTCAATCTCTCTTATTTTAATCAAACAACCAAAAATGCCTTCTACCTTTTTAAATTTTTTTCGAGCAAATTTATTTTAAGCAGCAAATACAGGTAAATGGTTGACACGTTTAATTTAACGCTATCCTAATTTCTTTTAAAGAGCATTTTTTCATCATCATCATCATAGTACAAATAAATATAATAAAAAATTTATTGAACATTCTTATGATATTTTGTTGAAAATAAAATACTGATCCATTTTTGTGCTCACACTCTCTTATTTTTTTCCTTTTTAATAAAAAGATGGTATGAAATAATTTGTCAGGTTTCCTTTTTTTGCCATAGTATTGTGTGTTATACTCATGAGAAAATGATTGTATTACCCCTTTATCTTTTTATTTATGAGAACCTTCTTTTGATTTATTGTATTTGAATTTAAATTGAGTAAAAATGACATGTTTTGATCGTAACATGTATTTGTTTGAAGAAAATCAATCTCATGGAAGGAAATTTGTTTGTCGTAAATATGAAATTTTATTGTTGTTTGATTAAAAAATGTCAATTTAAATGAATAATTGATTTATTATATGAAAATTTTGAGATGGATCGTAATTGTCAAATTGAATTCTAGCCTTAGAATCTGCTCGTAGTATTTCTTTAGTTGTATATTGTCGACAATATTCAATACAAATCATTTTATTATTATTTTTTCTTTAACAAGTAATTTTCCATAATATTTTCACTTTACATTTTTCACTCCATTTATCGACATTGAAAAGTGGATACATTGGTACGTGCTTAGGTCAATGAGGATCATATATGTTTTTTTTTCAATAAACAGTAGTTTACTGTTATAACATGTAGACTTATTCAATGCTCTTTTTTGACATCCGTAGCAACATGAGCTTATGAACTATTATTTTATTTTATTTCTTTTTCTCTCGTCTTTTCAATGAATGAATGAATTATGATGCTGTCAGTTTCAATATGTAATGTAATAACATTTTATACTGCGACATGCTGAGGTTGATGCCGTTTTATGTGTTTATTTCAAAAACAAAAATACTCATATAAACAATAAATAACAACTTTTATAATGAAGCCTACATGCAATAAAATAGCTGTGAATGACTATCAAAACTATCAATCTTGATTCTCTTTTGTTTATTATAAAATATTGTACTATATGTAATATGAAATACTGTTGTTAAACGGAAAATGGGAGGAAAAATTGAACAAACAACCGCATAAATAGCATTGCAGATGTGCATTTATGTAATAAAAGTTTCTTTTAAAAGAGAAAAATACAACAGAAAATACCATGGTAGCACAAAACAAGTTTTGCTTAGTATTTTAGTGTCTCATTTCATTATTATGGTGAATTCAAATAACAAATACAAAATAGGTTAAAGTATTTTCATGTTCATGTGGTTGTCATTGTTTTATTGTTACATGTGATCAAACAATGTGATGCAATAATATGAAAGGTTACTTATTAGAATTCTAAATGTGAACACTTTTATTTACACAAACGGTTCATTAAAATTTATTCTAATGAGGTGTGTAGATGTTTTATTGCAGAAAATAGCAAGTGGAGAAAAAAATAACCATGAACGATTAATTATGAACATGAAACAACAAAATGAAAACAAATGACAAAGGACATGTGTGAACAAAAGTGTTGAGGTGTTTTTTGATGTGTGATTTGCTTGAAGCTTATTCTGAAGAGAGATACGGTAAATGGAAAACCTTTTGTGGCACTTTTAATTTGACTCTTGTATGTCCAGATTCCCTCTTGTCTCATAGACTTTCAATTAAAAATCTAACTTTTGAAAAGAAACATTTTACTTTTCATCTCATATCATCATGAACCATGAAAAACAGAGATTTTAACATAACATGAAAATATTTGATATAAAATGCAAACAAATTTCACATATTTTCATATTCAGTGGGGAAACATTTATTTTAACTAAATTTGAAAACTTGACTGATTAAATTCATTTCATTTCAACAAAGGCAAATACAAAAAATGCTGGCACATCATATCAATGTCATATAAAATTCAAAAATCCGTCCTCACTTTATTAAAAATGTATGTTAGTGCTATCAGGGTATTAGATTTGACTATTTTATTATGATAAAATCTGCACCTGGTTTTAATTGTGATGCATTTTTCTGAAATATACATATTAGAATACAGTTCATAGAACTCAAATTATATATTTAAACAAATTTGTGTCAGCACATTTTCACATTTTCAATTCAATTAACTGACCATGCAGTAAAATTCTATACTCGATGAATGTTTGTCAGAATAATTTGATTTTAATTATCTCACAAAATACAAATATTTGTATAAATACTTAAAACCACAAATAAACTTGCAAAACCACGTTATTTATATTTCAAATGAATTTGAACAAGGGCTTATATGTTAGATAAGAGCTCAGAGGTATTACGTAAAAATATATTTATTGTAAAATTACATTTCAAGAGAAACTTGAGTGTTTTTAGTGTCTTAGTTTTCATACAAATAATCCAGTTTTGATGTATGAATGATGCGTATGATACGTAAAATACTTTAAAATGTCAAATTTCAAAACTTTCTTGACCATTCCAAAAATTTCTTAATCTCTTACAACAACTGAATTAAAAAACGTCACGATTACATCAGATAATTAACATCTATTTTAGTTCATTGTCATAGCAACAATTTATTTCATTTTTATAGAATCAATGGAAAATCTTTGTCACCAACTCTTCATAACCGTCTTATGTAATTTCAGATTTTTCTTTTACTTTTGACGTCATTTAAAATAAATTAGCTGTCAATTGATGTTATTATTTGAATTCTTAACGGCTATCATAATATTCGTTACTGAATATTAAATGAAAATAAAACAATGTTTAATACAGCAAACCATGGAAATTCATTTTAATTAAATACAATCAAATGCTTAATTAGACGAAAGAAGAAAATTTTTATCATAAATCAATATTTGTGTAAACAATTTGTAGTGTGAGTTGCTATAAACAATCATAAGCGTATTTCTGTTGATGTCAAAATAAATAAGTTGATATTTTTGCTTTTCTTAATGAACAAATAAGTAAAAAAAAACAAAAAGCATTAGCATTCTTGAAAAATTACATTTTATTTAAATCTGAAATATTTCACACTCATAAGTATTTTTTTGTCCCACTTCTGTCAACAATAAAATGACAAAACAATGTGAGTTATCTATTTTTTGGCATCAACAAATGACTCAAATCTTGTCTTTTAATGCTTCATATTATTAAATTATATTTTTATTTTCTTTGCATTTTTTGTTATGATCAATACACTTTATATTGATTTTTGACAATTTTATTTTTATTTTGACTGAAAGTGATGAATGTTGGTCACGCCAAAATTTTTTTCTCTTATTTTGTATGAATATTATGAATAATAAGAACATCTTACACATTTTAACAAGAAATAAGATGAGCATGGTGTGGTTTTTGAATGAAATAAAAGTCTAATATTATTCGTGCAATGCCCTTTGGTGTCATTTTTATTTTCTCTTTAATAGGTTTTTGCTTTAGTCATAGAAGAAAAAGTGGCGATATGGATATTTTCCTCATTATGAATGGTACATTTCCTAGAAAACTCAAGAAAATGTTTTTTCGTAAAACAAGAAGAAAGAATAATTTGTTATACTTCTGAGAAATTTGTTTCTAATAAATGACGATTATTATTATTATTTTTCTTTCAGTTCAGGGTAAATTAAGCGAAATAATGAACAAAACATGTTGTGTAAATATCGGAAAACTTTCATTTTTATACGTTCATGGCAATGACAGTCGATTTAAAGGTTTTACTGAAGAAATATGAAATTCTATATAAATTGAATTATAATGAAAAAGTTATGTAAAAAAAAGTGATCGCCCTACGTATTTTATGACATAACAAAGTTGAACAATAAATTAATAATTTTCCTTTAAAAGAAAAACAATATTTTCTTTCAATTTCAATTAAAAATTATTGCTTAATATTATATTATTTTCCGGTACAAGATCTTAATTAATATTACAATGGAATTACAATGACAAGAAAAAAAACAACTGAGCCCAAAATTACATTTTATTTTCATACATATTTAAAATCATTTGAGTCTTTTGAAAATATTTTGATATTGGTCTGTCTTTCTATCGTCGTTTTAGGTTTTTTTTCAGATCTTTAAAATGTACTCGAATAAAAATGATTACAAAATCATTTTTAAATGTAAATTGTCAAGCAAAATAAAATGTTTGCCATAATTTTAATAGTAGACATAATGATAGATTAATGCTATTAAAAAGGAAACTTTTAATCTTCTTTTGTTTCCTTGTATCCGTTTTTTTCTTCCCAACTCTCTTCTTACAAAAAAATAAAATAATAATAATCATTTACTTTCGGAAATTATATACAGTTAAAAAAAAATTTAAATAAATTCAGAACCTTCCTTTTTCATCTAAATGGGTCCAAAATTAATTTAAATTAAAATAAAATTAACGCAAAAAAATTTATAAGAAATGGATGATATAAAAAAATCTAATCAGGAAGGGAAAAAAACGTAAAAAGGAAGCTATTTTATTTGAAAGCCTCATTAACCAACATCGTCATCGTTCTAATTTTTTATTAAAATATTAATATTTTTTTTTTTCACTTGAATATGAGACGATAAAGAAGATAAATTGTAAAAAATTACACTTTTTATTCAATTTTATGAAAATGAATGAATGAGAAGAGTAAATTATGATAAAGCGACTCTTAGATTTTAGGAATGATCATAATAAATTTTAGGATTTTACAAAAAAAAAAATAAGGTGAAGAACAGGAGTATTTCGTTTCTTTCTACAAAAATTACTCACACTCGAATGTGTTAAATTCACATTCATAGAAAACCGAAACAAAAGTGACTGAGGTGGATAATTCCATTTAAAACATATATTTTGTTATTAGCAAAAACATCATTATTTCATTTTTATCATCTAAACCTGAAACAATTCTCATGCTCATTCCAGTACAAAATTATGTTATTAACGGTGTTTGAATATTTACTTATATTTTTTTTTGAAATTAATGTAAAATCAAGGTTAAAAGTTATTCAAAGAAAATAATTCAAGAATCAAATGACACAACAAAAACATTTATGAGAAACGAAAACAACAACCACAATAAGGTGATAAGAATTTGTTTGTTGGTTGACACGTCATTTGCCTTTCAGTTTACACACTTCTACTTCTGCCTTTTCTTACGCATCATAAACTTGTCATTTTCCCAAACAGTTTTAAAGAAAGAGAGAAGAAGAAAATAGATTTTCTTCGAAGAACAATATGATAAATAAATGTGTAAAGAGAAAGTTTCTCAATGTTTTCAAGATTTATTTGAATAAAATAGTATAATTTATGCTGTAGAAGTCATAAAAATGTGTTTTATCGATAAATTATATGACGAAAGGGTTATAAAATGTTTTGAAGAATGAGATAAAAATATAGGTGTTAAATTGGCACGTGAAACCAATTTATCTAATATGAGGTCATATTTTAATGCCAAAAATATTTACAGTTACTCTTGAATCCTTTGTAAAAATGTCTTTTGATATTGATTTTTTTTTTGTGCTTACATTAGCTCATATCATATCTAGTATAATAAAAAATTATGCAAAAATAAGCTATAACTTGTAAAAAAAAGGAACCTTCTCATGACCTAGTTCTAATTTCAACAGATGTTGATTTTATTCACTGGTGTGTTAGCATACAATATTTGTCATCATTGTGAAACAAAGAGAAGGAGAAAAATATGAAATCTTGTTAAAATTCAAATAAGGCATGTGCGTTTTGATATTAAGTTTAACGTTACTTTTAGAAAAACCACGAATACTAATACTTAAACTAGGAAAAAACATAACATGTTGTCTAAAATATGCCATGTTAGCATTATGAAGGAAGAGCTTGTTTCATATTCTCGCACTGAATAAAAATGGAGCAAGAGATAATACAAAAAAGGAAATTAAAACAGCAGTAAATTATTTTTGGTATCATGATAACAATTTTCTCATTTTCACACCTTCACAAACTATTTTCATGTAAAACCACAATAAATTTGAATTTAATGAAACTTTAAAAATTGAATCATAAAAAAATCAACATTTTGTATTAAAGTGACACAGAAATCCGGATTACGATGTTTGCTTATGAAGTAAAATATCTTTGAAGACACACAAAATATTTTTTTTAATAAAAATAAGTCAATAAGCCAAATAACTCAAAGTATGAAACCCTTAAAATATTCAGCACACGAAACAATTAATATTGATTGTATTTATACCGTTTCTTCGTTTTAACTCATTTTACTTATCCTAAATACGAAATTAATGCCTCTTATATTTTATTTATGTATTCTTTGAATTACATCCAACACGTTGAATAAAATTTTATTTTAGCACGTTTTTTGGCATATCAACACAAATACTTGATGTTACAAAAAGGCAATATATTAATTCTTCATTCGTAATTGATAAGGACGATAGAAACATCTGTTAAAAGGTAATAAACGCCCTGAAATATATTTTTTTTTCCTTTTTACATCATTTCTGATTATATCACACGAAGATATCATATGAAATGGAAATTTAGATGGAGAGAAAATAAGTGTAATAATTCACATCATTCAATTCAAGTTAATTTGTGTACATTAAGAAGACATGATACGAATACCACTAACGGTTGTTATGGAATGCAAAAATGTCTGTTTGGGGAAAAAAGAGATGGAAACGACCTTTAAAATTATATCTAATGGCTAAATTACAAGCAATAAATAATAATTTTTGAAACATCTGAGTCTTTTTTATGGTCGGATAACTAATAATAAAATATTTGAAATTTAATCCAATTACCTACTCATCTTTTGTTATTCATTTTATTTTTATAAAAAGTGAAATTTAAAAAATTTTCTTTGACTCGTTTTTTTTTATGATGTCATGTACAAAGAAAATTAAAACTTTTTTTTGTAAGAAAAATGGCTTATTTGATGAGAAGCTTATTTATGTTATACATTCTTTGTTTTCATACATTTTTTCATTTTTAATAAATGATAATAAAAATTGAGAAAACTTAATTGTGAAGCTTCTCAAATATATGACGTTCCATGCGATGTAAGTTCATGACGAAAAAAAATTAAAAGTCATAAATAGAAAAATGTCTAGAAAGTAAAACAAACTTTGTTTTTTCTTCTTCATTTTTTTGCTCATATATGTCAAGAAGAACAACCCTTATCATCACACATTTACTAGTATACATATAAAATTTAAAAATCGCTGTTTTCTGTCAGTGAAATATTTTTATAAGAAAATGTTTGTTATTTTTTTCTTATTTATTACATCTTTTATTTTCTACTAGATAAACAAGTTAGGGTAGGAGTTACACAACGACAAGGATGAAACACGAAGTTAACATGAATTGTAAAAAGTTAATAAAAACATTTAAGAATTTATTTATCTCCTTGTTTTCCTTTATATGTGTGTTTCGAGTTAAAGTGGCTCTTTCCAAATGTATCCTTTTTTTTGCTTTTTTTTCATGGAATAACACATTCAATAGCATGCCATAGGAATTTAATATTAGATAAGAATCAAAATCTACATTGTTTGGTGAATTTCAACTAATCGATTTGATTTAAAAAGCACAAAAAAATGATGAGTCACATAACCAATTTTTTTCTTGCTTATTATGCGAATGAAAAAAACTGAGACCTATAAGCATTAGAGCTAAATTTTCATCTTGCCCTTTTTCTAGGTCTTTGATTGAGAGTATAGTGTATATTTTTTCAACCTTTAATGAAACACTTTTATGCCTTTAATTATGATCATTAATTATTTGTTTTCTAGAAAGGTTTTAATCGTTATTGGTAAACAATTTTATCCAACATTATTCATAATACGCATTAAAATGGTATCAAAACATGAACTGTTGTTGTTTTTTCAACTCATCCCCAACTCAATTAATTTATGTTCATAATAAATTATTTATTATAGCTTAAAAGAAACCGTGAATTGTTAAAATATTTCTTACATATTTATGGCATTATATTATTTGATCAATATTAAAGTGAACAAATTTCATGTTGAACTTCGCTGACTCAATAAATCATGAGGGATGAGAATCAATAATGATAATGAAAGAAAATGAGCAAACAATTTATTTTAAAAGTGAAATCGGATAAAAATTGTTTATTTATTAAGTAAATTTTCAATATTCCAGATATCAGATCATGAAAAACTTTTGTAATGTTTTTTTTTCTTACTAGGGAATAAAATATTTATGACTTTGAATACCATCATGTTGAAATTGCACAGCAGTATTTTGGTATCAACGGGATCATATTTCATATTATTTATTTTATATAATTTGATCTGATTTTTGTTTTGCTTCTTACATGAAGGTATTTTATTTTATCATAAATGCGATAAACGATTTTTAAAGCCTCAAAGATATTTTCTTCCGTTTCCTCTTTTTTTTATTATTGCTATGGTTAAATAACAATATTGAACAAAAAAATCGTAAAACCGAATGTAAAAGTGTATAAATTTAAGCAACAAGAAGACATTAATATCCTTTTTCAATAATTTATAAGAAAAAAAAACGATAAGAAAGCATTTATAAGGTAAGAGAATGTAGTTCATTGTTGTGTGAAGACATGTAAAAGTAACAATACAAGAAAAAAATTTATAATAATTTCCCATGTGAACTCTTTTTGTACAGTAAAGAATAAGGAATCAAACAAAAGTATGAAATGAATGTTAAAAAGTTCAATAAGATAAGGAAAATATAACATGGTAAGAGACTGATATCTTTTTCATACCTTAAACGGAAGACTTTAAAGAATTTTTTGTACAGCTTTAATAATTTATCGGGATTTTGTAAGAGAATTTGGAGTACTTTGCTCTCTAAACTGAATACATCCCAAGTTCTATGACATATGGCATATGTGGTGCTTTGCTTGGCACCTTCTCGTAGATTTGAGTATTGATACGAGTATTTTATTTGGAAAATCGGGATTGTCTCACTACAAAGTCGGCAAATTATATGTCTAGAAAAATTGAACTTTATATTCATACCATGAACCCGTGGAATAATAATGAGTTAAATTTGAGAAAAACTTTGAAGCATAATGAAAAATTTATGAGGTTATCATAAAACTTTTATTGGGTAGAACGTGATTTCTTGAAAAATTTAAATGCCATGAATAAATAAATTAAGAAAATATAGAATGAATGCGATATCGACAAATAGATTTAACTAAAACTGTTTCCAACTGTAATATCTGCTCGCCAATCTATGTTTTGAAAAATATTTTTCCGTCATTAGTTTTAAATTTCAACATGAGCCTACAATATAATAGAAGTGTGCGCCTGCTATCTAAAAAATACAAATATTATTATTAAATATCGTTCAAATTATCATTATTGTAATACATAAAAGTGTTGCACCAAACTATAAAATTTCATGATAATCATAAACTCGTGTCATATATGTTTATTTTTATTTCCTCAAATTTATTTTATTATGCGCAAACAAAAAAAATGTATACAAAAGAAAAAATTACATCACAGTTTAAGTTTTTTTTCCATTTTATTTTATAAATATAAACACGTTTAGAATTTCTTTATACTTTGAATGTTTATTTAGACGCACGTTTCAAAATTTTCAGAGAAATATTACATGAAATGTTTAAATTACGCGAATTTCAATTGCATTCACGTATATTTGAAATTTTTCCTCACTTTTTAGAAGATGAAATTATTTTTCATGTAGTTTTGTGTCTTATTCTGCCACAAGATTTTTAAAAAAAACTTGGAATGAACATTAAATTGATACAAAAATCTTCTATTATGCGTTTCAAGTTGTTTTCCCAATGACATCGTCATCATAAAACATCAATGGAAATGAGTCGTCTTTTCTCCATTCACAAAATAAACAATTTCAATAATACACAAGTACTTCAATTAAGATGTGACATTATTATGTATCAAAAGCGTATAATGTTGTATTAAGCAAACACAATTTATACATTTATTTAATATTGAAAAGCTTTTATCATTATTTGATTGTCGTATCCACAAAACAATGAGTGGTTAATGAAGCATTAAGTCACTTTTGAATAATAAATGTATCTTTTATTTTACTTAATATTTTATGTGAAAGCATCTCTATTAAAATAAAGTTTATAAAACAATATTCTGTAATGATCAGAGAGCGTACTTATAATTGAATTTTGGTAAATTAAACAGAATTTATATGTATATATATAAGAAAATGTTTACATTATAATGATAATAAGAGTAATAATGTTATTTTATCACATAAAAAAAATACTGAACAGACAGGAACATGCCTAAAGTGTTAAATTTATAATAATGGAAAATTAAGTTAAAAAAAGTGTTGATGTGAATTGAATGTTAATAATTGATGACTCATAATTGAATGAGAATTTATTTTTTTACGCAGTTCTAATTCATATGAAATGAATTTAATGTATGATCTGTTCTCTGTTAACCTAAAAAAAGTGGGATCACAGTTCCAGGAATATTTCATGAAAATCTAAATGAATAATAACCAGCAAAAAGGAGCTTTTAACGTATTTCTAAAAAATTCATGTGTTTCAAATTACCAATTAAAAACATTTCTTTTCATTTTATTTTTTCCAATCATCATTTTTATCAAAATATTCCGAATTTCGCACATCAAGCATATAAAATAAAAACAAAATATTTATCATTTAAATACTATTTTTATGTGAAAGTACGTGTCAGCACATTTGTTGGTACGAATTATATGGGTATTAAATTGGAACAAAATACATGAGAATCGAATCAAATGTATATAATAAAAAAAGAATCAATTCTGAATAAACGAAATGTTCCAATTTAATGTGAAATAAAATAAAATGGAACAATGATAATGATAAGCTCCTAAAATAGAATATAATTGATGGTTTGTCCGGGGTTTTGATATTCACTTGTTTATTTATTTTCTTTTATTTATTTTTGGTATCAATTATTTGTTATTATTGTCTCTGCTTTCACAACATTGAATTTTATGTTATTATTTGTTTATATTACATTGCAATTACGAGAAATAATTTGAAAGCATAATTTGTTTTGATTATACAAAATGTCCTGATGTTCTTATTGTAAAAAACAGTCATCAATGACGATAGCACTGAAAAGCAGAAAATTACTCATAATTTCATTTCTTTTCTTGTACATATTTTTTTTTGTAAAAAGCGATCAGCTTGTTTTAAGGACAAAACATATCAAATATCAATAAAACTATTTTTAATTGCTGAAAGCCACTTTAACGTGATAAAAAGATAATTTGACACATTCATAGACATGAGGGTTTTTAGCTGAAAACTCGACACGTTCCTTTAAAATATTTTAGTAAAAGTAAATTTTTTGCTTAAGGCTAAACGAATGTTGACGTGACCCAAAAATAAAATAAAAAACAAGTAGATCTCATTTTGTTAAAAAATAATTTAAATTTAATTTAATGAGACAAGTATATTTGGATTCCATAAAGTTTTTGTAAATATAATTATTAGTTGACCTAATTTGAAAAGTCACGTTATAAAAAAATAAAACCTTGAGATTATCACAGGGAACATAATGTAATCAAAATAAGTCCAAAAAATCAATTTCATCTGGTATGAGGATAAACTTTTACCAGTTTTAATTTTGATTTATTTGGAATCTTATAGTCCACTTCTAATTATTGTATTCATTTATTTCATTTTAATTAAACTTTTCATTTCAAACTTTAACTATAAAAATTAATGAAAGTTTACGTTCTTGAATTGCATTTTTAACAAAGAGTGAATTTGAATTGGCATAAAACTTAACGTATTCATGAACTAGATAACTTTTTATCAGCATACTTTTATCTATTTTTAATTTATATCTTAGTTTTTAGAAAAATTTAAAGCATCATCAAAAAATGATAATGATATATATGAAAAATGCGAAATTTGATTCAATTAGCATGAAAATTTGAAAAGAATGGAGTGCATTGAAAAAAACGGCTTTTATTAAAATTTCACGCTGAGGTGAATTTGTACCAGAAATTATTATTAACAATATGGCAAGTTAAATTAAAAAAAAAAACTTTAAACCACTTGAAAGAACTTTTATATAACTATAGAATTGCAATATAATGAAATGAATGAAAACATATTTTTCCTATTATAATCATTTTGTTTCAAGCTTTAAGCAGTGATGGCATGTTGAATGTTCTTTTGGAGCGGTGAAACTAGAAAACATAATTTGACGCAATTTTGAATGTGTTTGATTTTTACATAAAAAAATGTCAAACCGGATATTACCGAATATTCACAAAACATCACTGTTCATGAATCTGACTGAATCTGAAAGGATTAAAAATATTTTTATATAATTTTTCTATAATTTTCATTACATAATTTGTGCATGAAAAGATCTCTGAGGGTATAAAAGTGGAAAGTTTTCAATAATGACAAACAATAATGACGACTGTGCCAACCACATTTCTCGTTTTATGAATGTAATTTAAATAGAAAAAAATTGAGTTATTTTCCTGATTCACGGTATAATTTTGTTGAATATGAATCCCTAATGAAAAGACATTTTAAGCATTTTTTTCATCTCACAAATATTTTTTTTTTAAATTTCTTCAATGAGAAATACTATACTAATAGAACATGAGCGTAAAAAGTACAAAAAGTGGTAATTATTTTAATTTTTTTTTATTCTCTCAGATGTTTTTATCACATGTTTCTCTTTAAAATGTGAGACAAACAATATTTTATTTTTTTTAGAGTATGGAATGATAATTTTTTTGTGAGTATTGTCATCAGTAGCTTAATTTTATATCACATCATCATTATAAAGATAAAGTTTCAGTGGGATATTTAATGGCAAGAAAACGTGCATTAGCTATTGAAGTTGTTTTTTTTTTAATATATTTGTAACAAATCAGGAATTAAGTATTCTTATAGACTTATGTTTCAATCATCATAAGAAGCAAGATAAAATTTTTACTCTAGTAAGAGACTAAAAAGTCCTTGTTCTTAATAAGACCTTAATTTTTTGTGAATAAATGAAAAATACCAGACTGCTCCACTTAACAAAAAATGGTATTTAGAGATAAATCGAGCAACTTTTGTATATGTTTTTTCAATGCTTTTGAATACTGCATTTTTTATAACGTCTGAAATAAAACATTTATTTTACAAATCACGAACACAAATTCACAATTTTTTATGCACTTTTTTTCTGTTTTCCAATCATTTGCAGCAAATATTTTACTTTAATCTTTTTTCTCTTAATGCATGTCTCCTACTTATTAATATGGTAAAAAAAGGTTCTGGCATTGGTAAAATCATTTTCCATACAAACAAAAACTTACCACAAGAAAGTGCTTTTAGAAGTTTTTCCCTATTTGGGAGATAAATTTTGAGAAACTGTTCCAATTTTTTTTTTATCACACAAAAATATTTTATTGAAAATACAAAAGATCGACAATTTTAAAGGAAGCCTTTCTCAATATAAATTTCTTTCACATATTTATTTATTTATTTGTTTATTTTGCATATATATTGAGTTAGGGAATGATACAATCTCTAATGCAGACAGAATACAAAAAAAGGAAATAAATTTTCAATTTAACATTATTGCATTTTGTGTGTGTGTTTTCCCAAGAAACATTCATTTTTATTGTTTGTTAGAAACAATGTTTGCCTTTCATGTTATGCAATTTTTTTTTACAATATCTACATTTAAAGGCCCCATAGGCAAAATTCCATGTCTTTCGATTACAGTTTTTATCATTATTCTAAATTATTATGATTATTTTATATTTAAATGTATTGGGAACAATTTCTTATTATTTATTTATTTCCAATCTACTTTTGTTATAAATTGCATGATACGGTATGCAATTTCACATAAAATTTTTGTAGACGAGACGACGCGTGATAATTTGCACATAGTTTAATATGGAAAATGTTTTCAAATTGATATTGGTTTTATTTAAATTACATTCATGACATATTTTAATTTCAAATAGACGTTTTACTGCTTTAATTTGAGTTTGTCCTGTAAGACAACCACTAACTGAAATTTCTCTTCGTGGTTTTTTTTTAACACAGTAGTTAAATGATAATAATATTTAAATAAAATATTATTTTCTATGATTAAAGTACTCTGACATAATTTTTTTTCTTAACATTAAACGAGAACATTGCAGTAATTTTATTAATCAAATTTATAGCATTCATGATTTATAAGACAACTTTAAGTATCTTTTAAATCTTGTTGAGAGAGCGAGAGTAAAAGATGATAAAGTTTTACTTTTATTATGGTATTATCGTCATTTTTATATTTCATCACAGGACGTCATCATTCACGTTATACATAAGAATAGTAGTATATCTAGAAAATTTTTCAATATAAGAAAGAAAAATTGCGTTATTTTAATATTTTTTATACAAAATTGTAATTTTGCTTCTTTTCACATTTCGCAACTATGTTTTATCATAATCCTTGTATAAGTTACTAACCCTAGAAGTAAATTAAAAGAAAATTGCAAATGACAGGTTATTAAAACTGTTCATTAGTGACTGAGTCACTGTACGCTTATTAACTTTATTCATTATTTGACTTCTTTGTTCGGATGTTGAAAAAAATCTTATGAATTTATTATGAAAAAAGTTTTTCTTGTTCATGGTTTTTTTTTATTAATTTAAATGTTAAATTTCAACAAGAAAATCATTGCCTGAGTTTTTGTGTGTCAGGCAAGGAAAAACTTTAGGTATTGGTAGTGTGAGACCTTTAACCTTCATTTATGAAGTGTTATGTTAAGCACCAATTGAGCTCCTCTTTGTTAATATATTCAATTAAGATTCATTAAAGCAGAGAAAATTTCTTATAAAAAATGCGGTCTTTCAGAAAAAATACCAAAAAAATACCTTTCTCAATGCATTTTTCACCTCATATAAAAATTGCAAATAAAACAAATTATAATGCTTTACAAGGTTTTTAATTCGTAAAATCTCATATTTAATAGACGTTAACAAAGACATAAAAATAATGGAAAATCTTTTGTATTCACACAAGAATATTATTTGAAAATCATACATTTGTGTGGAAAATTGCAAACAAAACATTACTATAGGGATTTTCTTTATTTTATTATATTTTTTAATAATCTCTTAGAGGAAAATAAAGCAGATGTGTTAAGTCTGTAAAAAACTGACGAGTATTTAAAGTGTATAATATGAATAGAAAAGTGTATTTAATTTTCATTGTCAGTATATAATCGTATATAATTCTATTAAGATATACAAAAAAAAATACACAATATATTACAAAAAAATATTGTGAATGAGAGTAAAAATAGCACAAAGTGCATTTCCTGTGAATAATTTTCTTTTATTTTAATATTTTCTATATTTTTTTCACTCTTTGTTCTTTTCAATTTAATTATTGTTTTTCAATCATAGTTCTACTTTAAAATTAACATCAAAGAAATAGATTTTTTTTGAAATGAGAAATATTGTAAACAAAAATAGGAAACGTTGTTTCGCTAAAGAAAATTACTTTTGTTATTATGATAGAAATATCATTTCACTACATCGTTAAGTTTTAAATTTTTAAATGTTCAAAGAATATTAAATCACTTTTCAAATGTGAAATTCTGAGGTTAAAGATACAAAAAGGTAGCAGCAAACGACAAGATGAAATCAAAGGACGTTTGGCTTGATAGACGTACATTGCTACGTTAAAAAATTGGATGTGAATCCTAATTCAGTTAATTATACGGTTACAAAAAAATATCCTTTTAACCAACGCTTGTGTCTCAATAATTTTTTTTTGTATGTTTCTCATTATAATTTGATGAATGAAATCTTAATTAAAAAGGTTTTTCATTCACTTTGATCATATTTTATTCATTTTCTTTCATTTCACTCTTTCATTTTCCCTCATTTAAGATAAAATTAAATTAATTTTATGGTTTTATTTTAAGTTCTTTTAATCAAATTTCATCTTAATAAGAATTAATTTAAATTGGTAAATACATTTTAATTCGTTATCTTGACTTACCTACTTTTGAACCCACAAGATAATGTGAATAAAAATTTTCCAAATCAGTAAATAATATGTTTTTACAATATTTTTTTTACAATGAAAGCACAAAATGTTGATTTTGATTCATATTTTTTTTTTGTTATTTATTAGTTCAATCGTTAAACATTTATATTTTATTGTTAATTCTTTATTGATAACTTATAATCAATGATCACGCTGTAAATTTTGTATTATAGCTGTGTTCTAGGTCAGTTCTTTTGATTATATTTTTTTGTAAAACAGAAGTCCGTTTATTTATTTTGATAAGTTTTGTTTATTTTTTGGAATTCGAACTCAAATAATATTTAACTTTTCACTTTTACTTATTTTTTTTTCTCAGAAGCATGTAGTTAAAAATGTTCAGTTTATTTTAAAAATTCTGTATTTTCTTGAATATTACACAATATTTTTTTTCTACAAATATTTAAATTTTTATCTAAGAAGCAAAGTAAATAACAAGTAAATATAGTAGTATGTAGTTAAAAGATGTATTTTTATTTTCTTTAAAAATGAGACGAAAGCTAACGAGCAACGTCTAACACGTGCATCAAGTACGATGGCCGATTCTAGACTGACGATTGACGAGACACTACTCTAAACAATTGAAATTTGCGGATAATATGAATGTTTGTTTGTATGATGTATATAATGTTTTGTAGTACATATGAGTGAGTTACTGTTTATTAATTTGTTGCTATTGGATACCCAAGGAAAACAATGTGCATATTTGGGGTAATTCAGAGATGATGATTTCAGTTTTTTAAGAATGGGAAAATTGGCGCCTTATTTTTAACTTTTTAATTCGAATAAGCAAAACTTTCCGGAACTTCTTTAATGGTTGTTCAAAAATTGCTGATGCACCCAAAATAACGTAGTAAGAACAAAAATATTATCAATGAAAGTCTATGTGCCTTATCAGCTTAGAGTACTATAATAATTTAAAAATTTGTACGTTATCATCCAAATTAAAATTACGTCTAGTCTTCGAGTCAGAGGGTCATATTCAAGCTACTATTCTGAAATTTTATTAAAAAAATACGGTTAGGGTCTTGTTTCAGTTGACCGTTATCTTTAAAGCACCTTCCTTTAATTTCATTGAGTAGGATTATTTATTTACTTTGCATATTTCTCATCTTGTCCAACATGCGATTCAGGCTTTAAATTATCAATGAAATGCAATCGAATTAATTTATAAAAGAGATTCACGACCCTATTTAATATGATTGTGAGCATAAAATTATCATCAAGGTCATTCCTTCTTTCCTGAGGTGATAATGAATAATTCAAATATTTTTTTCTTCAACATATCTCAAACTTAAGTTCAAAGTTGCTCCAAAGAGTTCCGGAATCACATTATGTTTGATAATATTGATACTAAATGTAAAAGCACATGCTTCTATTAGTTAAAGTTCAATAATTTTTGTTTTGTTTTCATTGAAGATATCAAGTATAGTAACTCATGTATTTCTCCTTTGAAATCTAGCGCATGTGCTTTAAAAATACGGTACCCAAACATCCTTTTGTTGTATCAACCAACAGAAAATAATTTATACAAGGAATATTAAGTAAAAAATTTTAAAACGTTTACTCCTTACTTACTTATCTGGCCCTAAAACCAATTCTTGGTGTTGGCGCTAGAAAATAATTAAATTCAATAGTTGACTATTTGGTGCTGTTTCTCATTTGTAGCGCCCTAAAATATACCCGACTCGATCGATTCATCTGGCTTAAGATGACAACAATATATGAACTAAATACCGATGAAAAAGAGATGAACACTACAAACAGTGGTAAGATAATAGCTTTAAATAAAACGAATTTATTATTGCAACACAGTTTCACTTTCAAATTGTGCAACAACGTTTCAAGCAGAAATGTTATAAAATTGTGAAGCATATTTCCTTATCGTCATAGTTTTTGCATAATAACTATTATATCAAATTCGTATCATTATTATTATTTAAATCTCTTTAATAAGTACTTTTATAATAAAAACGTATCACCAACTTTTACTGTGACGTTACGTTATTCAAAATGAAAACTGCATTTTTATGATTTCCTTTCATTTTTTTCATTCTGCAACATAAAAATTTGAATATTTCCAAATTAAATAAGATTATTAGCGAAATTCAGGTGATCACGTTTTTTCTTAGAGCGTGATATTAAAATAAAGTTAAGGATATGTAACTCGTGTACTCTAGACTAATTTTGGCTGTAATTATCATGAATTTTCTGATCAAATTACACAATAATCGTTTTGGTTTTATTTTAAATCAGTTATGAGGCTTAAAATGCCACGTGAATGAAATAACATGGTGAAATATTTTTTTACCTTTCAACCTTCAATTTTCCATTTTCAAGTTTAAAGAAAAATAGCGTAGATAAATTTACATATTCTTTAAATTCGTTTTATTTCACTTTCATTATTAACTATATGAGCTTATAAACTAAAATGTCTTTTTGAATGTAAGCACTTTCAATTTTATCTTTTTTTTTTAAACAAAATGTGTTTAAACAAAATGTGTTTAAACAAAATGTCTTATTTTATGGTCCCTACTAAAATCAAAACTAATTACAAACTAAAATTAGAAGCAATAAAATAAAATTAAGGGTCACTATTACTTAACTAGAGTTTAGAAGCGTCAAAAATGCAATGATTGGAGTATATTATTCATTAATTTTTTTAAATTCACTTACAAAAGTTTCTAAATATTTTATTTTTTTTTTGGTCATGGGTGGAATTTTCAATGATATTCTATTAGGATTGTGTAACCATCTGTCGTATACAAAACTTTTCAATGTCTTAAATTTTGGTAAAATGGATCAAAAATACAAATATTGAACAGGAGTCAGTTTCACATTAATGGTAGGAAGTTTAATGATACATTTGATAGTTACACGATCTTTTAAATACTATAATTTATTTTATTACAGTTTAATTTTAATGTCATTTTCTTCAAGTTCATTTATATTATTATTATTTAATGTGTTATCACAATTGATTAACGATTTCCTATTTTCATTTTTTATTTGGTCGTTGTTGTGTTCATTTGAAATATTTGTATTATCAGTGGTATCAATGAACGGTAATTTCTCAAAACTTTTATTGATATCGGTTTTGGAACTTTTTATAAATTCCACATTTTTAAGTGAATTTTCGTTTTTCTTCGTTTCCAAAAGCGGTGAATTTTCAGGTTTTCGATTTTGCTTTTCAAGTTCTTCCATTGTGATAATTTTGACAACTCCTTTTTCACTCATATGAACTTGATTTGATGTGATGTGATGACGTACAAGTTTTGTGATGGGGAACCATAGGAGCATAATTAAACCTATTATTAAAACAATAATTGAGCAAATTTGTCCAATCATTGGAACTTTCAGTGCCATTGCAAGTTCATCTGTTATCTCTGGTGTAGTTGTTACGCGTTGTTCAAACCATAAAATTGGCATAAAATGACGAGGCACGTCTGCGTAAATACCAACATTTGGATTGGGACTTATGAGAAGATTCAATTGGAGTCGAGCAGCTACATCAAGAGGAATACCAGTTTCCTGTAGAAAAAGAGAGAGAGAGAATTAGTATAAATTTTTAAAATAATGCATTTTGTTAACTTACTGGTTCTAAAGTCATGAAAAATTGATGTTTACTTTCATTTGGTTTCATTCCCTCAACTTGATTAACATAATACGGATCAGACCCGTAAAAATGTGGATAACTCATAAAAACTGGGGTACCAAATCGACATGAGCTTATGTTTAAAACGCCTGAAAAAGTGCCTTCTCCAACTGCATAGCACCAATTTTCTGGATAAATTGTACCATTATCTAAAGACCGCTCACCTCCACTAAACTTATATCCAGTTACACCATGTATTTCTACATCTTTTTCATAGTCTAATGGAACACTACGACACATATCAGGTGAAAAAAACGAAATTGTACTGTAACGTGATTGTTTGGGTGGAAAGAATTCTCCTGCCGATCCATGAATGATACCACAATCTCCCTGAAATGCTCCATTTCTTTCATTGTAATTCCATGTTTTAAGAGCTCCAAATTGAGACATGTCATTTACTCCAGTATGCATATTATACCATCCAGTTAGGTCAGGAGTATTATTACGCTAATGAAATAAATGAACTAAATTTAACAATAAAACGTAATTTCAGATTAATCTTACCATGTAAAACCATCCTACACGATCAAAAGGCACATCTTCGCCAGCTAAAAATGGAAGTTGTTTGGCTAGTGAGACCATATCATCCTCGTAACCTTCGAACAAAAGTTCTCCAGCAGGTTTTGTCACTGAGATCTGTTGATTGTAAATGGATAATCCAACTGAAATACTTTTAGCTCTCATATAATCAGCATATCTTGCTTTTTCAGCAGCTGATAATGCGACAACATTGACACTCGTAACAATATCGTCTAAGCTCCCCTTTGAACCTTCCTCATCGAAGAAGAATTGACTTAATCGTCGAAATGTTACAGTTGCATTTTTCGGATTAAAATTTATGTCTACCTTATCAGGTCGTTCTCTAAACCGATAAGGTCCTAATTGTTCAAAATGTGGTTTAATAGAGTGATTTTTAAAATCTTCTGGATTCGTCCAATTCCACAGATAAATGTCTAAATTTAACTCTACGGGTGGTTGTTTCCATGCTTCATAACTTTTTGATTCTGGTGTGAGTTGTAGCTCTTTTGCTAAAATATTATCAAATATTCCCGGCCAAATTATTGTAAATATAATTCCAGTTACGAATAATATCAGACCACTAACTGTCAAAAGACTCACAAGGGCGATTTCTTTAACATGCATTTTAACTACTGTATGTCTTAAAAATTAAACATGAATTAAACTGGAAAAAAATAATAAAATTTAATTAGATTTAAAATTTTCAATTAGCATATAAATTGTAATGTAGCACAAATTTATTATGCAACTTATCAATCATTCATCAAATAATAAGAAAATTGATGGATAATTGAAAGTAATTAAGAAAAATCATCATAATGTCAGTTCGAGTAAACAAATTCTCAAGCAATGCAAATATATTTTCACTGTTCCAACTTGAAATGACCAACGAGACGGTTTTTTAGTTGCATTTATCAGTTTTTTATTAAATTGATTTAAAATACAGTCATAATTGAATTTATCGTTTTTTTTCATCATCAATTGACACAACCATTTATTTTAAATTATTTGTAATAAACTTGAATATCACTAGTTCTCTGTTGGGAATGTATTTTAAATGAGATAACAAAGGAACATGAAAATGATCGTAATGAGACACTGAATCAACAGCTTATCAACTACAGGTCATAAATGCACTGTAATGGGTATTTTAACATTCTTTTTAAGTAAAATTCATTTTAACCTTCTTTCTTAAAAATTTCAACATTATCATGTGACATTTTTTGTTTGTGTTTAAATTAGCACAATTTTTCCAAGATTCGAAAAAAATTTGCAATATTTGTTAATGGTCTGTGAATTTTTACTACAAAAATTTATTATTCTTCTTTTCACCGACCTTGGTTTTAATGCAAGAGACTCGTTTTTCCGATTGATATAACGATGCCGGTTCTCATTCTTAATAATATATGAACTAAATTCGTTAATTTAAATTCTCTGACTGAATGAAACTTTTTTCGCTTTCATTTGAATTCAATTAAATTGAACTCACAACTACCGGGTTTGAATGACTGCCTCTGATAATTATACATGATACCGTTAATCATATATCACGGCCAGTATGCAAAAAAAAACATACTGTAAAACTGTGTGGCACAAAGGTCAATTAAATCATATTATTATAAAAATAATCATCATTCAACACACAAAATCTCGTATACAAATTGACACTTTTTTTTCGTGTTGAATGAATCTTTCTGGGTCAATTAAAGCTTTTTTATAATTTTAAAAAGAAACAAAAAAGAGAAGTCATTCAAAATAATAATAAAAAATGATTTCATATCAGGGCCCGCAATTAGTTATTGAGTAAGAAGGAAGGGGCTCAATTAAACAAACATTGATGTTGATGGAGAAGGATGACAATTTTAAGATTTTTAATTTTCATATACTGGTGCCCTCAAGTATAAAAATGTCCTTGATCTTTTTTTTTTAAATTTTCATCCGTGTTTTGTTTATCTTATAATAATAATTTCACAACATTGTGTAAAACTTAACAATTTTCAATATTCTAAATTTATTAACAACTCAATATTGGATATCCCAAAAACCAGCTTATTAAATAATCAACTCTTTCGTGATGGTACAATTCTCACGATTTATGCTTATTTTTGAGAATGACTTAACAATTTTTTTTAAAGGTCACACAACTAGAACTTTGATTAGGAAAGCTCCTTAATTTCATTAAATCTTTTCTGTATCTTAAACTAATTGGCAGTTTAAAAAATTATTAGACATTATTCGGCAACTTTTTACACATTATCTAGTTTATTCAACATATGACGCAAATAAGCAAATATTATATACAAAAATTTTAATTTGTTCTGCTTTGTAAATATTGTAAAAAAGATAAATTCCCGTTCTAACTTAAAATGTTTTGGTAATTTTTTTTCAAACAATACTCTGATTATAGGTTACTAAAATTAAATAATATCAAATAAAAAATATGAGTCACAGTCAGTGATGTAATTTAACATAACAAAGATTTCATAAATTAACATTCACTCCTTTAACGATTCTACATCCCTGATTTATTCTTATAGACATTAAATTTTGGATTAAGCTCAAGAATCAATTAGAACCAATCAAATTAAAACGGGTTTTTTCATGGAATTTTATGAAACTGATTTATTAAATAAAAATAAACAAAAAACATCATTAAAGGTGAAGTTTTAAGAAACACGTGATGTCAAATGAATGTCAACAAAAGATGAATCAATTCCGGTCAAAAAGTTCTTTGTCATCATTATTTGGTGATGTATTGACGCGACTATTCAGAATAAATTTAACACAATTTTAATTTTTTTTTGTGAGACTTAACTAGTTTCACTTGTGCATAACTGTATGAACATTGTACAACGAACATGTGAAGGTTGATGAATGTTGTTTTTATTTTGACGTATTCTTTTCATATTAAATATTCAATTCTTAATCTTGAAATGCACATTTTTTATCGATAAGTTTTATCATTATAATTAAATAAATTTACAACCAATTATTTTTTTTTTATTACAAATGAGCTTCCTAAGGTGAAGTCTAATACTAATGCAGATTTGAGAGTTATACGAATATGAGACTTTTTTATCATCACAATAAATGTTAAAGCTGATTGAGTTAACATCCATGTAAATCAGTCATCTGTATCATAGTTTCAAAGGTTATATTAACATTCAACTAGACAAAATAATTCAACAAGAAGACAGTTTAGAGCTCAAAAATATTCATGTTTAATATACACGTTTAAAAAAAATTCCATTTTTTTAGATTAATATTCCTTTAGAGTAAATATTCATATCAGTCAATGTTCTCATTAATAAAAAATCTTATCAAAAGATTAGAATTTTTAAAAACATTCCCCAGAGTGATATTTTTAAATTAAAAAATCAAACAGAAAAACTGTCATTTATGCAACAGAAAATAACGCGATAAGAAGCTTTTAATTTGTATATTTTTATTCTCAAAAGTTTTGGATTTCACATCCGACATTATCTATAAATAAAAATTCAATAATGTAATTTGAGAAAATTCCTTATCTGTGTTTAATTTTGTTTGATTTATTTATATTTAATCTAGTCTTAAATTGTTTGATAAGGAAGCTTAGTTGATACACTGAAAAACAATAAATTACACAACGAAAATCCAATATAAGTAGTTCTGTAATTAAATCAAAATCTGTTATTTTATTCATATCACTAATTGTTTATTATTGAAATATGTTTTATTTACATAAAATAGTTTACACAAGTGTTTACAAGTAATTGAATATGCAAAAAACGTGATTAATTTAGAGAAAATCAATTTTCCTTTTTTTGTAGCATGAAAGTGATAGTAACTTGTATACAGATATTTCGTGTAGGAAAATATTTTATAACTCCAGTGGGGATTATGTCATGTAATTCTATTAATTTTGTTTTTGTATGGTTTTTCTTGCCATTGTTTATTTAATTTTTGGACAAAGTATATGGAAATTTCCAGGAATGTCTGTAGTGATTTCGAAATAAAACCTGTTTTGATCTGACTCTGAATTCTATTCTTTGGTCTTTACACAATCAAATTGAAAGAGGTGTCTCTGAAATTATCATTAATCAAGCTGCCCACTTACCATCAAACTGGTATAAAAATCTTAAATTTGACTAGTTAAAGTCACTATGTAGAAAAACTTGATGATGCAGATTTAAGTAGATGAGTTTAATTCTGACACAGGAAATTTTTGGTTTTATCCTTATTTGCATTTTAGTATCCGTCAAAATTTTGATAATCATGCCAGAATAGAAACAGAATCATTTCATTCACTAATTTTCTATTGAGACAAAACTACAAACATTTTTACAATATTTACAATAAACAGCACAAGAGATAAAGAGGTCAATCATTATTTTTTTTTAATATATATATATCTCGCTAAATTATTTATTTTATCACCAATTTTTGTGTGTCCCAAACACCTGATATTGTAAAATCAGTCATAATAATGATAATAAAAAAAAAAATAAATAATATATTGATGAGACGTATTTTTCTCATACACATACACGAAAAAAACATCATGATAAGCATTGATCGGAACAAACAAAATTGCAATTTGATTAGATAATAATTTTATTTTTTGCTAACACAGTTAAAAACATTTTTAAAAAATTTCTTACCACTTGAACAATAATTAACAAAAATAAAATAATCGAATGTTTATTGCTTGTAAAACTTGATTGATAAGATTGATAAGTTATTTAATTTAAAAACTTTACTATTTGTTATAAATTTTTATTCGGATTTTAGCGTGATGTTATTTTATTTGTATATTGAATAATGATCACTTTATATAATTATTTCAAATAAGTATTTATAAATAATAATTGTCAATTGTCTACTGTTTTAATTTCACGCGATCACGTCTATCTACAATTTAAGTTACCGGTTACTTTTAGAATTTTCAATGTGGTCAGACTCGTTCAAGTTCTGATGCCAGAATGACTGAACTTGTCAGGAATCTTTAAAGTTTTATTAATTTTCATTTTATATTATTATTATTGTTGATTTCATTACTTATACTCACATATGATATACGTTACATGTGTGCATATGTGTGAATATGACTATAATATTGAGTAAAAAGAAACAAAATGAGCATAGATTGATTTATGCATAAAGTACATGTTCTGAGTGTATTCACAATGACATTTTTATTATTAAATTTACCATACAATTTCTTTCTTTATTCTACACAAATTTCAGTCTAATTGTCGTACATGTTAAGTTAGGATTATCACCGTACACTGTCAAAAAGACAAATATGAATGAATGCATGTGTGAATGAAATTGATAAATAATACGAGTGACTTACACAAAAATTAAGTAAATTAAGGCAATGATATTATGTTTTTCTGAATTGAAATATCTCTCACTCTCACTATTTTGTCTTCATTTAAATATTTATGCAAAAAATTTATTCACAAGTACGATACAAATATAAAAATAAATTTATTATGCAAACAATGACTGTGTCTCGATCACAACTTTTGTGGACGGAGTTTGCAAATATACTGAAAAGATATATTTTTATGTGTTTGGTGACGAGCGAGCTTCAATGTAATATGTGAATTGTGTTTTACATGACGAACTAGCCGCTAATAGACGTAATGTGTGTGATGTGTAAAATTTGTTGTTATTCTAAGTTTAGGAATGGTTTGAATTCTAGCAGAATTAAGTGATTTATTTTTGGAATTGTTCAATTAGTATGATACTCTTAAAGAGAATTTTAATTTCAACTCAAATTTGTTCAAATATCATTATTTCAAAATTAAAGTCCTGTTTTGAAAACCAACATGATTTATGAAGATAGTTTTTTTAAATTCACGGGAGTGTTCCACTAGGTCATTAAACAAAAAAACAAAACAATAAATTTCATACACACTCTTTTTTCAAAATCCATTTATTGAATTTGAATATCGTTGTAGTCATTCATAAATTCAATTAGAGTGGCGTAGAAAACATCTTTTCTTCATTTTTTTCCTTTGTGGAATTTTTACGTTTAAATTCATTGATGACGCATCATGCAAAGTCATATAACAGGTATACGTTAAAAACATGCTGCCTGTGTTTTCATAAAAATACCCTAAAAATTTACGATTCTTATATCAAGGGAGAAATAATAATGTGATTGGTTGTTTTCTTAATTTACGAGTAAAACGAAAAAAGAGGAATCTAAAAATTAAAACAAACCATCACACGGTATTTTACAATGAAAGCAAAAAAAAGTAAGAGGTATTCCTTTGAACAACTTCGTTAAAAAAAATCGTTGAACCTTTTCAAGGTTAAAATTGAATATTTATTTGAACTTGTTTTGTTCTTACGTTTTAACTCTTTTTATCCGTTGTCATCATGTCCAATTTTTTGTAGTATTTAATTTAATTAATTTTTAAACCTTTGATCCAACTTGTATCACAAATATGCAACAAATAGCATTTTAATGTTTCTGGTAATGTTAAATCAACTATTCTATTGATAAATTCCTTTGGACTCGTGACATTTTCGGCTACTTTCATTCGAATTGTATCCCTGCACAGCCTTTTCAATGTAAATGTCTTCAATTGACAAAGATGATCTCCAGTCTGACTATAAAGTGGAATCATTTTTGACACAAATGCATATGGAATGAAAGTTTGAATTTCATCTAAAGCATCGTGATTATTGCATTCTTGTAATAAAGCTGCATAATGGTAGTCCTTAATAACAAATGGTATGAGAATTTGAAATGTCATACGAAATATTTGTGGTGTATCATTAGGATTGCAAACTGTAAAACAGCAAAATATTAAATCGAATAATTTCGGTTCAGTTTCTGGATCAAGTAACTGATATACAAAGTGAAATAAGAGTTTTGGGTGTGGAATCTGCTCAAAATTCGAAAGAAACATTTCAAATTCTGGTGGATGTTGATAAAGGAATTCTTCCTTGAGAAATGAGTCAAAATGAATATTTAAGAGTGCACGTGAGGTTTCAACAGCCAAACACATTGCATCACTTTTTTCACTCATTATTAATTCTAATATAACTCTTATGATGTTCGCTTCAATATTCATGTGTTTGAATAATAAGCAGTAATATTGGTCATAACGACAAATTTCATCGTGAAAGAAGGCACAAACAATGTGTGAATGATTGGAAGCCTTTTCTAATTTACGGATCAACCAATATTTACTATTAAATTGTTCGATATAAAAACTGTTGATTAGGAACTGGCTTATTATCGTGTTTGTTTTACGACAACTTAACACTAAAGGCTTCAATATTTCAAATACTGAAAAATATCCAGACTTTGTTGGATCCTCAGAATATGTATATGGCAATAAATATTGAATGATCTCCAATTTTTTGGTATCTTCATAATCCATTCCAATCACAAGACAGAGAGGCTCAAAATCGGTATAATTTGAAATTTTGGCGTTAGATTTTCCAGTTTCTATCAACAATTTGATCATATCAATATCACCATTACGCACTGCATAATCGAGAGGAGATTCACGATCCAGATCTAATGGATTCGGATCACAGTTGAAACGGAAGAGTTCCTAATAAAATTAAACTTTTTTATTTCTTGTACTTCGACAAAATTTATTGACTATTTTACCTTGATATAATCCTGCTTTCCCATTTCAACTGCTTTGTGTAACACAGAAACTTCTTCATTATTTCTAATTGCCATTAATTCACTAACATTTTCACTTGATTCCAGGATTGCAGTAAAAATTTCTACTGGAACTCTCTTTGGATAACAGCAGCAAAGAAAAAGACATGACCATCCTTCAAATGATCTAACAGTCATATCAAAAACATCTTTGTAATCTAGCACTGCTTGAACCATTTCAAGATTACAACTTCTCACAGCATGATGTAGGGCACCAAAATTGTGATTATCTTTCACATCAATAATTGAATCACGATTTGTAGAGTCCCATTTTTGTATTATTTCTCTGAATCTTGCTATGTTTCCTTTGGAACATGCTTCTAACAAGGATTCCTTATTGTTGGAAGATGACATAATAGTTGAAGTTACAATTATTTTATTTTTAGATTTTTCTTTGTTAAATTAATTTACAAATAAAAAACTAGAACAGCTTTTGTTTTCAATAAACATATGATTTTTGTTTATCAACAAATTCCAAATTCAACGTTTCAGTTTTCATTGATTTGATTTAAATTTATTATGCTGTAAAAAACCGTTAATATTCAAAAATAAATTAAATGCTTTAATAAATTTGGGAGAGCAAACCAAAACTTTGAATAATTTTTTAAATGAATGAATTAATTCATAAGAATTTGTCATTTTTTCATAGTTAAAGTAGTTAATGTAGTGATGTTCGATGATTAACGTTAACCTTACCGCGAAAATATGTTAGCAGAAACTCATTTGTTCATCTGTTTGCATTGAAAATCATAATTGTGAAATGGAGAAAAGAGGAGAAACTAAGTTTAAATCACATTCCCTCGAAAAACTGACGAGTCCAAAACCTTTCTGAATTACATATTTCACTCTTTAGAGTTTATAATGAAAATAAAATTTGTAAATCGATTTACAGAAATTGGATTTTTTGATGGTTGTTTTCAGTTGAAATAAAAAAGGCTCATAATACTTACCATATGAATTTCAAAATTAAAGATTTCGTTGAAATGAAAGATAAATAGTTTTCTTTTAGTTTTTACTTCTTTATTTTTATTTTCAGAGAGTATTTATAAATAATAAATTCTAAAATAAAAAATTTTATGAAAATAATCAAAATTGTTCATACAATTGTATTTAATTAACAAACAATCAAACTTAGATCTAGTTTCTTAACTTATAATTAACAATATCTTCCTTATAGCTAATTTTACAATTTTTTAACTTAATCAACCAAAGTTATGCTGATATACCTGTTCAAAGAACATTTGGTAAAATGGTATATTTTTTCTAAGCCTTTCTTCGAGTTATATACAATAATTTTGTTAATTATTGTTATAATTAAAGTTATAAGTTAAAGTTCTTTAAAGGTTACTTGTACAATAAACGTTAGGGAAATAATTTTTGTAAGTTATTTTCTATGTCTAGTTATTCAATTCAGAATTCAGGAAAGTGTTGTTTGACATCAATATGTTTAAAAAAGTGAAGTTATTACATTTAAATTATGAGCAAGTGTTATCTAGTTATTCAATTCAGAATTCAGACAAGTGCTCATGTCAAAAAGTTATAACGTTTTTTATCTGAATTCTGAAAAAAAGTTAAGTTATCAAATTCAAAAAGAAGTTATTTGTTTGATCTGTAGTTTTTAGATTAACTAGTGTTTGTTGATGGTGAACCTTATTCTTATAAGGATTGTATTATTGATAGTGTCCAACTTTTATAAAAGCTATGCACAAAAAATTTAAAGTTATATAAGTTATCAAATTACTTTAACAAAAGTTACTTGTCATCTGTAGTTTTTAGATTAACTAGTGTTTGTTGAAGTGAAAGGATTCTTTTGAGGATTGCATTATTGACTGTGTCTAATTGTTATTTTAAAGTTATATCAAAAGTTATATTATATCAAAAAGTTATGAGTCAATTACCCTTAAAACAGCAAAGTTACTTTATAAGTTAATTATAGATTTGAGAAACTTGGGGGTGTTATTTAACCCGTTTGTTTACAGGGCAAAATTAATTTTGTATAAAATACTCATCATCAGCATCAAGAATAAATCTTGTTTATAATTTAATCAAAAAAGTTATATTAAGTTATCGGTTTTTTATCTTTAAGTAAACCTTCATTTGGTTTAAGTTATTAGTAGGATAATCCTATTTATTTATCAGGTTATTTGTAAAATTTAGATTAACAGTTATTTGTTCGCAGTAACCAAATAAAAGGTATTTTATTATATGAAGGTTGCGCATTGTTATATACGCTTTAATAATGTAATAGGTTACATAGTAATGTATTCAGTAGCTTCATCATCATCATTTATATAAAAAGTTATGTTAAATTTAAGTTATAAGGAATACATATCCTTAAAAAGAACCCAGGTACTGCTAACAGTTGTCGTTTAATTGTATTATTTATTGAGACTAAACATGTTTAGCTTCTGGAATTCATATCAAAGTTATAAGACAAAAAATTTATCATAGTTATTTGTTGCAAATCGTAATTATTACAGGTTAATAGCCCAGATTGGCTACATATAGATTTTTGACTATTGTATTATCGAGAGTGACTTATCTCATCAATTAATGGCAAATATTGCCTTATAAAAGTTATAAGTTATAGTTACTTGGGGGCCCATAATGTAATTATTACAGGTTAATAGCCCAGATTGGCTACATATAGTTTTTTGACTATTGTATTATCGAGAGAGGCTAACCTCTTTAAACATCCTACAAGTTATCGTCTTACAATTTAGTTATATTTTATCTTAGTGAAAATGGCTTATTAGCTATTACTCAATTTTTTGATAGCATAGCAGCGGTATATGTTTTCAGTTATTAGTGAAATTAGTAAAAGTTAAACACGTGATATTGGTAACACTATAGATTATTATATATTGTATTATTCCGAGTGGTTAATTCAATAAAGATTAACACGAAAATGATATAAGTTATGATTTATCCTTACGATATAACGTTAAGACGTTTTTCCACTCTTCAAACTAGATGTAATTGTGAAATTAATTGATAATTATTCAGAATCATGGCACTGTTTGTGTTTACTTGATCAAACAAATAAAAATTGTTATTATTGTTGAAATTATTGATAAATTAAATGAAGTATTTGCAGCACCTTGAGCTGGTGGTATCGTTGTACTTGGTCGCAAAATACCACCTAAGCGATCAATAATCTCAGTTAATGGCTTGGTTTTTGTATCACAAGCTGTGTGTTCAATTGCATCTTTAACAGTGGCCGTTAGTATTCTAAAATTAACATCATTGGGATTTAATTCAGAGTACATGAAGATATGTAGTTTATTTGAGAGTACCCAAAGTCTATCTTGATCATCAACTTTGATATCATTGGGGAAACTCATGTCAACTGGTGACATAAAAACGCGTCCCTGACTCTTAATTGTATATGTTTTAGTTTTTGAATTAGTGCGCCAACATGCAATTGCATTCAAATTTGGTAATGTGTAAAATAGAACACCAGTTATTTTATCAAGAAATGAAACTGCTGATTGTCCATTAGGACCGCGAGTACCCAACGTTTTAAATTCATTAAAAATTTCTTGTTGGTTTGTTGCAGCTGTTTCATTTCTCAAAAATTTAGTTGACACACTAAATTCATTTGTCGAACTTAACGGATGGAAATATAATGTAGGATAACCATCTGATTGGGGTTTGGATAAAGCAATACCAAATAAACCATCATCCCAATGAAATGATATATTACCAATACTGTAATTACCGGCTAACGGATCTGGATGGAAGTAGTGATGGTGAACACGCCATGATGATTGTTGTTTCCAACTGTAAACTAGCAGTGCTGGATTGAAAATGTCAGTTACGTATGCAAATGTATTTTCACAGTCGTCATCCTCAACAGCAATATTTGCAAAGAGTGAATCATTTTTAACTTGATCTGATGGAAATTCATAACGGCGTAGCAAATTATCATTATGAAGATCGTAGACAACTAAAGATGGATTACGAATTGCAACACGATCTTCCTCGGATAACAAATTATTGAAACCAGAATCAATTACCCACAAACGACCACATTGATCTGCTCGAATACGAAATGGAGAGACCAGTTCACGAGGTTCATATGAGTGAGCGCTCCAGCTTGGATATGGTTTCAGTTTTGGTGATTGTGTAGTGTTGTCTGCAATGAAATAGTAAAATAAGAATAATATTAGGTAATTTTAATTAACAAATGGTAAGTTTTGTAATGTAAAATAATAATTTTCGTATGAACCAAAAAAAAGAAGTACCAAATACCTTAACAAAACTAATTCCATTTAACAAAACCACGTGTTCAGTCAGCTTGGCGTTCCTCATTAACACGTTGACTGTGGCGTTCCATTCGATGTTTGGCTGTTATTTCAAGAAAAGAAACAAATTCCTCATCCACAACATCTTCATCATCATTACTTTCTAGCATTTTTTCACTATCTTTTTCTTCATCGAAACCTTCAATTCTCACACTTTTTTCTCTACTCTTACATTCCGCCAACTGACGCTTTAATTCATTATTCTCATTTTGATATTTTTCTGCAAGACTCCTGAAAAAATTTACTTGTTGATTACTATGCCATCGCACATAATTTATGTATGTATTCTTCCACAATTCTGGATAATTTTCAAAGGATGTACCTGGCTCAGTTTTAGTTTCAAGATGGCTGACATCTCTTTGTTCTATGATTTTGTTGGCGTTTTTTTTATTCCAATTTTTATTACGCTTCTTACTTTTTTTCTTTACTTTTCTGATCTTCGTTTCAATGCGTGAAGTAGTAACTTCATTTTTAAATTGGATTTTTGTTTTCATTACTTAATTAAACATTAAAACAAATAACATGAAATTTCACATTTTATAATTTATATTTTTTTTCACATTTTTACGTCTTACTTTAGTGAGAATTTTCGAGTGAATGATGATTTTGGTGAGTGCAACGATGAATAATATACTCAAATTTTGCCGGTAATATTAACGTACAGATGTACGTTGTGTGAAGAGAAAACGTGTTCATTTTCTCCCCTCTCTTCTATGCTGTACAGCGTACACATTTGAATGCGATGGAATTTACCAGATTGCAATGGTGTGAGTAATCATAGCATAAATTTTAGGGTATCGAGAACTTTTTTGTTTTTTAATTATAATTTTATTGTGCAGGTATGAAATATTTTAATAAGAAGGGTCTTTTTTTCTTAGACAAAATCTGGTTTCAGCAGGCAAAAATTATGATTTTAATTTTGCACAACAGTTCAACGAATTTAAAAAATACATGCAAAAATGTGAGCTACATCCAAGAAATCATTAAAACTATATGAATAAAGGTCACAACCTTTTGCCTGTCATGTCAATCAAAATTCTCACACAAAGTTTCTAATGGCAACATTTGTTTATGTTATAACTAAAACATAATTTAAAGTGGAACTTAATAAGGCTGAATGGATTTGATATTACGTAAAACAATTCACAAACATGAAAATTCTGAGATTGAACTTTTAGACAAGAGACGCAGAACAGTGAACTTATAAGCCAAATTAAAGATCACATCCGAAAATGCTTTGGGTAAGTAATTTTAATAATTATTCATTAGAAACTTCGATTACTTTTTAATTTTTATAACATATACGATTAACTTCAAATATAAATGTGACCAGATCAGTCATGACAGAAAACCTTGAACAGCTTAGTTGTGTACTCACAACTTAACTTAAATCACATGAATAAACATATACAATATGTGACAGTAAATGATAATTTTTCTTTACAAATAGCAAGTTTTGCAGCTGTTATAAAGTTAAAAATATGTGAATGGATATCAAATGTTAGATGATGTCTTTTATTTAACTCAAGATTCTTACAAAACCATTCACATTCTAATTGGATACTTAATTCTTATTGTAATTCTTATTGAATTGACTTAAACCATGATTTTATGATTCATGAATAGAGCACAGGAATTTCAGACAATCCCAGGTAGAAAAAATTAATTTGCCACACCTTTTATGCAAAAAAAAAACAAATGTATTTTGTTCAAATGATATTAAGTATTGCAATTTAATAGAATTATTTGCAACAATTATTGTTTGATGAATTGAAAAAAATTGAATCTTGCATGCTTTTATCGGACCATTATTTTACTTCAATTATTTAAATCAAATTAGTTTAATCACTGTATGAGTTTTCTTTGTGAATTGAGACCTAAGATTCTAGACACACACAATCGGACGGACAAGTGCTCACAATACAAATATTCTCATATTTCATGTTCACATTTTTGTCACCTGCTTAATTTCCAACATTTTTGCCATTTGCAAACATGCATAAATTAAAAAGAAACAAAAGGCAAATTATGTTCAATTCAATATTGAACAAAGGCGATAATAATGCTGTCTATTGACCCACATATTAAACTACCTGTGATCTGTCGAGTAGAATATTTACCTAACAAGTATTATTATTATTATTGCAACATATTGATATAAATTTTCATGATAGACATTCTACCATAAAATCATAATAATAAAAATGAATGTGTTGGCTCGTTACACATAATAAAGGGTATTTAAAATTGAATAAATAATAATTATACTAAACTAAAGAGAATGAGAATGTCGAGACAAAATATTGAAAATTTAATGCTTGCTTAAATGATTTTAAATATTATTTCGCACATGCATGCAATACACAAATATTTGCATAGTTCAATGTGAAAGGAGCAAAAATTTGTCTATTTTACAGTTTAATTGGCACATATTTTAAAATTAATATTTGATTTTCAAGTTTTATTCTGGACTACAAGTGTTTTGGCAAGGATTTTGTTCCATTGACAGAAATCTCTTTAATTTTTTTTCTCTTAATTTTATAAATGACAAGGTCAATAAACTCATATTTTATCATTCAAATCAAAGCAACAGCTTCACTTTCAGTATTAAAATTAATGTTTTTTTCCTCTTACACTATGAGCCTCAAGAAAGAGTAACTAAAGCAATCGAGTAACGAAACAATGCATAATTCAACGTAAAAATTTAATCGTATGTCAAAACAGGTTATAATTTAAAAAAAAATATGCTACAACTTTGTTTTTTTTTTTTATATTACATTCATGAATATAAAAAAATAAATATTTTGGTACACCAATAACCGTTAAATGTGATATGACCAACACTTCTCTACAATTCATCAATTAATCATTATTCATGTGATTTTCATTGTAAATTATACTGTTAGATATGAGGTTCTCTTTATTGTTTTATTTTTTTCTGTGTTTCATTATCATTATATAAAGCTTATTAAAACTGAACAATGACATCGAAAAAAAAATTTACATATAAATACGTTATAAATATTGAGCTCCTACATGAATTTTAACATCAATTGTAAAATAAAAATAATAATAACAGAAAGCGATCACGTGTAAAGATGTGATGCAACACTTTTTTTCTCTTTTATTATTTATATTTAAATTCGTATTTATTTTTTTTTTAGTAAAGAGACGCGAAAATTAACAAAAAAATTATATGACAGCATCACTCTCAATCAAAATAAAGTCTGGATTGAAATGTGCGGTTAAACGAGATTTTTTAATAGTCCTTAGTTAAATGAAATTCCATAGACTTCAGCGTTTTTGGAAAATATCTCTTTGAACCTCAAACAGACGTGGAAGGTGTCTGCTATGATCATTTTTTACCAATGTGGACATTTTGCCTTGATTGTGTCCCAGCTGGATCAACTTTGACTTTGAAAAATTGTGCTCTCTTTGATACAAGACCAAAAATTATTACATTTCAATACTATTTTAGTCGGATGTGTTAATTCTTTTAAAATGTGCGAAGTTGGTTATCCAATAATAGTTTTCAAATGTGAAATTTATATGCTTGTTAATTAAATACTTTAATCCAAGTATGTATCTTAGATATTTCACACTTGACTATGAGTTCAATTCATTTCAAAATATCGATTTATACTTGATCTGATTGTACCATCATTTGAAATGATCCATGTGATGTGACAAAAAACGAATTAAATTGTAAAATCTGATACTTTTCTGCATTATTGAACAAACTTCAATATCTCAAAACTTAAAAAAAGACGTGAGAAAATCAAATAACCATGAGATTTTAATTTCATGCTAAATCAAAACAATACACACAAAAACATATTTAATAGTCAATAATGAACATGACTCTTCCGGTTATTTTTGTGTCATTACATTTTAATTTTGCGAAAAATCAAAAGTTCTTAAAGTTTATCAAAATAAAACTCACCGTTCAAATCAATATACGCCAATGTTGCTGGTACACCAGTCTTCCATCGTGGCATCGTCATAAACAATCGATTTTTGTACACTTCTAGTCCCATGGGTATGATGTTAGCTGGAATGAAAGTCCCATTCTCAACTGCCTCTTGACGATCTTGATCATTCCGGAATTCAAAATCGATTTGCTTCCATTGATATGCAATTTGAAGGTTATCGTTACAACTGACATAATTCAATAAGAAAAGTGATAAAGATGAAAGGATGATGGAAACATGAAATGTTGATACATGAGCCATTTTTCGTTGTTATTACGGTAACAAGTAATTTAACAGCTCGGAAGTAGGAAGGAAAGGAAGTATATTGTCCCTCGATAATTGTCTCTTTAATTTAATTAATTGAATCAATTTTTTCTTTCCTTTTTTATTTATTATTTAAATATGATTCCACTTTTTTGTATCGTTCTTGAATAACTCAAGCACAGTGTTACATAAACCAGTTCTTGTAAAAAACTTTATGAAAGGATTTTTGATTTATTCAATATGTTAAATCCAAATTCAAGTTTCTTATGGAGGTGTAAGTCAGTTAATCTTTTTTTATTTAGTTTTTAGCGTTTCATCACTATGATTTCTAATTTTGAGTTTATGACACAATCTTATTCACGCCTTTCATGGAGGTTTTTTACAACTATCTGTAAATAGAAAAAAACAAAAAATTATAAAATTGCAAAAAAAATTAAATAAACTTTTAATAAATTTTTGATTCAATATCTCTTAGGCTCTTATCCTCAGACTCAGTGAGTCCTCTCTTAAATTCTATGGCTTATGAAATTAGCATTAGAAAATATTGAAATTTTTACTTGTAAATTACTCGCTTGTACCATCAATGATGTCTTTTAACATTGAAATACTCATCAAAGTCGTGATGACTCTTCAACGATATTTTTTCCTCTCATTGCATTTGCAATAAAAAATTAAAGTCGATAAATAAATTAAATAATAAATCAAAATTAACATAAAAACTTTCAAGCACAAGTGTTAGTTTTGCAAATGCAAAAAAAAAACACTTTTTAAATTCAAACCACTATGACTTCAGTTTAAATTTGTTGTGGTTTTCAGATATTTTTTCTACGAAGTGATTGAAATCAAGTTGAATCTTTGGTTGGTAACCAATATTGCATATTAATAATAAAATTTAAAATGACTCACTTTTATTTAATTTTTTTTAAATTCCTTTTCACAGTGTAAAGTACTTGTTGTGTTGTCTTTTTTTTATATTTTATTTGAATATCAATTTTGTAGACGTAACGTCGTATTATTTTGGTGTTTGTATAAAATTTATTTTTTGTGTATTGAATGTTAAAGACAAATATTTATTATTATAATTAATATTTTTAAAATATATTATTTAATTAAAAATCACACACACAGAGTATTGATAAAATATTGACTTGATAATGACACTACTGAAGCTTTTTTATACTTAAAAATATTTATAATGTATTTAAAAAGCTTAAATTAAATTTATTTTACTTATAAATGACACTATCTGCTAATTTTTATTTAATATTGGTACTGTTTATTGGTAACTTAATTACTATCTTCAATAATATTTCTTAGAAAAATGTTCACACGGTTTAAAAATGGCTTTAAATTGGTTTTTTCTTTGATTTGTTTTTATTTTTAATTTATGAAGGCAATTAAATTGACGCACAAATTAATTTTATTATTTTTTTTTAAATCAAAGTTTTCTAATTTTATTTTATTTTCTTTTTAAATAAAATATTCCGGTTAATTTTTATTATTATTTTTTTCTCTCATAACAATCCATTCACTTTCAGTGCTTCAACTCGACTGACTTGAAGTTTAACTCTCAACAATTCTGAATGGAAGTGGATATTAAAATAAAAGCAATGAAAAAAAACTTGAATCACCGACAACCAATTTCATTATTATGTGTCTGTGTGTCGTTTAATTCAACATTTTGCTATATAATACATAGTGTGATTATATGTCTGTTATTTATGTATATAACATATATGGGAACGGGAACACTTTATATTATAGTGAGTGTTATGTTTTCCTCTTCCAAGCAATATTTATTTGTCTGTGTCTTTTTTTATTATGAGTGTACAATCAAATAATATTGCAACTTCAATTGAGAATATGGCTGGGCAATGGAATTCCATTTAAACAAAATATTTTAATGAAGATTTTTAACGATCTGCCGTGGATTTTGAGCATTGAGGAAAGTTCAGATTTCAAATGTTTAAATTTTTATTCTAAATTCAATTCCCAGCCCTTTTTCAGCAAATTGTACATAACTTGGTGTTTCGCAATAGTTTTTTTTGACTGTCATAGAGATCAAAATAAGGGGAGCTATATACAAATTATGCTCCAACACATTGGCAAATTTTATACATAAAGGTGAATCATACATAACATAATCAGTATAAAGAAGCATGAGTGGCACATGTTTGCTCGTATTATGTCGTTATATTTCATTCAGACCGTCTATCATGAAACTTAACTGTTAGAATATAAACCAACAACTTTTTCATCGTTGATACTCCAAAAAGGATAATCTAAGAAAGAAGAAAATAAGATGTATTAGAATAATTTATTTTAAGGAAAGCGATTTGATATGAAATTTTATAAAATTTATAACCAGAGTGTAAAATTTTATACTTAACACTGAAGTTTTCCAAAAAATGAAATAGGATTCTGTTCGTTCTTTTTAAATGCAACAAAGACACTCATTAGTTGACTAATTTCGTGTCTTTTTAATATCATTTAATTTTTCTCTAATGAATTTAATAGCCAAAAGTGATGATTCCAACTTTTTATCAGTAGTTTCCGTGCAATTCATGTTTCAAAATTTTCCAAGTACATACATAAATTCACATACACAAACTCAATCATTGGAAAATCCATTTTCATTTCCATGGCACGCTTATAGCACCATAACATATGTCATCTGTCTGTATTTGTACATAAATTTTCCCTGAATCATCTTCAATTTTATATTCTTTTACCCCGTTATGTATCAACTTAAAATTAGAGTCCTAGAATATTTTATGTCGTCACTATTTTTGTATGCATATGTCACAGTTCAACAAAACATTTTTTCTGATGATTTCTTAAATAACTGAAATAAAAAAATTCAAATTGATTTTTCCGTTGAATTGTGTTTTAAATAAATAACATTTTCTTTCTTGTACACGATTTTTTTATTGTTATATAAAGTTAGGATGTTGAAAGAGACGTGCGATGATATGGAAGTGTATTTCACCTCTTTGCTTCAAGATAGTACTTGTATATGTAATATTTATAATTTAAAGATTTCACAAAGAAAGACAAAGAATTTGTTCTAGTTATTTTTATTGCAAAATATGAAAAGCATTGACTTATCACTTTGAAAAAAAAACTTAAAATTCAATTTAAATTCATAACTGTCAGATTCTTGTTCAGATTAATATCAAAAACAAAATCTTTCCAAGCATTCTTCATAACATAACATTTCTCGATCATATCAAAAATTTTAAGTACAATTTTAAAATTCATTGTCATTACATATAATTTTAACATTATTACCATTATTTAATTTTCATTCATGTTTCAACAAAAAAAAAATCAGAACATAACAATAGAGAATAGACATTAAATGTAAAATAATAATATGAATTTTAACATTAAATGTTATCGTCATTATAATAATAGGACAATGACACATCGTCTGAACATTTCTCAACTTACAGCATAATGATGATGATAAAAATAATAAAATTATACTTATGTTGACATACACACATTGAAAACTTCCTAGGCTTTTTAAAAAAATACAAATTTATTTGATTCAAAAAATTTTCTTGGCTCAGAACTTGCGATAAATTAAATGATTTCATACGAAAACTATGGTAATTTATTGTGTTTTAAATTAATACCCTGTAATGAGAGTCAATTATATGTGAAACTCTGACTAGTACGATAATAATGAGGTTTTTTTGTGCAGTGCCAAAATATTATGGTTGTGATCCTATAAAATGATGTCATATGATATTGCAATAAATTTTTTGAAGTACCTTGTTCAAATTCAATTAAAGCATCAATTCATATATGATTTTAACATTTCTATTCATACGAGGTCTAAGTGAGTCCACACCGGACAATTTCGTTTGAAAAGCTAATTTTTTGCCATGAAACGCACAATTAAAAAGATTATGAATCAATAAGGTAATTGACCTAAAATGAAATAATAAAAAATTGCCAATTTTCACATTATGTTTCTCAAAAATTTTTATATGAAACGAATACAGTGGGATAAGATAATAAATATGTGTCAGGAGAAAAGAAAAATTGAAACAATTTTAATTGTGTCGCATTTTACTCTTAAAGCGAGAAGAAAAAGTGCTATGAACTAAAAGCAAGAAAAGAATCATTTATGTTCTATTGCCTTCTTTCATTTTGCAAGAAAAATCGAAATTGATCTATGCACAAAGTGGTACAAAATCGTTTCCCAAATAGTTTCATTTGCTTTTATCGAATAACATCATTATTTAACTAATTTATTTTTTCATTGTATTCAATTTTTTGGAGAAAATTTAATTTTATGCTGATTTTACCAATTTCTATTATCAATCAATTCTATATTTCATGCTTGAATGTGAAATCTGAAATCAAAAACAAAATTCAATCAAAAAAATTGTATCACATTGTCAGAACTCAATTTAGTTTTCCACTTAATATCATCAACATTTCACTATCAATTGTACATAAATCAACATTGAATAGATAATAATGAAAATATTTATAAAAGTAGGTTGATTGAGTTCAGCATTTTCAATGTTTTTAGGCTATTTTTCTAAACATGATGTGTGTGTGAGTGTATGTGTGCGAAAAACAAATTTTGAAAGGAGCAATAAATAAATATTAATGTTAAATTTCGGTTTTCAGGTCAAATTATTATTATTATTATTTTTTTCTCGCTTCCTTGACTTGATTCTTTCTTTATGCAATAAAACAACAGACTAATAGATTTTTCCACTCTTATAAAAAACCATTAAAAAATCAAGTGTGAAAATGAGTGTTGGCACGCATGATAAATTAATAATCGAAATACAAAAGAGAAATTAATTGCATGTGAAATTAAAATGAAAATTGAATTCTACTGAAGTAACAGTTTAATTCACCCATGATGTCATAATATTCTAATGGATTTTTTTGTGCTAGATATTGAAATTACGATCGTCAATATCAAATTAAAACAGTTTTTTAACATCAACTTTGAATTTTTTATAATTCTCTAATAATTTATTTATCTTTCATTTTTTTAAAACTTACATAAAATTCATGGTAAATTCATAAGTAGCTACTTGTTTTTTTTTTTTGATTTAAAAAATATGAAAACTTATATGGTTTCACTTTTAAATAAATGACTTTTTGAAAAATTTCTTCAATTCAAAATTGAACATCAAATTTATAATTGTTTAAGAATCAATTTTGAAATACTTTTTGTTGCCTCACTAGCATTCGGAATTAAGAATCGATCCATGTCCGTTATTATCAAATTTTCACCCTCGGGAACTCCATATTTGAATGTGATCAAATTCTGATGTCTTTTCTTTGCCGTTATTTTAACAATTGAACTCAATGATCTCTTTGCAACGACTTTTGCCAATTTATCTTGTCCAAGTTCCCGTAAAATAATAATATGGCTGTTTGTAAAGGCAAGTACTGTGTCATACATAAATCCATTCATGTGAACTTCTTGACAATTAAATGATCGTATGATTGATGAATCTTTCAGGAAGTTTGGCAAGTTTACTGTTTCAAAAGGTTCTTCTTCTTCTTGGAATACCTGACTCATATCGCCATCATCTGTGTCATCGATTGAAAAAACGGGCGGTACATTGCGATAACGTTTTCCATTCCGTTCATTTGGGTACACGTGACGATCAGTTAGGGGAGTTGTCGGAGTCTGCACTGGATTTACGATGTATTCAAATATTTTGCCTTTCACTTCAGCTGATTTGGTTTTCATGACTGAGGAAATTTTGCCGAACAGATCGTGTGATGATGATTTTGTTAGTTTTGGTGATGATTCAGCAGTGGAGTCTTTTTCAAGCTGTATTGAAGAAAATGAAAATTAAATTTTAATCATGAATTTTAATTTTATCTTTACCTTATCTCCATTTTGTCTCTTTTTCCTACAAACTGAACACTTTTGTAAATTATGCTCCTCCAAACAGTCCAACATATGATCTCCAAAATAGTCATGAATAGTTTCAAAGCCACCACTCAATATAGAAATATATTTGATATTTTTCTGTAAAAACGATGCAATAACCATATAAACGTATGCATCATCATCAGAGACAAAACACAAATGTTCCCCACTTGCATGTAATTCAATAGCTTGCTTTTGACTTCGAAGTAATCCATTCACTGCTGTTTGGAACGCCATCGGATCTGACAACATCAAATTATAGTCAAGATGAAATGCGTTTGATAAGTGACCATTGTTGTACTCATCTGCACTTCGACAGTCGACTAGGAAAAATTTACATGCATCTGGGTGTGATCTTTCAATTGAAGAGACTTCAACAAGTTCATTTACACTGACGGGCAAACAGAGGGCTTCAGAGAGACTTAATTTCTCTCCATTCGTTGCTTGCAATGGATTTTTTATGCCAAAAAACGTTTGGAATGTCTCAGTTTTGAAAGTTGAGGGTGTTTTTAAAGAATAATATTGAGCTAACTGCATAAAATCTTGCACATCTTCCTGTTCTAAAGCACTTGCCATGTTTTTTAAGTAATCCACAATATTTCCCTTCTCATCATTTTGCATCGACATTATACTATCACGACCATTAATCAACATGATAAGACTCATGAAGAATATTAAAAAAGGATCATTGTGTTGAAAATAGACATCCCATAAGGAAAGGACTACAGGTAATATGCAAGTACCACCAAATAATGTGTTAAACCACAATGATGCATATAATTCGGGTGTGATGCGTTTACTATCAAGGAAGGAAAGTAGTTCAGGATCGTGATATTGTAACAAAAGTCGAAGTAACGGAAAAGCATCTTTTGCATTCTTCGGTATATAACTGTCTCGTATGCTTTCAAATAGGTTATAAGTATCGGCTCGTTTCAATTTTAATGAGAGTAGAGGTAAAAGTAAATCAATCCAACTTGAATCATATTCTACATTTTTACTCTTACAATAGAATGTTAAAATTGATTCAAGATCAGACATAACAGCCATCAATTCCCAATCATCATCATTTCCAAGTTTTTCTACACTTGAGTGAATATCAGATCGGAGTTGTCTTTGATAGGGTAAGTCAAATACTTCATCAAATCCTTTCATGGAATCCTCTTTATTTCGAATGTTTAGGCAACAAAGCCACACTTCAGGACGAAGTTGTTCAGGAATTTCACGTCCTTTGCAAATATTTAAAATGTCTGTTTGCTGTAATAAAATGAAATTAAACTTATCAACATTTAATAGTCATAAAATTATGTTACTCACTCCACAATCATTTTCTAGTAAGGCTGATTCTAGTTCAACAAGCCTGAAATACAGAAAAAAGTGTAAACAAGTTTCTCAAAGAAATGAAAAAAAATCAGTGTTTCACAATATTCTTTATTTTTAAGATTACTTACCAAATCGTATCATCCATTTTATTTCACAAATTTTAGGTTTTAATAATAAATGAATTGTATACTAATAATTTTAAACGAATGTCATCAAGAAAAAAATTTGTATGATTCGAAAAATATTCAATTTAATTTGCTAAAAATTTTACAACAATATTTTTATCTTTTGATACGTATGACATTATGACAGACGTGGATCGAAGAAACTCTGACAAAATTTCATTTTCCGTCTATTTCTTCTAGTTTATTTACAAACATTGAGAGCAGTGATGGGTCTTCAATAATTTTAAGCACATAATTAGGTATGGGCCGTAAAAAATTATGCTACATCTCTGTATTTTTCTATTTTCCATTCAATCACCTTCAATTGTTTTCGTGTTATGTTCAATTTTATAAACAAATAATATAAAATTAAATTTTCAGCAATTCATAGTTAAATTCATTTTATTTTACAAAGCCTCAACTTCGAATAAGGCAAAATGAAGGTTCAAGAAATAAATATTCTTTTAGATATTGACTTTTCAAGTAAAAAAATTAAAGGATGTAAAATAGTTGATTTCGTTACGATTAAAGAATCACCTGATATTGTACCTTTTAACCTTGATAATCGGAAATGCAAAGATAGAATTGGGGCATGTGATTTCTGTTTGAATGAGTTTCAAATTTTTTTGTTTGGATCAACTTCCGACAAATCATCAAGCACTAGTGACACTAAAGTAAAAAGGCAAAAATTGTGTGCAGCTGAAAATGAAGACGATGGTAAATCTTTAGATGATAATGTTGAATCTGTGATGATTAAGGTTGAACCAGACGATAAACTGATGTATGAGGAATATCTTGATGATAATTCCAATGATATGAAAATAACTGTGGAAGTCTGTAATGTAACTGAACAAAAGACTAAAAGAGTTAAACAAAACAAAAATTTTATCGAAAATTCTGATGAATCCATAAACTGTCATTTTTGTAATAAATTAATAAAAAATCTTCAAGGACTTGTTGTGCACGAAAGATTTTGCAAAATGAACCCAAAACGACCAAAAAGTAAACCTCCGGAAGCGGATAAAGAAATTCAAGATGTAAAAATTTCAACTGATGAAACCGAAGTAGCTGCAAGTCAACCAGAACAGATAGAGGAACATAACACGTCAAACGATACAAAAGAAATTGATATCAAATCAGGAAAACTTGATGACTTTTCTAAAAATTGTCGATTTTGTAACAAAGAGCTTAAAAATCTTCAAGGTCTGGTTGTTCACCAAAATTTTTGTAAATCCAATCCAAACAGGCAAAAATTGACATTAAAACCATCAGAACCTGTGAATTGTAAAAAATGTCAAACCCTCTTTCCCAGTGAACGTTCAGTTCGTTCTCACCTTCCGTACTGTGATGGACAAAATAAAGGTGTCTTTCCACTCGATCGAGTCCCTTTTTGTAAATATTGCAATAAAACATTTACTACTTGGAGCATAGTGCGACGACACGAACAAATGAGACACGAAAAAATTATAAGATTTACTTGTGAATTATGTGGTTTTGGAACATTTGAGAAACAAAAACTTGAACTACATAAAGTTATTCATTTGGACAATCCAAAACCATATTCATGTGATATTTGTGGACCAGAGAAAACATTACGGTCATTAAATGGTGTTCGTCATCACATGCATTTGTACCACCTTAATCAAGCGAAATTCATGTGTGAAATTTGTTCAAAGAAATTTTTGGCCAAATCAAGTCTGATGCAACACGTACAAACAAAACACAATGAAATGAGAACTTTCAAATGTCCTGACTGTGATAAATACTTCAAGAGTGCAGCATGTGTTAAATCCCATCGATATAAGGTACACGTACCTAAAGAAAAGAAACCTAGAATTATGTGTCCACAGTGTGATTATATTACACATGATAAACACACTTTTGAAAGACACAAATTGATCCATTTAGATGATAGTGAAAAACCCTTCCATTGTCAATTTTGTAAAAAGGGATTTACGAGTTTAGGCAATAAAGTTAGACATGAAAAATCTCACTTGGATATTAGGGACTTCATTTGCACTTACTGTCAAAAAGGTTTTAGGACAAAAGATGATTTACGAATTCACATAAGACATCACACAGGTGAGCTTTAAATATTGTTTTATGAATATTTACCAGAAATATTATTTTCTAATATATTTTAAGGGGAGAAACCGTATGTATGTGAAATTTGTGGTCAGAAATATGGTGATCGTGGTTGTTACAGATCACATTTAATTGGACACGAAAGACAGTTGGGAATAGTTTTGGATAAGAGCATTAAAAAGTTTTTAGTTCAACCAAAACTTATTGACAGTCTATAGAAAAACTAATCCCTCAGTATTATTTGTATAAAAATTTTGATATTATATTCAATTTTAAATATTTTTTACCATTAGTTCGAAATTTTAAAAATAAAACAATAATTCGAATAGCACATTATGGTAATATTTTATTGTAATTTTGTTCCAAGGCCTGACTAATTTTAAGTTTTAACAAAATTTGAAACAAACTGAAAATGAATCTAAATAAACACAAAATATAAATAAATAAAATTTTGTTATGAATTTTGTTTTTATTTTACACAGTATAAATTAATATTTAAAAATTAAAAGATCGTAACAATCCAAACATTCCTGTTTGAGTTCGTTTTTTTCTGGAATCTTTTTGTTATAAAACTAAAAAATAAGGTTGAAACTTGTTCCTTGAAATGGCTTGTCAAGACATAAATATACTGATAGAATTTGATCCAACAACTCGAGCAGTTTCTAAATGTAAAATTATCAAAAACGTCAAAGATCTAGTTAAGACATCAAAAATAGCATTGCTCGAATTCCAAAATGAATCAACTGATTTGATTGGGGAATGTGATCAATGCTCTGAAGAGTTTGAAATTTTTGTGTATGGCTTGAATTCCAATGAAACTCTTTCATCTCAATGTAACCCCGTTCAAAAATATGAAGAAGAATTGGTAAATTTTGAAGCTAATGCTGTAAAAGAAGAAATTTGTATTATTGAAAATTATGTGAATGAGAAATCAGAAAATGACGAGACTTTGCATGAAAAAGATGAACCAAAAAAACTAAGGAAATGGAATCGATTCGGAAACAAAGGCAAAAAACATAGAAAATCTGAAGTTCGTTCACCACCAGAAATTATTCCAAAAACCGATGATGGGTATCTGATTTGTACTAAATGCAAATCAGAGTTTTATTGTGGTCGATCATATTCAAAACATAAAAATATCTGTGATGGAACATTTCTTGGTCGTTTTCTTGGTGGACCTAATCCTCGATGCTCTCATTGCAATAAAATGTTTACTACATGGAGTTCGGCTCGTTTTCATGAAAAAACTGAACATACTGGGACAATTTTCTTTAAATGTGACATTTGTGGGTATGGTACGAGATACAAAAGTTCCATGAATGCACATGAGCAAAAAGGACATTCAAATGATCCAAAACCTTTTGTTTGTGACTTGTGTGCATATCGCTGTGGTTCAAAAAATAGCATGATAACGCACATGAAGATGGATCATTTGAAACAACACCTATTCAAGTGCGACTTCTGTCCTTTTGAGAGTGCATTGAAATGTATATTAAGAATTCATGTAAAAACTCACTCAAAGAATGACAAAGAACAAATGAATAAAAGTGGTAAGCACAATGCAAAAAAAGTTTTCAATGAAAATTCTGTTAAATTTCATGATGAAATTGAACGAACTAAATCTGATATCTTAAAAGACTTAGTTGGAGCTAAAAATGATAATAAAAATGAGCAGAGCAAAGATGAATTGAATCAAAAATCAATGACACACACACAAAAAGAAGATATTCAAATAACTCATGATGGATATTTGATATGTCCGAAATGCAAATCGGAATTTTACAGTACAGTAGCCCTAGCAAAACATAAAAATGTCTGTGATGGAAAATTTCTTGGTCGTTTTCTTGGTGGACCCAATCCTCGATGTACGTATTGCAATAAATCATTTATAAATTGGAGTTTGGCTCGTGTTCATGAAAAACGAGATCATACAAAAACTATAAGCTACACATGTGAAGTATGTGGTTACAATACAAAAATTAAAAGTTCAATGGATTTACATCGACTTAAAGGACATACAAACGATCCAAAGCCTTTTGTTTGTGACTTGTGTGGATATAAAGGAGGTTCAAGAAATGTCATTCTAATGCATATGAATAAAAAACATTTAAAAAAAAATATTTATAAATGTGAAGTCTGTCCATTTGAGAGTATAACTAAAACCTTTTTAAAAACTCACATGATAAAACATGATACATTTAAAAAATATTCGTGTTCATTGTGTGACCAAAAGTTTAAATATCAACCATCACTTTCATTACATGAATATCGAGTTCATAATATTGGTCAAAGAAGAAAAATAAAAATATTTTATTGTGACCAATGTGACTATCAAAGTGAGAAAAGGCATAATTTTGAAATACACAAATCAAAACATGAAGGTGGCCCAAAACATTTTTGTCACATCTGTAATAAGAGTATGTTGACAAAATATATTTTAAGAGCTCATATGAGATGTCATACAGAAGATCGTCCATTCAAATGTAATTTTTGTGAAAAGTCATTCAAAAGGAATTCAGATCTAACAATGCATACACGTTATCACACTGGAGAAAAGCCCTATGAGTGTGAAATTTGTGGCCAGCGATATTCGGATCGGGGATGTTATCGATCACATTTGATGGTACATGAAAAACAATTAGGAATAACTTTAGATAAGAGTGTAAGAAAATTTCTTGATAAAGTGAATTAAAATGAAACACAAAACAGAATGTTGTATTTTTATTTTTCAGTCAAAGTCTTACGAAAATTTTTTTTGATTTGTTAATTTAAAACTATATCAGGCTTCAAAAACTTCTTGACACTTTTATCCAATATGATGCCCAGTTGTTTCTCGTGAACAATTAAATGTGATCTGTAACATCCTCTGTCCGCATACCGCTGTCCACAAATCTCACATTCATAAGGTTTCTCGCCAGTATGATATCGTGTGTGGATTTTCAATTCAGCTTTGCGTTTGAATGTTTTTTCACAATGCTCACATTTAAACGGTCGGTCATCTAAATGCACAGTCTTATGAGCTCTCAAAGTGTATTTTGAGCCGAATCCTGTTTTGCAAATATTACAAAAATGCTCTTGTCGATCTTTTTCATGGATTCCTCTGTGATTTCCTAAACTGGTTTTAGAGTGTGTCACAAATTCACATTTCTCACAAGAATATCTTTTCTTTTCATGCACGTGATAATGATGCAGTCTCAGTCCAGCATCATGTTTATATTTTTTGTTACATAAAGGACATACAAAATTTCTCTCATCAATGTGTGATTTCATATGCGTTTTCAAATAAGCTTTCGATATGAATTTAGACGAGCAAATTTCACACATAAAATGAGTTCTTTTCAGGTGTTTTCTCTTCATGTGGTTTAAAATTGTCCCATGAGTACCACATTGAAACCCACATAAATCACACATATAAGGTTTTGCAACTCCCATGTGTACTTTAATTTTATGGTGTTTCAGTGTTTGCTCATATTTTGTACTATAACCACAAAGTTCACAAGTAAAACAAATCGTTTTCAGATGTTCTTTTCTTTCATGTCTTCGAACGTAACTCCAGCCTGAGAATGATCTATCACAAAAACTACATTTAGGATTTGTTCCACCATGAAATTTGCCAATATATTGTCCTGTGCAAACATTTCTATGCTGGACCAAGGAAGGGAAACTAAAAAATTCAGATTTACAGTTAGGACAGATCCAATATCCATCTTCATTTTTTTGAATAGTATCTTGGAGTCTCTTTTTTTTGTACGATTTTTTGATCAATGTTTTACTTTTTGCATTTTTTCTTATATTGTTGATGGTTTTTGGTTCTTCTATTTTATCTTCATCATTTAAAGTGGTCTGTACTTCATCATTTTCCACTACAAAAATTTCTTCTTTAAAGATTGGCGGCTCAATATGTACAGGTTCCACTTCAATTTTATCCAATAATTTGTCTTCATTACTAGTGTTAGATTGTAATATAAAATTATCCTTTGAATTGTATTCATACAAAAAAAATTCTAACTGTCCTGAACACTGTTCACAATTTCCAGTACGATCAAATTCATGTTCAATATTCAATAGTGAAATCTCATTTGTCTTGATTAAACTTTTGATATCCTTTACAATTTTGAATTTGGTAATTTTCCCGGAAATTGAATTAAATTCTAAGAGAATATTTATTTCTTGGGAAGTCATGTTTTACTCCTATTATTTTTGAACATTTGTTTGGTCTATCAGCTGTTTTTTGTTTACATTTTGCCATGTTCTGTTTTCATTTCTGTCTTATTTAAATTTCAAAATAATTGCATGCAATGAGCGTTATAATAAAAGTTTTGAAGAAGTTTTTTTGTAACGATATTTTTTTTCAATTCATCGAACTGTTCAGTGATTAGAAATTCTCATATTTTTAAAACATTTTATTTTTAACTAAAATTTCTTTATCTTATCAATGAATATCTATATTGATAAGAATCCTATTGAAGTGTAGCTATCAAAAACTAAACATAAGAAAAAATGATAAGATAAAACGAATTTGTAGTAAGTTAACGGTATGAGCTCATTCTTGTTTCAACCCTTTTAAAAGTCAAATCATTTTCACCTGCCATGTCTAAAAATATAAGTATTGCTCTTGATATTGGTTCTACCAAAATTGTGGCAGCTTATTGTAATGAAAATGGTCAAGCATTTATTTTAACTGACCCTCAAACAAATCGATGGACAATTGCTTGTATTGGATTCTCAAATCGTCAAAGATTGTACGGATTTGCTGCTGAATGTCAAGCGAGTACAAATCCAAAGAATACTATCTTTGGAGAAGGTAAATTTTAATTAATTTTTTAAAGCTTTAAAATATTTCTCTTCGGTTATTATAGATTTAAAAATGATTCAATCGAAGATCAATGATGAATTATGTCCTATTCGATATAGTTATGATCAGAATAAAATTCAAGTGATTGTAATTGATTATCAAGATAAAACTGAAGTAATTTATCCAGAACAACTTTTTGCAATGATTTTATTAAAAATAAAGCAAAATGCTGAAAATCTTCTTCAAGCTCAAGTAACAAGTTGTGTAATCACCATTCCTTCAACATTTACTTTTCAACAACGTCGTAGCATGGAAGATTCTTGTAAAATTGCTGGATTTAATGAAATCAAAACGATAAATGACACTACAGCTGCAGCGATTACTTACACTTTAGAAAAAAATCTCATCAATGAAGGTCATCATATCTTAATTTTTAGCATTGGTGCGTTGTCAACTGAAGCTTCAATCGTTTACGTGGACAAAAAATCAATTTCAATTAAAGCGTCATCAGGTGAACTTAATTTAGGTGGAAGCACATTCACACATAAACTCACAAAATATTTTATTGATGAGTTCCGTAATGAAACTTCTATAAATCTGACAAATAATGAAGTGGCAATTGCTCGTCTCCGTGAAGGATGTGAAACATTAAAGAAAAAGTTGTCTACAAGTGAGTCAGCAAAGGTCACACTTGAGACATTTTATGAAGGGAAACCATATGAACTTATTATGACACGTCAAATATTTGAACTAACATGTGCTGATATCTTTCATAAAATTATTACAGTTGGCAGGAGACTATTTCAGTCTACATTTATACAAAAATCATCAATTCATGCAACGATAATTATTGGAGGTGGAACTCGAATTCCAAAAATTCAACAAGATTTAAAATCATTTATGCATGGTGAAGAACTTTCACGTGTTTTAAATCAAGATGAGGCAATTGCAATCGGAGCTGCTTATTATAATGCCGGTTTAATTGACGTTGAGGAGCCACCAAAACCAAACAGTTTATTTGGGGAATGTTCGGGATTGGATATTGCCAAAATGCAACTTTTACTTAAAAGGATGGACGAAGATGAGATATTACTTGTGGAATATATGAGTCAAGTAAATGATCTTGAAAAGTTATGTTACTCATATAAAAGAGCGATAATCAAACATAATGTTGACGTTGAAGATGAAAACTTGGTTGTACGAAAGTGCAATGAAATTTTAAAACATTTAGAAAAAAATGAAAATTCAAAATTTGATCGCAATGATTTCAGGAGAATGTCTAAGGAATTAAAAGAGGTTTACTCGGCTGCATGTAATCGCAAAATTGAGTCAACAAAAGAAGAATCGAACTCTCCACCTAAAGTGGAAACAAACGTCATTCTTCCTCCGAAACAAAGTGTGGTCATAAGAGAAGAAAAGTCAGGTCAGGAACTATTTGATCAAGGTGTTGCTTTGTTCGTGTCAGAAAATTACAAGGATGCCTTAGAAATATTTTCATATTTTATTCAAATTACTGGCAAATCAATTAACATTACCAACATTACAATACATGACCTTTATTCGTATCGTGCTCAATGTTATTTTCATATGAGAAAATATGAAAAGTTTTTCGATGATTTTGACAAAATTCCAAAAGATAAACGCTCGACTGACCTAAAAAAATTGTCTGAAAAAGCTTATGTGGAATTATTCATGACAAGAGGAAATAATGCACTTAAAGATGTTCATAAGCGATTTAAAGGCGATGCAGAACATGTGAATATTGCTCTTTCCGTGCTGAATAGTGTACTTGATACACGTCCAAGTGACATAAAATCCCTTGAGCAATTACGACTTACATCAAATTTACTTCACACAAGGTCCATTTTACATTTCCAATTGAGAAATGATGATCAAGCGATCGTTGACTCATATAAAAATATGAAATTAATTCATGAAGTAAGAGATTTAAACGAAGAACGTGACAAAATGTATTGGGAGTTAGGGCCTTATTTGAAAACGATCAAAATTGACCAATTAAGAGCAAAATATGGCCAAACATCAGTCGAACAGATGATTTACATTAAAAGCTGCATTAAGCAAAGTCAGAAAACGAAAAAAGGTGGTAAATTTTATTGTTGCTGAAATTCAAAATAAAATTCAAGAAAATTAGATTTCAATTTTACATGTATTTATAACTTAATTATTATCTTAATCAAATATTTACAGTAACAACTTAAATAAGTTTTGTTTTAACATTTTCAAATAATTTTTGTGTTTTTTTTTGTATTTTGTGATACAAGTAATTAATTCCGATGAATTTAGAATTTCACCTAAACAGCAACTACACTGGTATTTCCTGTTATACATTTGATTTCAAATTAATGATCTATGTAATTAAAATTGATTTTTTTTTTGTCAAATATTTCGATTTATATTCCTTTTATTGAATAATTTATTGGTTTTTCTATCCAAAACTTGACATAACAAGTGAAAGTAGGTTCATTACCATCAAACTTGAATGAATGTTCTATTTTTGCAATAAAATTTTGATGGTAGAACTTGATTGAAATTTCAAAAGCCGGTTTGACATAAAAATTGATGACTAATTAGATATTATTTAACAATTTGACTCAATTTCTATTTAAAATATTTTTTAATTGATTCTATTTTTATGAGTATTTGCTTTAAAGTCACATTACAAGCTATATATAAATTAATTTTAAAACAATAAATAGTCGATGTGGAACATTTTACGGTTAACTTATTTTTGTGGTGCATACGTGCGATTTTTGTCGTCAATAATTTTTAATGAGTAAAAACTTTCTTTTACTTTATGATTTAAATTTTCTATACAAAATACTATATTTCAATAAATATTGCTATATTTATGATAACGAAAAATTCGTATTCTGATGATTAATGAGAAGTTTTTTGCTTAAACATAGTAGATGAATTATAAATTATAACTAGAGTCAGTTGATGTTTCATTATCACTTCGTTTACTTCGATACAATCTCTTGAACCTATTAATTCTGTTCTCACTCCAATGTTCTTTGATCAAATCAGCTCCTTTTTCTGCGATCATAATTACAGGAGCATTTGTGTTTGCACTTACCATTTGAGGCATGATACTTGCATCAATAACTCTCAATCGATGCACTCCATAAACTCTTAATTGTGGATCGACGACTGCCTTTTGATCCCAATATGGACCCATTTTGCATGTTCCAATCGGATGATAAATTGTAGCAGAGTAATATCTGATCATGCATTCCCAATATGGATCACTGTACATTATGAGGTGTGCACAGTCTGGAAATTTGTGTGGACTTAATTGAGACCCAAAGCGTTGAAGGGATTTTGTTCTTGAAAGGGCGATTGCAATTTTAGTGCCTTCAATTAAAGTTTTAATATCGTGATCGTCTGCAAAATAATTTGGATAAATGTATGGATAATCAAATGGATTTGAGCTTCTCAATTTAATTGAACCAATACTTTTAGGACGCAATAACATTGGAAAAATACTATATGCATCCATATTGTTAATAGGTTCAAATACTGCTCGATAAAACGATTCTTTTAATCCATGTGCTTTTTTTAGTTGATTTCCACCATCAGAATTTGTGGAACCTGATACAAAATGAAATTCAATATCGGGAAAATCTTGAGATGCATTTACATATTTCGTATTCACAAAAGCTAGCCCTTCAACACCTCCCATAATTGTTAAAGGACCTTGACCAAAAATTGCATATTCAAGTACTGTTGACATTGTGTGAAATCGTTTCTCTACAACTGAAACTGGTTTGTTGACCATAAATGTGAGTCCACCTAACGCGATATGATCTTGAAGATTTTCACCTACTGCCAAATCACTTATAACAGGAATACGATGTTTGGCTAACTCATCTCTTGGACCAACTCCCGATAACATTAATAATTGTGGTGAATTAACAGAACCTCCTGATAAAATTACCTCTTTAGTTGCTCTGACATAATGGATTCTTTTATCTCTAACAAATTCGACTCCAAATGCTGTTTTTGTTTGAGAATCTATGAGGATTTTAGTGACATGAGCATACATAGCTATGTGTAAATTTGGTCTTGATCTGGCAGGTCGTAAAAATGCTTTTGAAGTACTACAACGACTTCCTTTGCGAATTGTACCTTGAGCGATCATAAATCCAGTTTGTTTTTCACCATTCAAATCGCGGTTATCATACCCTAGTTCGACTCCAGCTTCGACAAATGCTGCTGCGAGTGGAGTGTGATATGGTGCTTCACCAACGGTCAATGGTCCACCTGTACCATGATACGGAGTTTGTGCAAGATAGGGATTCTCTTGATCTTCACTTTTCTTAAAGTAATATAAAATATCTTCATAACCCCATCCTGGATTTCCAAGAGACTCCCATAAGTCATAATCTTTTCTATTACCTCGTAAATATAACATATAATTTAATACACTACTACCTCCAAGAACTTTACCTCTTGGCCAATTACATCTTCCTCCTTTCATTGCTAAGCAAGCTTTCCCCGTTGGTTCTGTTTTATACTTCCAATCTAATTTACTCAACTGTAAATAACCTGCCATTAACGGAACATCACTTATTTCAGTTTCATCACCACCTGCTTCTAATAGTAAAACTTTCCAATTTTCATTTTCCGATAATCTTGATGCAACAACAGCACCCGCTGAGCCTGCACCCACCACAATAAAATCGTATTCGGAAAACATCATATCAGTCTCAATATTCGTTATTTTTGCATCCATATCAATTATATCTTCATATTGAAAATAAGCGATTGCTGCAACAAGCATTGGCACAAACCAGCCTATACTACTAGCGGCTGATGCAGCCGCACCAATTGCCGATTCCATTGATTAAAAATTTATTTATACTCAAATTCACTTTTATTTATATTTATATCTTCTTCACTTTTTATTATTAAAAAAAAAGTTTTTAATTATGTTCAATACTTTCTAATGTGATGCAATTTCTAGAAAATTGAATTCACAAGTCACAGTCATCAATTTCAGGAATATTGAATGATTTTCAGTATATTTTTTGAATATGATTCATTTTATGAGTCTTACATGAAATTTAAAACAAAAAATTTCATATTAAATTATTTTTTTAATTATGTGATGTTACCAGTGATTATTAAAATTTAAAATAATAAATTTTATGAATGATAAGCACACACGCGTTTGTTTCTACTAATTTTTAACGATTAGTCCAGTTTGAGTGTTTGTATTTGACTAAAACAACTACTCTGATTTACTTGTTGTTTAAACTCTTTTATTATTTTGATATTATCATTTCTTTTACTTTTCCAAGTCTACATACTGGTTATTATATAGTATCGGTAAAAATAATATGCATGCATAGAAAATCATATGGAAACATACACTTAGGTATGTCGAAAAATTTTGATTTTATTTAAATTAAATATTAATCTACCAGGCTCTAATTTTCTTGTGTTGATCTCAGCTCCAAGTATTAGTTCTGATGTGGATTTGAATTGAAATTTCCACACTTCTATAAGACTTTTGACTCTAATTTTTTCATACGTAAATTTTGACCATACCTAAATTTCATATACAACAACTATGTATCATCATTATAATATAATAATGAACTGGCATGATATAGTAAGTGAAAGAATTTTTAATAATTTCAAGAGTACCGTTGTTTGTTTTTTTTTCTTTTTCATACACACATTATTTAAACGTATCATATGACTGCTCCGTTGCTGCTATAACTGTGATATGTTAATAATACATTGAAATGTCTCTTTATTAGCAATGTCATTGCTAAATAGTTCCAAAGAAATAATAAAAAGCACCGTTTTTTTTCATTCATTGTTTACTCAAGAAAAATCATTAAAAAAACGCAAAAAAAATAATAAACAAACAAAAATGTATTACGATAAGTGAATGAAAGTGCAAAAATGTACTTGAATGGAATAAAAAATAATACAGTTTGTGGTTTATGATCAATGAGTTTTTTGTAACGAGAGTAAAAACATTGTTTTTTAAAGACAGCTGATCATACATCACATTCATAGCTGTAATGCTGAATGAGAATAATCTACTTGAATTTCTTTACTCTCATTATCAATGTATTTGTTGATTTTTTTTCTACAATCGTGCAGTGCTTTTAAATATTTTTTTTTTTTTAATTCACGATGACATGTTCTTCTTCACGTAGTTATTTTTAACTGAAATCGCATTAATTTGAATTTTTTGGAATAAAATTTTATAGTTTTAAAAATTGCAAAAAAAAAAAGTGTCTGTTAAAATGCATTTGTATTCGGTTTAACGTTACACGTTTAAAAATTGAAAGTGGTTTAGCAAGAAAATTCATTTTTAAATTTAAGGAAATTGAAGCACATGTTTTAAAGTTGCGAAATTAAATCTTTACTATCCCTTTCATAAATGAATTGCAATAATTACGTGCTATTATGAATGTATTTCATTTTATCTCGTTTCAACGGAGAGAAATTTCGAACTACCTTGAACTTGATGCTAAAAAGAAAAATTTAAAAAAAATGAAACTTTTAAATAAAACGGTGTAATGAAGTGCATTTTTGTGTAAATTATTATTTTTTCTCCTATTGAATATTCCACAGGAGTGAAATTTCGTTGAAATCTTGAATTTACGAGCAAAACTGCCAAATCTCTTTCCAATCATGTTGGTTAAAGCGTTTCAGCCAAAGCGCGATGTATCAATGTGTACTTGTACCAAGTGGTCATAAAAGTGCGATTCTTCAAAATAAATTTATAAAAAACTAACCGCCTGATGCCGATGATCGTAAATTTTAGATAACATCGAATCTAATTTTAGATTTTGTATTTGATTTAAGATTTTATTGATTTTTTTTTATCACGCACACGTTCTTTTTCTAGTAACTTTAATTTCAAATTTATTTTTACAGGTGACAGCAAGATTGTCATGACAAATTTTTCCATGTTAAAACAGTCTAAATATTGTGAATTTCATACTTTTTTTTAAAAGTCAATGTCAAGGTAAAAGTGTGCATAATCTGTATTTATACATGTTAAATGTAATGTTTTTGCTTAAAAGAAAATATTATGGTAAGAAAAAATTTAATAATATAGGAAAAAGTTGAAAAATGATTGTAATGATGTAATTATACTTGTAACTGGTTGTATAACTTTCTTGCTCGTGTGATGTCTCACATAATGAAAAGTTATGTTAAATGTACTAGATAAGATAAAAAAAACATAAGGTGAATAATCTTGGAATTAAATGGCAGTTAGCTTCACTTTAATACTCTCTTCTCTTGAAGTTTTCGTTCATTTGGAAGCCGCGATGATATTTTTGATTTGACAATATTAAATTTTTGATAAAATTGCCAAATTATTAAATTTTAATTCGTCGTTTCATTCAAAAGTATTCATTTGGTATTCAAAAATCGAGTTGATGTTGAAATAAATCGAGTTGCTTTGACAATTCATATCATTTCATGAAATTTATTTTAAAAAGGAACCTCAAACTTAACGCTGTGTGTATACGAAAGTAAAATATTGATGCGACTTTTTTAACTGGTTCTTTCACTTGTCCAAACGTACTTTTTTCATTAAATTCAATACTTTTAATTTGACTTTACAAGTGTGAATCGAACTCTTCAATTGGGATTACACAAATAAGTTACATGCGACCAAACAATCGACATTCTTTCACACACCTTCATATCTGTAATAGACAGTACTGTGCTATAAATAACTAATGATATTACTTAATAAGCATTGCAACCAGACAATGAATGTTAATTTTACTTTTTTTTCCTATTACGATATTTTTTTTAATGATGACACACTTTTCTTTTTTATTCAGGTAATTATTCAAAATTAAAAGAATGTCATATGGTTGCATTGTTAACTATTTTACATTTTTAAATTAAATTTGTGGTAAATTTAATTAGAATAAGAGTTTTTTTATTTCATTTTTGGCACAAGTTTTTGTCCTTCCAAGAAAAATTTAAAAAAAAAATTATAATTTTGAGACGTTACAGGAAACAAAAGCAGGATAAAATATATTTAAAAAAAAAAAATAAAATAATAATTTTCTTGAAAGGGCTTTTAACAATAAAATTCAAATTATATTAAAAACATGTCAAGGTTGAAATAAGTATACTAAAATTCAGAAAAGTTATTTATCAACAAAAGAAAGCAAATTAATTTTCGATATTATTAAAAGAGAAGAAAGTGAATTGTGAAACATATTGAATGCAACAAAGTCAGTCTAATCTATTAACTGTGATAATAATAAAAAATAAATAACAATAATATTTACGAAATATATATATTTAGCTTGCATAATATTCATAGAAATAGTAGAAGCATCAAAAATTAACAATGTTGATAAACAGTTTTTTTTGTTAGACATGTGAGATTAATTTTGAAATCTTGCCAGAAATTTCTCCAAACATGAAAAAGTTCAACAACATATTTTTTTTTGTTTTGTGTTTCCTTCTTGTTACTTGTTGACTCACAAAGTTTTTTTTATTGTATTTTTCTCTGTTTATATTTTAAAATTTGATTTTCATAGCAGAGAAAACACGTACACACCTTTGATTAGGATGTCCGAAATTTTTTCAATGTGAAAAAAAAATCAATTGTATAAATTTCAAGTCAAAATTTGTCTAACTTTTTTAAATTAATTTTTGTGAGTTTCAACAGGCATTGACCTCTTTGCATTTTGTTAGGCCATGTAATTGGACGCCCTTATTCATTATAACAATTGTTGAAATTTCATAGTAATTGTAAATAATGATAAAATATTAGTACAACTTTTTTAAAATCGCGAGATAATCTCTTCTGCTCAAAATTTATCATTTACGTATTTTTTTTTAAAAATAACCAGAACTGAGATTATTTTTAATTTGCCCATAGTACCAATTCTTCATTCATAACTGCAGCAGTCATAATTTAAGCTCAAACGGTATAAGGCAAAACAATTTTCTTTGTCTTGAATATATTTATTATTAGTTAATATTATTATTAGTTATTGAATAATCAAAAAAAAAAATTATTATAATTTACTATTAAAATCAAAAATATGGAATACGAATTAGATTCCAGAAAAGATGATGATCGTGCAAAGATTTTTCTTCTGAAAGGCGATCGATTTTTTGATAATTATGATTTTGTTAGAGCAATTGAATCATACAATGCAAGCATTTGTTATGCTTTACCATTTTCCTCACAACTGCCAATAGCATACATGCAACGTGCGAAAGTATATCTAAAATTAGGATTAAGCAAAGAAGCTTCCAAAAGCTTGGAAATGGCGATGAATATTGATAGTTCAAATGGAATTGATGAAGATGTTCGAATTAAATTATATCAACAGCGGGAAAAAGTGATTGAAAAAATAGGAAATGAAACAATGAATCCCTCATTTAAGAGGAAAACTTATGAAAAAGTTCTTGCTGATCCTCAAATTACACACAATTTTCATAAAAAAGTGCCATTTGCTTCTGAATGCTTAGAAATAATGGAAAATAAATTGTATGGAAGATATTTAACAACAAATAAGGATTTGATTCCTGGACAAATTCTTTCCATTGAGCCTGCATATTGTCGTGTTTTGAATAAAAAATTCATCTATAAAAAGTGTACTCATTGTCTAAAGTCATGTCATTTTAACCTGTTTCCGTGTTCAAAGTGCTCTATGGCCATGTTTTGCTCAGAAAAGTGCTTAGATTATTCAAAAACCTATCACAAATACGAGTGTTCAATAATGGGATTGATATATAACGTATTTTGCGATACTGAACATGAATCGTTACCATGGATGGCTTTACGCCAACTTTTACTAACGCTGAGATGGTATTGGCGCTTTCAGGATCTCTTAAAATTACTTGTTGATGCTACAAGTGAGACTTTTAACTTTCAACGGTTTAATTTTGAGAGAGCTGTTCAGAAAAATTACATGGAATATATTCTCAGTTTAACAACAAAACCTGTGGTTGATGAGGAATTTGATCAAATAAAGGAAATTTGTGATAAAATTATTGATGCACTTATGAATAAATCAGTGTTAAAGGATGAATTACGAGAATACGCGTTACATGATATCACTTTAAATTTACAAAAATATCGAGAAGTTCTCACAAGGATTTTAATTAGATTTTTTTATGTTAATCTCACAAATGTTTATAGTTTGGTATCAACACCTGAGTGGTGGGACAAAAGTGAAGCAATGAAAAATGAGTCATTTGCTCTTGCAGTTTTTCCATTTACTACCCTCATAAATCATGCTTGTGTCTCAAATGTTAAAGCACTTTTTGTTGGTGATGGTGGCACAGATTTTATGATTTATGTGAATCGACCGATTGCAGCGGGAAAACAAATTTTCATAACATATCAGAAGGAAATGAATTATCTGGAAACACCGTTGGAACAACGACGACAAACAATATGGAATGAATTTGGGTTTATTTGCAACTGTATTGCATGCACAAATAACTATGCAACTTCGAATAAACTGAAACACATGTGCTTACTCTCAAATGAAGAAAAGGAATTCATTAAAGAAAATTATGGATTATTGTCAGACGATGATAAATCGAGTCTAAAGGCAGCAAAACAAGCAATCAAAATGTATGGAAAAATTCTAGTCAAATATGAAAAACAGTATCCTTGTATGGATGTCAATCAAGTTGAATTGTTATTGGATCATTGTATGTTAGTGTTATACAGAAATAGACCGTTTTCTTATGAATTGTAAATAATTTGTGTTTAAGTTAATAAAATGAAAAAACCTCGCACAAAAACCTTAATCTTTAAAATAAGTAATACAAATTTCTAATTTTTTTAAAGACATTTTTTTTTTAATTTTATTATTAAAGAGATTTCATTGCAGCATTTCCCACATCTATCAATAGGTTACTTTGAGGTTTAATAATATTTGAACCACTTGGAATAACAGGTGTTGGTGTAATTTTAATATTATGTTTCTGCACATCTTGTACATGCTGGACCAATTGAGGTGCCATTGTCTTAATAAATCCTCGTAATAAAAATTGCAATAAATTATTAATCATACTTGAAATGACAACAATTCCCGATATAATTGAGCACAAACGAACACAAAATTTAACAATATTATCACGATCCAAATTGACAATTACTTTCAATGCTGACATATCATATTTGAAATACAATCCGGGTACTCCATGGGATCCACCATGATGGTCTATAATACGGGCATTTTCCTTCACAGAATATTGAAATGTTTTTACTGTGCTAAATGTTGCTTGAATATCAGTTGGAACAACTTCAATGTAATATTGCATCATTGTCGAAGGGTCTGTTAAAACTTTTTCTTCACCTTCCTGTAAAAAAATTATATGAATTTTATTTTTTTAATGTACTTTAAAAGCATACCAAAGGATGAACAATGCCTGAAGTGTGAGTTCCGAACGAAAATCGGTGAATTCGATGTGAGAAATTTGAAAGTGCCGGAGAATCAAACACTAAATTTAAATGAATATGTCCATTCGGAAAATGCAAACTTCGCCCTGCTGTAATGTGAAAATTCCCTGACACTTTATTGAGCGTTAAGGACCCATGAACTCTGCATGCATCATGTGGTTTGTTAGGGATTTTCGTTCGTTTTGGCATTGTATAAATAGTTTCTTGTTGTTCTCCCTTGTACAAAACTTCAGCAATTGAATGATATTCTTCACGTAAATAGCTATTCAAATGTTGAATGTAATCAAAATACATTTGTTGGTTTGGACACAACTCCCACCATGTGTCCTCTTCTTCCAGAATTCCAAAGGAGAAAACATTCTGGTTTGTCGAGTCCAAAATATCAGCTCCTATGCTTTTACAAGGCATAGCAACTGTGAGATCTATGTTAATTTTTAACTTTGACAAGTAATCAGTATCTGGCTCAAATTTAAATAAAAGCTTCCTTTCTAAATAAAATCTTGTCTCCGTATAAATTAAAATAATGATTATGATACGACTTAGGATTGAAATGCCACCTCCTACAGTCGTGTATTCCACGTAATCCTCAGCGATTTTAGGAAATGCATCTAACTTTTTTACTGCCTCGATTGCACTTGTTGTAGGAGTTGGAGACTCATGTTGAACTTTTCGCTGACGAAGAGAGTCTGCCATATTAAAATTTATGATAAACCGGCACAATTATTAATAAAACAAGGAAAATTTTATTCGACAAAAATTAATCTAGACAATAATAAAAAAAACATAAACAGGCGCTATTCATTTACACCACCACTAAAAAATAAACTGTGACTATTAAAATAACATTTCACAACCGTGAATAGTGTTTTTGAGATTTTTTTAATTAAATTCAAATGGAACTTTTCTTTTCAGGATGATTTTAAATTCATATTTTTTGTATATAAAATGAAATAAAAATGTTTCATATTCCCCTCCCCTTAAATCAAAACTTCTTGCATGAAAATCGCCTTTAATTCAAAATTTGTGTACTAGGCAAAACGTCAAAATCAGCCGGCTAATGTTTATTTGAAAACATTACGTAAATTCTTAATGTTCAAAAGATTTTTTCTCTAATAATTTATTAAATTCATACAATTGTTTTTTCTGAATGCGATGGTTTTAAGAATCCGTCGCCCACAAAATTTAACAAAACCACAAATAGCTTTTGGAATCATTGTTGGTGTACTTTCTGGTGCTTATATCTATCAACCATATTTCATCAATCAAAGAAAACTTCAACAAGAAAAATTAGCAGCACAACAACAAAAAATCAAAACAGAATCTGAGAATAAACAATAAATTTAGTTTGCAAATCAATTTTCAACAGTTACAAGATGGCAAATATGAAAATAAATGAAAAAGTGAAATCGTACGGTGTGGCGATGAATTTCTTTAAGCACCCGATGGGAAAAGCCGTGATATTTATGGGAGTTTTCACAGTATTTATGCTGTCACATCGATGGTACATAAGACCTTATTTCAAGAGACAAAAATTATTGGCAAGTGAAGAAATGGCTGAGGTTCTTTACAATAAAGGGCAAGAACCAAGTCGAGCTGAGCAGCGTTTTTAATTCAATATCAAAAAAAAAAATATTTTTCATAGAATATTCAATAAAAATTAAAATATGATTATATTATATGTGTTATTCAACATAATGCTTAGAAAATTAGTTAAACAAGGTTTTAGGTGAGTTTTTTCTGGATAATAGTCGATGATTTTGTTTCCTCTGAAAAATTAACGTTCAAATTTTATCAATTTACATTGCTAGACAAAATTTATATCAGTTACCAAAACAATCAAAACAGTAGCAGACTGTTCGTGTCTTTGAATAAATTAAAATAAAATTTTTTTTTATGTCCTCATATTTTTCATTTCATAATTTATTTATTTACATAAGAATAACCATTGACCACTGTATGATTTTCATAAAATATGAATTTTAATTTAATTTAAACTATACAAATAATTAAAACACATAACGTGATTAGAATAAAATGAGAATTGAATGACATACCTATAAATTACTCATAAATCCAAACTAGGATTACTCATAGTTTAAGGAAAGTCATAATAAAATATTGCATTACTGAGCATTGGTCTTACGCACGTTTACTTCAATTGGACGTTCAATTTTAAATGCATAGAAAAGTTGAATGAAATTCTTTAACGTACTCGTTTTATTTTGATTATACCAGCATTGTTTTGTACACAAAAAAAATAATAGTATTTATCAGAAAAGTCATGAATGAAATTGTCTTACGTTTAAATCTACGTGTGTATTTTGAATACAATACAAAATTCAATGGTATGTATGGAAAGTGAATGATTGTGTTATGTTATTAGGCAGGGATATTTTCATCGTGTGAAGAAAAAATTGAAATGTTTATTCTGAAGAACCAAATTGTAACAAGTTATTCTTAAAATCTAGACTCTTCAGCAAAACGCAAGCCAAAAAAAAAAATATATTCAGTGAAAAATGATAAAAATTAACAAAATACACTTACCTAACTAACCATCGAAAGTCAAATACAAGTATGTTGTAGAAACAATATGCCACAGGATATTTTATTTGAATGGGATATGAATGAATGAAGGAGGAGCATAAATACACACAAAAATACAAAATAGAATCAAAGTCTTACATTTCTCCACAGTAAATCAGTTTAGATTTGGATCTCGCTCGAACTAGACATGAAACCAAAGAGCTCTGAATAAATTGAAATTTTTAATATTTAAAAAATTATTTTAAGAATAATAATAACATACCGAGAAACCAACAGTATTATTATTTATTAAAGACTTTAATGTAAAAACAATAGAAGGTGGAGTTTTGATAAAGATTAAACATGAAATAAAAAAAAAATATAAATTTCATATTGTATTTTGAAACATTAAAGAAAAATAAGTAAAGAATTAAATAGTAGAGAATTAAATGAATGATAAGTGAGATTAAATGATAAGAGTGCACTTTTAACTCAAATTGAAAAATAAATAAATTAAACGAAAAAAGAGTGTTAATAATAAGTGTATAATAAAACGAAGAATAAAGATTTAAGATAAGAAAGTATTAAGAGAATAATTTTAATTTTTATTATTAAAAGATTTATTCCTTCCTTCAAATAAATTATGACACATTAAAATATAAGAGACAAAATCTTAGCTAACTTTATTAATTAATTGAAAATTCCTTTTAAATAATATCTGAATAAAAATACAAGATATCATAGTTCACTGATTTCACTGGTTCCTCTTAAAGATATTATTGAAAATGATTCGTTAACTCAACGATTTTTTTCAGGACATCGATTCCCATTTAAATGAGAATTAAAAGATTTTTCATCAAAAGATCTCCTGTAAATTTTCAAATAAATTTTCTGCTTTTTTCAATGATCTCAATTTCTTGAAATAAATTTTTCTTAACCGTCAAGTGCTTGAAAGTTATATTTTTTTTCCATTTAATTCAAATTAAAAAAAAATATCGTTAAAAATTAATATATTTCAGGAACAAATTAGAATAAAATAAACAAAATGCATGAATGACTCACCAAAAAAATAATATTAAATATTCTGTCTAGTGATGTGGGTGAGAAGATTGAAGAACTTCGAATACTAGACAAAAAAACAGTAGCTCATATAAAATTCGAAAAAATAATAGAACAATATCAACAAACAGAATAAATGGAATAGAATTGAACAATAATTTAAGTACTTTTATCTATTTCAAAGTAATTGTGCGGGCTATAAATAATATCATAAGTCAATAAAAAAATAAGAATAATCATAAAAAAAACAAAGAAAAATGGATGAAAATAATACAAACACTTATAAAAATTCTGAAGACGATCTCAAATTAAAACAAAATACTGATTCCGAATTGAATAAAAACTGTAACAATCTGAATAATGCTAATAATGTTAATGTACTGTTAACGAGTGATGATGAAAAATGTAATAATAGCAGTAAAATTCCAAAATATCAGTGTGGGTGGTTTAATTTTAGACCAAAATGTTTACAAAGGTTTATGAGTCCCAAGTGGGCACTTTTTTGGCTTTGTTGGGCTGGTGCAGTTCAAGGTAATTTTAAATGAGATTTTCTTGTTCCAAAATTGATAAGCTTATGAGGGTAAAATTTTGTTTGCATTAAAGCGAGTAGTGTGTTGTTTCAATTATTTTCCGACAAATTCATTTTATGACATGAAAAACACTTTAATACTTGACATGAAAATCTTTCTTCCATAAAATAATAATAATATACCTAACAATACCCTAAAGGTAAAAATACTGTTAAAACATGGATACTTGTTGATTTCAATTGAAAAAGGAGGAAGTTAAATGTCATTTTCATAAATAACCGCAAGTGAGCACCTTTTCCCTTTTTATATAATAATCTTCACACATAAATATGTTAGGCGTAAAATGAAATTGAAAAAATGATTTTGAAGGCACTCAATCACAATGAGAATTTTTTTTCATGAAGGAAAATTTAACGGTTAAAAACGGAAATGCATTAAAAATAAGATTTTCTTTGGGTTAAAAGATTGTGGTTGTTCATTGTATGATGAAATCAATCCGAAATTTTGAAAACAATGTAAAGAAAAACCGGAAAGCTAGACATCATGTTTTTGTTTTTGGAAGAAAATAGATTCTATCAAATAAAAGAGATTGGGCATAAAACATGATTCTAGGCCTTATCTGATTTTGTCTGCCTCCTTCATTTTTTTCCATAGTCGAGGTTAGCAATTTATTTATAAATAATTTTTATCTAAACTTTGATGTCGAGTAAATTCATTTTTTTCCTTGTATGTTCAAAATAATTGATATAGTAAGTTATTTGTACCACAAAATAAGATTAAACTGATAAGAGAGTTTCGTCTCTACTTTATTTATGAAATTTTTGTCCGTATATTTACTTATTTTTCCGTAAAATTATTATTATAGATGTTCTTACAGTTATAAGTTTGCTTATTAAAAAAAAGAGAAAAATACAATGCCGTATACATTTAAAAAACGTTTTTTCGTCTCATTTTCACTCGTACAAACATGGCACGTGACTCGAGAGCACATTCTCTAAAATAAAATAAATGTTTACAAAAGAAAAAAAAAATTACATTGGCTACTTTTTTATTATTAAACAAGATAATTTCTTATGAAAAATTGTGATAAGGAAAATTTTCTTCGTCTACACTCAAATACTTCAATTTATTTACAGTGTTATTAGTAAAGTTAAAGTGTAGATTAAATGTAGAGATTCGGTGTCTGTTATTGGCATTTTAGTAAATTAGGTGTATGAATTGTAATATTTTGTTGTAAAATATTTGTTTGGTTTTTTTTCTTGTTTTTCAATAAAAAGAAGAAAATTTACCATTTCTGTTTTGTGTTAGAAAAGTAGCCAAATTTCTCTCTTAAATTTAAAATAATTATTAGAACAACAAAAATACAAATAATTTAACACGTTATTTAACTTTAACTTATATCAAATGTATCAAAATAAAATGAACAACCCTCCCTTTTTAAATTCATTTCGATTCTATGTCTCAATATTATTTATGTACTCGTACTATTACAATCAATCCATAAAAACGTCAGAAAAATGCATGAAGAAAAAACATGTTTGAACTCTGTACATGAGAAAATTTCATTCTTATCATCATCAGTAAAATGTTTGTCAGTATTTAACACTCATTTAGATCCATAAACATCGGAATTTCAATATTTTTATGGTGTAATCGACTAATTTTTTTTCAAACATCATCTCAATTCATCCAATTTAATATTATTTCCATTCAAATTTTCTCATATGAAAATAAATAAATAAAAAAATAAAAACAGAGATGAAAATCGTGAAACGCCCCTATTAATGAATGTCTTTGAAAATTATTACATAATATATTATTATGCATTTACAAAGTTTTCAAATTTACGATATTGAACTGATAATCAAAGGAAAAATATTAAATTGAGTGTTTGTGTCAATATAATAACAAAGTAATTTTCTTTTCATTGGAATTGAATTGATATTGTTCACATGACAAGTTAATATCTCATAACTAAATGGGGATTTACTTGTCCTTTATTTATTCCACATTTGGTACTTTGGAAACGTGAGTTTGAGTGAAAATATGTAAAAAAAAAACGAGAAAATGATCTGTTTATTTTGTATTTTAAAATAAAACCATTAATAAAATAAATAAATAAATACCATGACAAAAGTGAAATCTTATAAATTTTAACGTATACTTTAAATAAATTCTTACTAATTAATCTCTAATTACCCTAAGTACTGTAATAAAATGCATTAAACGCTTCTTTTCAAATTCCTGTCGACGTGTTCAAATTCATTTTTCAAACTCTTCACTCTCATATCAGTTGGTGCAAGAATTGAAATATCTTGCATCGTTTGTTCAACTATTTTAACAACTAAATCTCTCGATTGAGCCAATTGTTTTGCATAACTTGACAGATCAGTATCTTTAAGAGTGGTTTCAAGCATACTTAATCGATCTATTGCTTCTTGTTTTTCATCTATGACCTCATAATTGGAAGTTGAATCAACATCACTTGAAATTAACTCATCGGCTTCTACGTTTTCGGTTCCGTTTTGTTCGAGAGCTGCAAATTGTGCTAATAGATCTGGTAAAATGGTTAGAATGTCAGTTAAAAGATTGAGCAAATCTTGAACTGTTTGAGGACTGATTGTGCTTGCTTCGGTTATTTCAGAGCTTGGAGATGAAGTTGCTTGTGTCGTACTTGTTGTGGTTTCTGTTGTTGTGGAGGTTGTCGTTGACTCAGTCGTTGATTCTGTTGTTGATTCGGTTGTTGATTCTGTTGTTGATTCTGTGGAACTTGTAGTTGGTTCAGTTACTGTAGAAGTTTCATTAGATGTGGTCATTTCTGTCGTCATTGAGCTAGATCCACTACTTGATCCGGAAATTTGACCTCCATCAATCATGGTTTGAAGCATCATTGCCATCTGTTTTTGAAATTCTAGTGTTTGTATCATGGCAAATATCATATTCTTTGTGAAATAGGCATTAGCACACACACGTTTTGAATCAAAACCAGGAGGGGCTTTGAAACCAGAGGCAGGTAACTTTTCTTTCTCTCCTTTAGGTCCCTTGGGTCCTTTTGGTCCTTTAGGACCTTTTCGACCAAGATTACTATCCAAATCAAACTCATCATTTTTCTTTTTCTTAAGGGCATTTGACCTGTATCGCAATTCATCGAAAAACCCTGGTCGAGATCTTGACTCAATGAAAAAATTTGAAGTCGTTCCTATCCTATTAGGCGAAGGTTGAATCCAATGAATCGGTGAATCATGTTCATATCCAATGGAAGACTGATCAAAAAATGCTGAAAATAAAAAATAAAATAAATTATATCTAAAATCAAAAAAAAAAAAAAAATAGCAAAAATTAAGGTCAAATGTAGTCCTAACAGTACTAGTAGTATTTTGTTATTCAAGATTTCTAGACATCAGTCAATAAATTATCAATTTATTTTATTTTAACACATCTCTTACACATTTGAAAGATATTAAAAAAATACCTCAGAACAGGGTGATAAACCCATTTAAATATTAATGAGGTTTTGATGATCAGTAATCAAAATACTCATGTTAAACAACGAGATTAACAATAATAAAATCTGCTTCTATTAAAAAAGGCTTGGTAGTAATATTTTTTGAACTGGCTATTCGTTAAACGTACATGATATTGGCAAGAAATGTAAAATAACTCTTTTTATCTTTTCACAACTTTGTTTGATAATAAAGTTGTTTGCTATCATTTAAATAAGCAAAATGCTTCTTAATCTCATTTAATATGGCACTAAAGAAATCTGGAATATTGAATTGTATTGTGATGATAATCACTCTATCAAATTTTTACCGACAACTTTCATAGCAGCTTTCAGTATGTCGATGAAAATTTATTAATATTTATTTGAATAATTTTTCATTTCAATAGATTTCTATTTAAAATTTCAAAAAATTATCAATCACATTATTTTACATCATAAATCAAATTCCGAGTCAAACTTTAATTAATTTCGAGTCTGATTCACCAGACATCTTATGTGATTCATTCATAAATTAAATTGATTTGATAAAATAATGGGATTAATTAAAAAATCGTAAAATTTTAAATGGGAGTTTAGCACACTTATAATAGATTTAGTTAATGTCTGGGTGGCCTTTGAAATAAATTTTTACATAACAAATTTTTAATCACTTTTGTTTTTGTTTAATGAAAAGCTTTTCATAATAAATACAGGCTTTTTCTCATCCTTAGATCACAGTAAATAATTTTTACCGTTAGCATTAAGAGACAAAATGTGTAAGTTACAAAAAAAAAGACACTTTCCATTAGAGAATATTAACATAAACACACACCTGATGCTTGAGCCACGTATGTAGAAAATGTAATCAACAAAATTAATTTAGCAAAATGTCTCATTTTTCAGGAATTCTAGTTTTTTTTCATAAATGGATTTTCTATGAAATTTTGACTTTATGATGATTTTATTTATTTTCAATTTTTTTTCCTTCAAAATTCACTTTATTATGTATTGAACTTCAAATTTCTCTCAATATTTTTATTAGATCATTATCGCTTGTTCTATTTTTTCCCAAAAATTCGAATGATATTTATGTAACTTAAAATTTAAGTGTTAACTCGATCAATAACAAATCGCAACTAATATCAGCAAAATCTGAACATAAGTGGATTAGTTAAAGTTTTATATTTTCTGAAGAGTATAATTTTTTTTTAAATGTCATATCAATATGCTAATTTTAATTGATGTTTTTTTGATACAAATATCATATTTTTTGATGAGAAGAGAGCAAATTTTTGTTTAATCAATTCATATTCGGATTTGATTCTCGTTGAATATTTCAAATTCAATATTGTCAAAAATAAATAATGCGTCATCCATTTTATCATATTTGGGTGAAATTCCGTTTGAGTTCTATTTTTAAAATACAAAGGTTAAAATGGGAAGGATGAATGAAGGAATAAAGTGCATTTTCAGATTATGCTTTTAAAATGAACTTATCATCTGATGGTCTTTGTCAAGACTTTTATCCAGATAATAAGTTTTGTTTTCGACTCACAGACTGTCAAATGCTCTCCAAAGTACACTTTTTTTAATAAACATTATCTAAAGAAATTGATAATGAGGGTCAAAAAGATTAATTTAGTAATATTTATTTTGAAGAGAAAACAAATTAAGAAGTTTCCTAACTCATTATCAAGTTCTTGTTCAAACTATTTGATTTTGTAGGTGACACTTGATAATTTTATTATGTGATGAGTGCATTACATAAACTTACAAAAAAAAACATTAGAGAAAAATCAATGTACCTAAAATAAAAAAGGGGATTGATCTTGAAACATCGTAGACCAACATTAGATTTTAACATTTTATCAATAAATTGATTGATTAGTGATGAAAGATGTCAAATAAGTGATTTTCTTCTATATTTTTAGACTGTCACATTGATTTTCAAGAAGGTCGTTGCCTCCTTTAAGTTTCTCAGATAATTTGACCTTTTTAAGTTATAATAATAAATTTTCGTTTTTAATAGATAATGAAAAGATAAAAGAGTTCCAATAAATTTCAATTGTAATGTCATCAGAAATATTCTTGATAAAACTTCAAATCTTTGATTTAATTTAAACCTACATTATTTTAAAAATTGACAACAAAAGAAAGGACGGAAATAAAAATTTATGATTGAATAAAAATTTAATAATATAAATTTTAATAGGGAAAGGCAAACCTACGAAACATATTTTAAATGAAAGGCCTTAATCACAGTCGGCATGTTTGACTGATATGTGTACTTTGATAAAAATGCTGGTACTTGTAGGTGCGATTGTGATTTAGTGCACTTTTAGTTCTAATTCATTGATTTTATGAAAGTGATTTTAAATGTGACTTATCAAGTGTGCCTTCATCTTTATTTAACGTTTAGATTTTGAATGAAAATGTGACCAGTAAGCCTCATTCATCCACATAAGGTTAAAAAAATTGATTAATCGAATTTTCTAGATTTTTTAAATTAAAGCTTTCCAATTCAAAACAAAGCAATCCAAAGATGGTCTAATGCTAATATGCTCTAATGAATGTAATATTTTTATCTTCATACAAGTTATGAATAATATTAATAATGAAAACAAACATGGACAAAAAAGTCAAACGAATAATATTCATAACAATCAAGAATGGGCAAATGCCAATATAAATGTAATGTTGCATATTATTAAATTACTCAATCAGTGCTACTGCCTTTTGTTTTTGGTTATTTTAGTTAGGATTTTGTATATTTACATGGATAAATGACATTGTTCAGAAGCCCTTTTGGAATTTCCTTGAATTGAATTGTGAAACTCAATTGTAATGAAATTTTGCTTTAATTTACAAGAAAATGAATGAACAAGAATTCTTCTAATTCTTGAACATTTCGGAGTTTTGAAATCAAATCTCATGAATGAACTCATGAAATAATTGAATGAAAAGTAGCCAACATTTCCGAAAGGACAATTTCAACGTTTCCCTTGCTTTAAGTAATAACACAGATTGAACAATTTATCTTCCCATAACTTTATCTTCTCTTCTTTTTCATCTCATATTTTTGCAAAAATTCATATATCCAGTTTATATGAAAATGATTAATAATATTTGCAATTTGCAAAACTTAAAGTCACAGTAAATATGCTTTTATGTTTATTTGTTTCCATACCATGTATATAAAAAATGGGAAATCACAAGAAAGAGTATATTATGAATATTATTCCTTCATTTGATCATTTGTTTGTTTGTTTTTATCTGTCGACTCGTCGTGCTTTTATTGTTGTTTTTGTTGTTATTTTAATGCAATTTAATAATGTAAGGGCGAGCCAATTTCATGTATGTGTTTGTGTGGGAAGACTTAATATAGCGTTTAGATAGGCCGTCATTAAATTAAATCAGATTGACAAGACGCACATGCCTTGCCTTTGCATTGCATTTGCATAATCTCAATGAAAAAAAAAGTTTTTAGTATAAAATTATGAGCAATTGAGCAATTTAATAATAAATGGACAATTGAATCAAAAATTTGTTGGACCACTTTTCTTATAATAAAATCAAATTTGGGGTTTTTCTTATAATAATATTCCAATAATTGTAAATTCAAGATAAAACATTGTAACAATCTCTGTTGACTTAATTATCGCCTGAAGTTGTTTTAGTATTGCTACACTTGAGTAACTTATTGAATTAAATCAATCCTTATTCAATTTGAAATTTATCTTTAAAACAGTTCAACACAATTCAATTAGTAATTTGTCATACTAAGATTATATATAATATTTTATTATTATTGAGAAGCATAACTTTTGAAAGTTTTAGAACATCAGTCACTTGATATTTGCATAAACTTATTTTTGGTGTGTGCTAAATGATGGTTTTTAGGATTTTCTGTCGGTTCACTCCTTATTCACATTCTTGCTAAATCAGTATTTCTCAATCAACTTTTTGTAATTGCCAAAAAAACCCTTAGCAAAATGTACGTGTTTTGTCACTTTTCGACATCTGACTCTTAAAAGTATATTTTTCATTATGCAATTTCATTGTCTGAGTTTGTTCCTAATACTTGTATTACAAAAATTTTCCCTTTACATAATAAGAACAAGAAATATAATAATCAATTTTTCCACACAAATTGTCACTCAATGAATTGTAAAGAGCACTTCAAAGTTCAAAATAGTTCAATACCCAATAAATTCATGGAATTCATGTCTGTTTTAGTTTATTAAAAAAAAAATTGAAAAAATCTTCTTACTTTAATGTTGAAATGTTTAAGATGAAAATCCGAAAAATCACATCCAATCTTTTAATATTATCTATGACAAGATCATTTTTATAAAACAAACATTATGACAGATATTTACTAAACACTTAACACAAAATACCAAATTTTTGGTAAATTTAACATCGTGACTGGCACATATTTGAACTAAGTACATAATAAACATGAATTTGAGACGGATTATAATAAAAGGGTCGACTCATGACTTACATTACTTCATATGTTTGTTAAGTGCTACTAAATTTCCTTTTAATTTAAAAAACAAGCGTTATAATCTTCTTTAGGTTCTCTAATGCTATAATATCTATCAACCCCTTACCAAAAAATGTGAATATTATTCGAATGATTTATTTATCCATGTTGATAGAATCATGTAAGAATGTAATTTAATTCATCCATAAAAACAAAAAAAAATGTATAATAAAAAGAATAAAATTATCTTGTCATCACTCATCATCATTTCACTTTAATAAAGTTACATCTTACTTATTTCTTGTCATTCAATTGCTTAAGTACATCAAATAGAACATTGTATACAAACCCATTGTAAAAACAAGAATCACAATAATTTAATCAGTCAATAAACTACTTTGGTTATGTAAAATCACGCTCTCATAATTTATTCGGATTTATTCTTTGTGAATTTGTAACAATTTGTTCATGTTAGTTCTATTGTGATTCATGTCAATCATTTTATGGTCATATACCATTCTCTTAATGAAAATAAATTAACTCTTCTTAAATCATTTCAAACAAGAAATCATTCCAAGTAATTCATGCTGGGCAATAAATCGACTGTAATTGATTTGTTTGTCATGTTACACGAAATTAATACGACATAATTTTATGATAATTCAAATATTTTTTTGTTTCAGGTCTTGTCATCAACGGCTTCATAAATGTTGTGATTACCACAATTGAACGTCGATTCGGACTCCGGTCAACTGCAACTGGATTAGTTGCAAGTGGATATGATATAGCGTCATTTATCTGTCTTGTGCCCGTTACATATTTTGGTGGTCGTCTTGGTGCATCCAAACCAAAATGGCTTGGATTGGGTGTGATAGTGATGGGAATTGGATCTGCAGTTTTTGCATTACCTCATTTTATTGTTGGACAATATAGAGCATCGAGTGCTGATAGTAATGTTTGTCTTCTAGGATCAGGAAACGGAACTGATAATTGTGGAACAAGTGAAAATGGTGGCACTGAAAATTTGTCGTGGAATGTTTGGTTCTTTTTTGTGGCACAATTGTTACATGGAGCAGGAGCATCACCACTCTATACATTGGGAGTGACATACATTGATGAAAATGTTTCAAAAAAAATGTCATCAGTGTACCTTGGTGAGTATAAAAATTGCGTTGGAATAAAAACATATCAGAAAATCATATTATATCATAAAGTTTATTAAACAGAACGGCGCGTAACACGTGATTGCTAATAACAAAGAGAAAATAATATTCATATGTATATTTTTTAATTTGATAACTTGCATGGTTATGAAACAAAATATTCAATTTCAAATTTAATCGTTTCATGTTTCAATTGTAAATATTTACGGTTTTCTGGATCATTAACTACTGATGTTATTTTTGTGTTTTTTAATATACTTTGGAAGGGTTTTTTATTTTGATTGAAAAATGTTTTTTTTTTTGTAGAAGAGAAGAGGCATTACATGTTCGTTAATGCTTTAATGCCTTCTTTTCTTATTTTGCTATCCTTGCAATGTCACGAGAAACCTTTTAAAATCTCTTTTTTTTTGTCAAATGTAAACAGAAGCGAAATTTTCATTACATTTAAACGTAAATATCTAGCGGCAATTAAGATGCAAATGTCTTGACATTTATCAATGTGTATATTTTATTGAAAAAACAAAAAAAGAAAACAAAAACGAACCTTCAAGCTACATATTGAATGTCAATAAATCCAATACTGAGCTTAGATTGATGCTAAAAAACGAGAAAAACAGTGTATCAAGTTAAAAGTAAATGTGTTTTTTATTCACATTAAAATCCTTTTTAAGTTACTCAGAGTACGTGGTTCAAGAAACGATATGTAATTTAAATATTATATTTTCATTCGATATAACTGAAAAAAGCATTTTGCATGAGTCTGAGTATTTTCTTTTAAAACCACCTGTGACACAATTTCAATGTTTTTTCGACGATGTATGAAAATAAGCAGAAAATGTATTTAAGATGAGATATTTTGTCCCAAGGATACATTATGTCGTGCATGTTTGCTATACTCAGCAAAATATTTCTTATTTTAAAATAGAGTATAAATCACTTTGTGGGAGCTTTATTGCTTTGCTTTGAAGGGAAAATAAACTCCAAATTGTTTTAAAATATAAAAATTCTCCTCGTTGGAAATATTTTTTGAGCTTTGATATCGGAATTTTCTTCGGGAGAGCTTCGATTAAAAAACGTGAAACAAAGACCAGCACTAGAAGAGTTAAGTACGAGAACTAAATTTTCAATACAAGCATTAAACGAGATTTTTTTTAATAAACTAATGTTTTATTCAAATTCTAAACAGGAATTTACTATACAATGGCAGTCATTGGCCCAGCTGTTGGTTATGTACTCGGAGGACAATTACTTCTATTTTACACGGATATGTTCACTGTGGATGCCACAGAGTAAGTATTATGTTGAATTGTAGAAATATAATATAAATTTATTTATTTGAGGCAATTTAATTTGAAATATGTGACAAATCTTGGTTCAATCAAATCCACATGTTGCTCATTTTATATTTTATTTTATGCTGATAATTTTCTTTGAACCCACAACATGCAAAGAGAAATATTTCCACAATTGAAATTTAACTATTATTAGATTTAATATTTGCATACTTTACAGCATGGGGAACAGCTGTAATTTTGTTTTAGAACACGATTATAAACTTGCTGACCTAGTGTTGAGTTCAATTAAAGTTATGAAATGCAGATGCGACACATAGATTATAATTTTGTACAATTTTCATTATTTTAAAGTGAAATAAGGAGAATTATTTTAAAAAATTATATGTTAAATAATAAATTATTTATGCAAGTCTTTCACTCAAGTAATAAATTTTAAACATTTTTCGTTTAAGATTCGTCTCATGTTAATACAAGAACCATATTTTCACGTACAAGAAAAATGAAGGTTAAAATTCTTACAGTTAATATGGTGAATTATTGTTTTACTTTATAAATGAATGAATAGAGTCAGTCAGTAGCACCAAGGTCCCAAAGGTGCATTTAATCATAAATGAATGTAGTTGTACGTTATTTATATTCTGAGTAACAACACAAGTTAACACCTCATTTATTATATTGTTTTTCGTTTGACACAAAGAGAAAATATGTTGCACTAAATTAAAAAAAAAACAACAATCTTCGTGGATTTGAATTCAGTCTGACGAGAACAAAGAAGAGTTTTTGTCTTTCCAGAGTAAATTTCAAATTATATCAAAATTCATGACATTTTTCGTCTACCTATTCGTTTAATTTCAACCACATATGTTGATAATAACCAAAAGTGTAATCGATTTTGAAGGAAATAGTTTTTGTAGCTTGAGGCGAAATTTTCAGTTACAAAATTACCCATTCAAAGTAAATTGAACTTTTATTGAATGATAATCAGATTAACAAATTTCGTTTTAATTTTAACAGTTACAGAGCCAAACTTACAAATTTTTGGAAAATGATAGCTAGGACTAATAATTTAGTTGGAGTGTAATCTTATATTTATCATAATAACAAGTCGAATAATATAAAACAATTACATACCATGTAATTTAATTTTATTAAAAAAGTCATAAAAAAGCAATAGAAAATTACATTTAAAAATTGTCTATTGAAAAAAAGTATTGAATTGAAAGCCAAGAAAGACAAAAAAAAGAAAGAAAGTAAAAAAATAATCACTTCAACAGTCATAAATTTCAATAACTTGGTTTGACTTTCATATTCTAGCTTTTACCGCTTCTAATCATATTTGTGACTGTGTTAAAAAGCCATAAACGATACTAATGTCATAATGTGAAGGGAAATGATTTAAAGGTGTCTTCCTTCAAGTCTGTTTACTTTCATGGAATCTATTATTTCAAATTTTATTATTTTTATAAATTGGAATAAATTATCACTTAAATTATGTTGTGGGGACCGAATATGACACATAAAAATTTAGAAATAAAGATAAATGTCAAATGTAGTGCGTGTGCCCTTTTATCGTACTAAAACATCATAGTTGGTTCATAAATTTTCATAATCAATTATTTTTTTTTTGTGTAATAAAAGAAAACAAATGAAATTAAACAGTCGCATAGAAAAAAAAAATAAATTGAAAAATTACACATGTCCTCTCCTTATTTTAATTTTTGTGATAGCTTCAATTATTAAAATGATTTTCTTTTTATTATACTTTACGAATTTTCCTCAAAAGCATAAAAATGACATGAGACAAAAAAAAACACATCATGAAGTGTAAATTGCATTTTATTAATTCATCCCTCAAGCTATTTACTCACCTATTATCATAATTTTTTGTTGTTGTTGTTGTTATTTATTCTACATCAGGAGCAGGATTGTTGTTGCTATGAGAAAAAATCCATTCAAGTGTATAATAAAGAGGCCACTTTTTAAATATACTTCTTAATAATTTACCCATATAAGTAGCGGTTAAATATTTGAATTTGAAGGGAATAAATTTACGTAAACATCTATTTAATATAGCACGCGTCGTCATCATCATCAAGCATGAATACAAACATATTTCGATTTATTCTTGATATACGAATTTGATGAGGTTTTATCCCTAAGCTAATATTTTTCTTGTTAAAATTGTATTACATTACAATAGATCATTGTTATTATTATTCCAAGTGAAGAGGACAAAAAATTGAACGAAAAGGTGAATTGTTTATTTTTTTCCCCATTATTGTGTGTCATTTTCTGGTGTATTTAAATTTTTTTAATAGCATCAAAGGTATCGTAGGTAACAATTTTTTGCTTATCATAATAAGAGCAAATGAAATTCTGATCTTTGGCTTGTGTGGGTTAATTTCAGTCAATTTTAACAACATAACACTCGGTTTAGAAATCTGATATGAAACTGTACTGGAAATGAATTTAAAAAAAAAATAATATAAAAAAAATTTATGTTACTAAGGAAATCATTATGAAATTTCCCTAGTTTTCTTTTTATTTTCAACAAAAACATGTTAAATCATAAGATGAAAAAGTACTCATCAAAATTTAATTTTCTGCAATGCTACTATGGTTATTTTTTCATCAAAGATGAATCCGATATAAATGAAAATAAAATTTTGAGTTATTTTTTGAATCTCAAGAAAATGGACTTTGCATGAGATACTTTATTACTTTGGGAATTTTCAGTGCATAACATTACATGTCATGCTTCAACCTCTAGAATATTTCACCACTTTTTTTCAAACGGTTGGATAGATAGCATAATGCTTCAAATCATACATCCAACAGGTGGTCTAAATATTTACTTTATAAACGCCTGTGAGGGAATAAAACTTCATACGATGAATTTTATTGTTAAATAAATGCATTTATATGAAATCTGATACTTAAATGGATTCATTCAAGATTCCATATAAAAGGTTATTTTAACACAAATTGAGTTAGATGTTAAATTGGTTATGCCCTTTAGAGTTCTTTATTGATTTAGGATTGAATAAGAGAAAATAATTTTATTTGAACAAGGCGTTTCATAAAAAGCATATTGGTTTATCAAGTATTTCTGTCCGTTAATTATAGGTTTTACTTCTTCATGATTGTTTTTTAACTGTAATTATTATTTGATTTTTTTTTTTTAATTATAGATTAGGAATCAGTCCAGCAAGTAAATCATTTGTTGGTGCATGGTGGCTTGGATTTGTTGTAATGGCCTTATTTTGCTTTTTACTTGCCATACCGATACTTGCCTTCCCACCATCACTGCCAGACTATGAAAAATTACAAAAGGAACGTGTATCAGAGGCGCATAATTTAAAGAAAGATGACAAGAAACAATTCACTAAGCTCCGTGAAATTCCCAAAGCACTTTTAGCACTTTTAAAAAACCCTGCATTCTTCTTCTTGAATCTCGCTGGTGCTTCTGAAGGCTTAGTAATTTCAGGTTTTGCCGTATTCCTACCAAAATTAATTGAAAACCAATTTAGTGCAACGGCTGTTTGGTCAGCACTCCTGATGGGTTTGATTACTGTTCCAGCTGGAGGTGGAGGCACTTTTCTCGGTGGATATCTCGTAAAGAAATTGAAATTATCATGTGCTGGCATCATAAAATTCTGCCTGATTGTAACAATATTTGCTGCTGCATTTACAATTTGTTTCATCTTATCATGCCCAAATCTAACATTTGCTGGTGTTACTTCATCCTATTTTCCGTTTTCACGTGATTTAATTGGTGAAAATCATGAAGATCAATCAATGTCAATGTCACACGATAAATTTTTGGAAAATGTTAACAATGCACGATTAGAAAATCAGTGTAATAACGGTTGTGGTTGCAGTAAAGAAAATTATGAGCCAATTTGTGGTGCTGATGGTGTCATGTATTATTCGCCATGTCATGCGGGATGTTCAAAAGAAATTAATTTGGAAACACTGAAAGTTTATCAAGATTGTTCATGTATTCAGAGGAATAATAATTTAAGTACTGGATCAATGTTTAATAAGCTGGATTCAAGTTATGATGCGATAAATACAATGTGCGAATCAAAATGTCCTCATTTATGGTTATTTTCGGTAATGGCATTTTGTGTGATGTTTTTCACATTTTTGGCAACAATGCCAGCCTTGTCGGCAACATTGAGGTGTGTTCATGATGATCAAAGATCATTTGCTTTGGGGATTCAATGGATAAAAGTCAGATTATTGGGTACAATTCCGGCACCGATGGTCTTTGGAAGGATGATTGACGAGTCGTGCATTTTATGGCAGAAGAGTTGTGATGGACATGGAGCTTGTTTAGTTTATGACAATTACAATATGAGCAAGTGAGTAAAATTCAATTTATTTTAAAGCAAATGCCATTAGTTTTTCTAATCAAATTTTTCATTGAATAGATACATGTTAGGACTTGGTCTTGCCGGTAAAATTTGTTCGATCGTTTTCTTCATGGCAGCAGCATGGTTCTATATACCACCGAAAAACGAAGAAATTATTTCAGTCACTCTAGAAAAAGATGAACTACCTCAAATTACAATGAATGGTCATGCAAATGACAGTAAAAGTACTGAAAAAGATCGGTTTTAGATCAATCATGAATTTAATCTTAAAATTTATACGAAACTTAGTGTTAGTTTATTTAACTTATAAATTAGGAAACTAAATTATTAAGATTTGTACTAAATGTTATGTGGTAAGTCAGTAAATTATAAAAAATGTTTTAATAATATTGAGTAGAACAAGGCAGCTAAATAATTATGTGTTAACATAAAGACTAAAAAAATTAAACGGTAAAAAATAAAGACTAATTAAAGCATTTATTAAGATATTTAAGGTTTTAGATTAAAAATTAGTAGCAATTGTCTCATGACTTGATGTTTTAAAAAAGAATTAACTATAAAATATGTGGAACGGTCATTTTCATCATAAATTTTTTCGAGGATTTGGAAAAATTCGTACTCATGAAAATGAAATTATTTGGAAAACTTAATTTTGTTATACAAATGTGGCACGGACGAACAAAAGTGACGAGTGACACAATTAATTAAACTTTAAAATATTTCAATTAATTTTAAATAAATGTACACTCCGATTATTTTATAATTACAGTAAATAAATGGATAACAATTAAAATAGTTAAAGTCACAATCAGTTGAATCTTTTATTTTTAATACCTTGTTTTAATGTAAATCAAGATAAGAAATATCTGATAACGAAATTGAATTGCTAATCAAATATTTATAAAATAATCTACTTAACCGCATTTGATTCCCTTTCTATTTTATTAATTTTTGTAATTTTATCACAAATTTCACACAATATTATTTACAACAAGTTTCTGCATCAATCTGTTTTTGTCGAATCCATCCAAATACAAAATACCCCAACATAGCTCCAAATAAAACCGCAAAAAATAGCCACCAATTGAATGTCATTACAATTAACATGAGTGTGTAACTAAATGTCATTTGAATCAAATATAAAAAAGTTTGGATGATATGAGGAGTGTTGAGTGCTCCCTCCTTGAAAGTCTTTTGTGGTGGATCACATCCAGGTGCACATTGACCAGCTTCTCTTTTAAATTGTTGTAACTGCAGTTGTTCACGTGCAAATTTAAATGCTTCATATAAAAATGCCATGAGAAATATGCCAATACAGGAAATTATGAATTTCCAAAGTGCATTTGTGTTCCATCCATTAAACAGGATTTTTTCACAATCAGTGAAGTGAAACTATATGAAATTTTGTTTTTTTTTTACTTTTTAAAAAATTTAAATATTTTTCAGTGAAAAATTTACCAACATCTTCATTGGACACTCATCTTCAGCTGATGGATGTTCGTGATTATGCTCAAATTGCATGTTTTTCTTATATTTTTAGATTGAAGAACTTACTTAACTAATCTGATGTTATTCATACCAAAGTCTAACAAATACTAATTTCATGACAGTATTATTTTTTTTTATCTTCAGACGAATTATTATTATCAGTTGTACGTACGAGCTGTGAAGTATTTTTCATACTCTTTTATATATAATTCACATAACATATGTTATTTCAATAAAAAAAAATATCTTCAAAACCATATAAACCACATATAAATAAATAAATAAAAATGAGAGATAAGAGTTAGGTGTTGATAACCTCAGTAATAAAAATTTAACAATAAACACAAACACAGTATGATATCTGCTTCAATAAAATATTTACATTAAATTTGAGCATACCTACTATTTAATTGGAGTAAAAAGATATGTAGGATTATGTCAACAGAATTTAAAAATAAAATTATGATATCTATAGTCAAACATGTATTTTTACGTATCTTTTAAATATTCAATACAAATTTGTGTTTGGCTCAAATAGCCGGTCTTCAGGATCATGGTCAAATGGCATTCACCTCGCCACTGCCTTTAAATGAGAGCTTTTTTTTTTTCCAGGATTATTCTTTTTTCACGAAAGTATCAGGCATACGATTATATTTAAAAAAATTTAACTGAAATTCAATCAACAACAAATACATATTTCGTTGAACGTTAATTTATTTCCACGTATTTCATTTGCATGAAGTCCTGTAAAAATGTCCAAAACCTCGCCAAATTGTGAAAAACTCATTTATCACAATCAATTTGTCTTCAATTATAATTAAATTAATTTTAAATAACTGTGGTGAAAATCTATTTCAATCAATGAATAAAATGTGTCAATAAAACACTTTTCATCGTGAATTCAGTTCCGTTAACCTAAACAACTCAATGAGAAATCGGGGAAATAATGCAGAAAAACTTTGACATTCAATGGAAAACTCTCATCAATAATTAATGTAGATTGTCTAAGATAAATATCTAAATTGAGCAAAATTACTACTTTGATAAACGTAAACAGAAAATTTCACATTCATTCATTCATGAAAAACCAAAATGGATGCATTCATAATTGATGATAAAATTAATTTGTTTATAACAACATGTTGACATTTTCCTCGATGTAAAAAAAAAATTGCAAGTTACAGTTTATTTTCAGCTGTCACTTAATAAAGTTGGTTTTTTGTGTTTTATTGATATAATGAGTAAATTGAAAATACTTTCACCATTTAGAGGGTCCAAATTTCAGGATATAAACAAATACGATAGTTTTCATCGTGCAATTTACCCTGTTTTGATTTTCAATCAAACATTTGGTGTTTTACCAGTTAGTGGAATCACTGAAAGTGATGTGAAAAAAGTAAAATTTGAAACAAAGTCATTCAGATTTGTTTATTCTGTTTTTACACTTTTATCGATTTCATTTGAGAGTATGTCGGCAATTTTAACGTTGGGTGAAGTGAAGCTGAATAACATTGGTGATTTTTTTTTTAATTTATCATTCAATTATTATTAAGTTTTTTCATTTGTAGATACAATTTTTTATCGTATATCATCAATGTTTGGAATTTACCAATTTTTCTTGTTTGCCAGAAAATGGCCTGAATTCATACGGAAATGGACAAGACATGAGCTCGTTTTCCTAGGGAAAATGTATGACCATAACGGATTAACGCTAAAATTCAAGATACGATTTTCAGCAGCAGTCATTTTCACATTAGCATTCGGTGAGAATATTTTTTATGTTAAGAATGAAAAAATTTAATTTTTATTTTTACAAGCTGAGCATATTCTTTTTTTATTTTCTGTTGGATTTGAAATGCAACATCGCATGAATATTTGTAATGTAACTGCACCGGATATGGTTGAACGCTATTACCGGACTAATCGTAGACATATTTTTGTTGCTTTTCCGTATTATCATCCAATACTTGTAATTTGGCTGGTTTGGCTAAACATGGCGATAACTGTTATATGGAATTTTATGGATCTGTTTACGGGTCTTATTGGAATCGCTTTATCACATCGAATTAATCAACTTAATATCAGAATTAAGGCAGCATGTATGCGAGATGATATAGAAAATCCTGATTTGTTTTGGTATCAAGTGAGAACGCACTTCTTACAAATAACAGATTTGTTGGATTATACAGTGAAGGAAATTTCACAAGTTTTGATATCTGCAATGGGATGCGACATGTATTTCATTTGTTTGCAGTTTTTTAATCTTTTTATGTAAGATTCTGATGAAGATATTTAAAAAATGGCGTATTTTATAAAATTTTTACAGGAAACGACCATATCTAATAAATTATGTTTATTTTTGGTTTTCCACATCTTTTTTCATATTAAGAACATTTTCTTCTGTTTATTGTGCATCACTCATACATGATTCATCTCAAGAAGCCTTAAACTACATAAAGACAGTTCCTTCATTAGAATGGAACCTAGATGTATGTATCTTAATATTACATTGAATATTTTTATAATTGAATTAATTTTTCAGCTTAAACGATTCTTCGATCACATTCGATGGGACAAAATTGCATATTCGGGCAAAAAGTTTTTTTTCTTAACACGTGGTGCACTTTTAACGGTAATTTTAACATCATATAAAGTGATTTAATTAAGTTTTAATTTTTTTTTTTTACATTTTTTTCAGATGGGTGGCTATATTTTCACCTATGAACTTTTATTGGCAAGTGAGAAAACTAAATTTAATGATGCTCATATCTGTGATCATCCTGTTTGAGTCAAATATGAATAAAAAATCCGTTGAGAATAAAAAAGTTGAAAAGCATAAGTTTTGATACCTGTTTGTGATTTTGAAAATACACGTTGTGAACTTTGCAATTAAATCAAAAAAGGAGGCAAGAATTATTTATATGAATATAGCACCTTTATTATTGTAATTGCACCCTTTTAATACTTATTTAATTAAAATTTAATACATTTTTCTTAATTCAAAACAAAATTTTCGGTTTTTGTTCCACCACCAAGTAAGAAAATATCCTCGCAAGTTGTTGGTGCTCCTAAGTGATACCAATCGTCACCTAATCCTGCGTCTTTTCTAGCTGAATTGAGAGCATGACGTACAGCAAAAATGACAACAATACTCATACATGTAGCTGGTTCTCCTGTAGCTTTCGATCTCAAAACTCCATAAGGATTTTTGGACTTTTGTAAGAATTTTATTCTGAAATCTACTGGAATGTCTTTAACTGTTGGTGGTTTGTAATTCCATGTTCTATTGGATACAAGTTGACCACTCGCATTATCATATACCAAAACTTCTTGCAACCAGTAACCCATTCCCATGACAAATGCTCCCTCTACTTGACCAATATCCACATTTGGACTCATACTTTCACCAGTATCTTCTAAAATGTCAACTCTTGTAAGAATGTAGTTTCCTGTTAAAAGATCTATCTCGATTTCGGCACAACTCAATCCCCAAATTATGTATGGTTGTACATCAGTGTTTTTAAACATGAAAGATGCAACTAAATCAACATTTTCGTTAAATGCTATTTGAATTAAATCAGCCCATTCTTTATCAGAATTCTTTTCACGAACTGGCTTAATTCGCTCTAAAAGTTCTTCACACGCTTTTTTAACTGCATAACAGATGGCTTCACTTGCTTGACTGCCACCACTCACAACATCATTAGCCGATGTCAAACTGTTACTTTGTTTCAAGTGGATCATATTTAAATTGATTCCCAAAACATGAGCAGCAACTTGCGCCACTTTTGTATTAATTCCTTGTCCCATCTCAATTCCACCATGTGTAATTGCAACAGTTCCGTCTCCGTGATAGATTGAGACATGAGCGTGCATTGTTCCGAAATAGCCCATTGGATACCGCATTGGAACAACTGCAATTCCACGTTTTCTCCAACGATTTTTCGAGTTAAATTCATCAATTTTCTTTTTACGTTCATAATACTCAACATCTTTGAGAAATTCTGGCATTAACTTTTTCATTTCAGAATCTTTTGCCAAATTTTCCAACCTTACTTGAGCTGGATCTTTTTTAACTACATGTGCAATATGTTCTAACATATTTTCGGTCATTGCAATGCCTTCAGTTGTTCCTGGTGCACGACACCATGTATTTGCTGCAGCATCGGTGATTGCAGCTTTCCCTTCATATGTCATTCGACTTTTCTCATAACAATTACCAAAGAACTCATTTGTTGTAAAGATTACTGGCTCATTTGAACTATGTCCGTAATCTTCTGAATAATTATTTTTTAATTTTTGAATAACTCCATTAGAATCAACTTGAATTTCATAATCTGAAATAACTCCATGTCGTTTTCCAATTGCTTCCATATTTTGTTCGACAGTCATTACGAATCTAACAGGTCGATTGGTTAAATGTGTTCCAAGTGCAGCAGCACATGCAACAAGTGTTGCACGAGAAATTTTTGAACCATATCCACCACCAAGTCTTTTTGTGTAAACATTGACAGAACTTGTGGGAATTTTTAGTGCGTCTGCTACACAAATTTGGGTCAAATCCATCCATTGTGTTGCCGAATAAACATCAATTCCTTCATCACTTGGAATTGTAACACAACTCTGAGTTTCCATTGTAAAATGATATTGACCAGACATTTCAAATCGGTCTTTAATTGTAACAGTACCATCAAGATTTCCTTCTTCAGTCGAGGGAGTTTTAAATGGAGTTTCAAACAATCGTTCCATTGCATTTGCATTATAAACGTCTTTGATTGTAGGATAAATTTCTTTTTTGACTCTTTCTCCATACACAATTTTCACATGATTTGCTGCGAAATTCGCAATTTCCATGGTATCGGCCAAGATCATGCCAGCAGGTTGACCATTATACTTAACCTCATCGGAGCAAAAGATTTCTTCATCTTCAAATACCATCATGAGTTTTTTTGTCATAAAACTGTTAACACCAGGAATGTCCTTAGCGTCAAAGAAAAATCGAACACCTTTCATCTTCAAAACTTCAGTTGCATCAAGTCGGACAATTTTAGCACCAACTTTACGGGCAATCACAAAAGCAGCCCATAATTCATTCGGTTGTGAAGGAATGTCGTTAACATATTGAGCTTCACCAGCACATTGAATGACACCTTCAATTTTAGGGATTACTTTAGTAAGTGGATAATTTTCTGGATGTGTATCAAATGTTTGTGTTCCAGATGAAAGGGGTCGTTTTAGTGTTTCACCACCAGTTTTGAATTCGGATTTAATTTTACCATCCGGAGCAATTGAAAGTAAAAACTTGTAAAATAGAGCAATTGCCAAGTTTTTACGGAAATCAGGAGATGGATCAGGAAGGACCCAATCAGGATTCAATTCAGAGGCAAGTGCTTTCGTTGCTCCTCCAAGAGTGACATTCGAGAATAAGTCTTTTCCACCCGAAAGATATTGCTCTAGTTTGGATGCGTGAATAAACTGAAATAAATATAAGTTTAATTCAATAAAACCTAACATTGAAAAATTAATTGATACCTCTGGTCGAATTCCACCATAAACAATATTAGCTTTCATGACTTTGTCTCGTTTGTCGTTTATTTCAATTAAAAATCCGGCATTAACATAAGCATGAGCGTTTTGAGCACGTGGCATTATCTGTTATAATTGAACATTATCACTTTTGAACTCTAATATTAAATCACTTTTTACCTTATATGACCGGAAAATGTATTTGTCAACGGGCAATGGTGGTAATGTGATTTTAGTTATGACCTTGTTGCTCATTTGGGTTTTCAAATATTCACTTGGTTTTACACTGCTCGTTTTTCCATCTGCTTCGGCAATTGTTAAGGTAGCACCAGTTGTTTCCAAAAGCAAGAAAATGTCACTAGGAAACTCGACATGTTCATGCTTGATACTTAAATTGCCAGCCAAAGTTCCTGCATTACGTACTGGAACATGAGCAACTAAATCTATGTGCTTCACAATTTCTTTGCAATATTCAAAATCTGGAAATTTTGTTGCAGCGTCTGTTAAAATATTCATTGTTTCAGTTAGGGATACATTTGCTCCAAGTATAAGTGAATCTTTGTTCATTGAATATGAATGAAGTTCATCAACATTTGATACATCAATAAAAACTTGAATATCGGGATCGCGACGATAAACACCATGTGCTGTATTTCCATGGACCAACATATACTTTCTATTTGGAATTTTATTCAATATTTCGAAAATTTCCGTCACTTTTGTTACTTTATGCCATTCTTTTCCGGTATCATCAGCCAACTTTACACCACAAATAGCTTTTGTTGCTGCACTACAAGTTCCAGTACAAGCCTTTCCTGTCGTCTTGCAAATCTTATCAAGATCCTCAATATCTTTAATTGCATTTTTAAGTTCTTCTGTTGCATCGACAGCCACTGACTTGAAAGCATCCATAATTGGACGATAACCTGTACAACGACAAATATTTCCACCAAATGAATTCTCAATTTGTTCCATGGTAAGTTGGCCTTTACTTGACTCTAATAAACTGTGCATACTCATAACCCAGGCGGGTGAGCAATAACCACATTGAGTGCCATTAAAATTAGCTAATCTGGTTTGTAAGTCATGATATCCATCTTTTTTGTTACCAAGACCTTCGATAGTGGTGATATCAAGACCATGACATGAAAAAACGGGGAAAAGACACTGTTCAATGAAATTAAATTAATAACGGTCACATTTTTAAAACAAATTTCTTCTTACAGAATTAACAGACCACGTTGTCTTCTCTTTAGTTACTGGATGAATTCCGGACACACTCACAATGCAAGCACCACATCCACCTTCCAAGCACATGAATTTAGTTCCAGGTAAATGCGCATGTTGTCTAATAAACGTATTCAAACTCGTATCAACTGGAAGGGTTTCTGAACCAGTAACTGAAATCAAATTCAAATTTAATAAAAAAATATATTATCTTATCAATGTGAGACCATGGTTTAAAAATACATCAATTTTATTTCCTATCTTGTTAAGGAGTCTTATCGCGATTATTTAATATTTAATTTTATCAACATACACGTGTTTGTTCCAATTATGTCCAAGTTTTATTTGGTTATTGCAGTACAATTTTAAATTAAATTATGAGAGCAACACTTGAGAATGTAGCAAAGTCATTTATTTGAATTCTAACGAGAGCCGATATTTAAATTGAAATTTATTTATTTAATTTTGTTATTGTTTTCGATCACTTGAGTATACCGGCTGAACAATTATTATTAAATCATTTGAAATTACACACCCACTTCAATTATTACTAGTCATGATACTTGTATATGCGTAGCTCTAACAAGTTTTTAATTATTTGGAATAATTGAGACGTTTACATTGAGATTTTTTACTTACTATTATATAATTTTCCATTGATAGTAAAAGAAACATCGGATCTAAAATGAGAAAAAAAGGAAAATTAAATGAAAATTTTCTCTCGCAAATATCACTCTCATCCATAACCCAGAGGGCCATCAGTGGAATCCTAAATCGACTTCCAATAGCGCCCAACAGGTTTTCAGTTGAAAGTGAATGTTGATGAATTTTGCCCTAATTTTTTTGGGACTTTACCTCTCAATGACCATTTTTACTTTTTTTCTGTTAATTATCGGTTATCAAAAAAAAAATATTGAATTAAAAAAGAAATTATAACCAATTCTCAACGAAATTTGAAATATGATCATATATGATTAGAAATAGACCGATTACTAAAAGTGTTCGCACGATACTGAAATCAATTTAATTTTATTATTGTTTAGCGTTTTCTAGAGTCAGATTCTACACCTATTTGCCACTTATCTACTAGACGTAACATATCATACACATACGTTATACTGTTTCATCAAATTTACTCATTGAATGGCTGTTTCATATCTATTGAAATAATAATTTTACACAAAACAAAAACGGAGATAATAAAAATTGCAAGCTAATCGTGACATATATGTAAATACATCACACATAGCTAGTTCAAAGTGTGTTATTATCAATGAAATTGGTGTTTGATCAAAATATTTAACCCTTTAAGCTTTTACGGTGATTGTAATTGTTGGGACTTTTCCCTTGAGAATTTTTGAGGAAAGCCTTACAATGATTAAAATTCTTAGAAAATTTTTCAGCAAAAGCCTTAAAATCTATTTTTTTTTAAATAAAATTGAGTGTGAAGTTTGCAACATAACAATTTTGAATAAATTTATTTAATTTAAAGTAAAATCTTATCATCTTATTAAAAGTCGAAGAATGTCACATCTTTTTTTTTAAATGTTTTAAAATTATACAGAAGCTTTAGTTAATTGACCGTATAAATGTATTTAAGTTATAATTTTTCATGTTTAATAAGTATTTTCAAAACTATAATTACGATTTCATTAAAGAAAACTGACATCGCCACACCTCTTTCCTGATTCTTTTATATTAAGTTTTTTCGTATTTGAATACTCACGTTAATTTTTTTCTCGGCAAATGAACCTCGACTATTTGTTTGTCTGAATTTCCTTCAAATTCATCATGAGATTTTTCTGATTTTCCCCAAATCGAGGGACAGCACCCACAAAGAGACATTGATTTTTTTTTTGATAATCAATTCTAAATTGAATTTCGTTTTTTCCTTTTTTTTTAAAAAGGTGTTCAAATTATGTCTTTAATCGATGCGAATTTAGATTGAAATTTAAGTAAATCTTTCAAATCACTCAAAAATTTGGAAATGATGTTTATTTATTTTTCAAATAATGCTTGACTACTTTTAGCAAAATATTTATTTAGCGTTTTTATTCCCTTCACTTATCTCAATAAACAAATCTCACATTGAATGAATTGTTATGTAATGATTAAGTATTTCGTTTAAAAAAAAATTAAGTAGCCCGGCCGGTTTAATAATGTATGAAGGACAAATACAATTTTTTGTTTTTAATATTTTTTTTAATCGAATTCTAGATTACACATGTCTTAACGCCACCAATGTTCGCGAGTAACTGAATATTCAATAAGGTGAATACGGTCAAATCTCAAGATATTTCTATTTCATAAATTGAAAGTAACTCAATTTAATTTTAATATGCTAGACAATTTATTTATATTCACGATACGGGCAAAGTATTTGTAAGACACTTTAATGATATGGTAAGTGACATTTTTTTTTGTTATTTATAATGAGGTATGACGTGAATAAAAATTAATTATGAAAAATGCAGTTGGACATTTTGCTGTTTTACATTGTTCTAGGTTTTTATTGATACTTGTTGTAAAATTTCTTGAATAACCATTAATTTAAGAAAATGTTTTAAGGATATCTATGAAATTGAATTTTTTTCAAGGATTTTTAATATAAATTTGATTTCTTATCATCAAAAAATCGAAGATTTAAATGCCAAATTTTAATAATTTGATTTTTAACATTGTTGTAAATAATTTCAAAATAATCTGGTTTGCGAAGAGTGACTAAATTTGATTAATTGCTTAACAGTATGTAAAACTCATTTGAAAATTAGAATTGTTTTTACATTTTTGTAGAGTTTTGCAAAACTGATTTTTTAAAAACACTAACACACTGAGTTTCGGTTTGAACTGGTTTATTGAAAATGAAGTTCAATGCGATTGAAGATTTGAATTGACTATTTTCTTTCTTTCAAATACTCACAGAACATAAATGATGCGTTGCAACTCACAGTGAGGAGTAAAAGACTCATTAGGCTTTTCTTTAAGGCAATCTTTAAATAGAAACATCTGAATAGTTTTCCCTTGTTATATATTATCACTAAAAATATTAAATTGATTCAATTTTTTAATATTTTTTTTAAATGTATATCACGGTCTTGCTTTGATGAGCTTAATAATTGTACTAAAAATAATTCACAGCGTTAAAACTATATAAAAATATTTAATAATGAAAAAATGCGGCATTTGTAACGATTTCTAGTTATCGAGCTTTGTTGCTACAATTAAATATACTTTGATGGGTAAAATACTTAGCGCGAATGGACAAAAGTCATGGCCCTCTTAATAACGAATGGTTTAAAACAATGTCTTGTATTTTTTTTTATCATTGAATAGATTGAATTGAAAAAAAAACTTCTTTTTGACTCCTATTTTTCTTAACCGAAAAGGACATGAATTGAAAATTCAAAACAAAACAATTCTACGCAACTTCAAGGATACAAATCAGTTGCGTAATAATTCGTAGTAACATACATTTGAACATGCTTACCATCACTCAGTTGAGTATCAATCTTCAGAGTGTCAAAAGGTGAAAAGTTGAGGAGGATGATTTTTAAATTAAAATAATTGTAAAAAGTGGAAAATTCTGTAAAATTTTTATACAAATACAAAAATAAAGTTAAAATATATGTAAAAATCATGTTTAAAGGAAGAAGTGAAGGAAATGTTGTGTATAAATGCACAGTTCGTCTTCTGGAGGACGACGAAATTTTAGAATGTGAATTTCAAGTAAGTTTTGCAGTGATTTATGCAGTATTTCTGATCAATAATTGCATAAAAAATATTAAATCAAATGAAAAACAAAACAAGATTAATAGAAAAGAAGACAGAAACATTAATTTAAATTCACTTGATAAAATTAACTTGATTTCATCGAATGGATAGACAAGAATAGATGAAAAGAAAGAACCATTTAGATATGTTATGTGTATACATATTAAATAATATAACAAGAGAAATAAGATATAAACAACACACATACACACACAAGTCCCAGCCTAAAAATTATTAATTGTGACGTAAAATAATTGTGCTTACCATCCTACATTACCATCATATGTAATAATAATAATAATAAAGAAATATACATGTTTACACTATTAAAAGCATGTAACATTTGTCTTTGTGTTTGTGTTATTTTTACGCTTCTGTTTTCATTTAACATCTACACAATCATGCAGAATTCTTGTAATGTTTATATTAAATATGTGTAATGTAAACTATTTTTGTAATGTAATATTGTTAGTCAAGCGATATCTAAATGTTGTGTTTAATATGTAACATAAAGCAGATCAACAGTTAAATGTTATTGTTGGTTGGTTATCGGACAATGGTTAGCTATGTTAAAAATAAGAACCGTGAAAAAAATTTAAATATCGCTTATGAATGGTTGTGAAAATGTATTCTGATATCCTTCAGTATGTACTTTTTTTATTCTTATCAATATTTTTTGAACATAACTAATAAATTTATTGAAATGTGGAATCCCCTCGCGATATTATGTCAAGCATGCCATATTTGACTTTTTTCAGTTCTTTTATTTAAAACAATAGCATACAATTAAACAACTATAATGTGAAAATTTACATAAGCCTATTCCAACGTATGATGTATGGAAACACAAACACGTACACACAAATGTCATAGCTAAAAATTACATGTCAAGTTTCTTAAAACTACACTACATTGGCTTTGATATATATCAGAAATTTGGTTAAATTACATTTGACATATGGTCAAGTGTGTATTGTTCGGTTGTGAATGATATCACTTTATACTAAATTAAGACTTAATTGTATTTTAAACACTATTCGACCTTAATGAGAATAAAGAAGTGTGTATGATTTATGAATAGAACGCAAGTTACATTTTTTTGTGTACCTTTAGTTTATTGGTATAATTTTATATTTTGTTTCTTTTTTTGAATTTTACAGCCACATCACAAAGGAAATTTTTTACTCGAATATGTATGCGAACAACTACAAATAACTGAAAAAGACTATTTTGGGCTTCGATTTATTGATAATTTTAAAAATAGGGTGAGATTTTTATTTGTTTTCAACCGTAAGATTTTTTTTCAAATTATGTAAATTATAGAACTGGCTGGATTTATCAAAAACAATCATTAAACAAGTAAAAGATGTAGACCCTTTAGTGCTGTCATTCAGGATTAAATTTTATCCAGCTGATCCATGTCGAATGTCGTTAAATGGAAAATACAATGTCTTTCAACAATTAAAACGAGACTTGAGACATGGAAGACTTTATTGTTCATTAAATGAAGGAGCTGTTCTTGCATCTCTCATAATTCAAGGTAAAATTATAATTTTATTAATAATTTGTAACATTCATTTTACGAATCACTTCCATACGGTCTGTTACAATTGCTTGAACGGTAAAACAAGAAAGCATTTCCCTTGCTTTGACTTCAAAGAATTTAAAATAAATCAACCATCTAAATGAGCCGCCAATCAAAGCCAAGGGTACTGTTAATTCAATTGTTTCATTTTCTACCGTATAATTTCCATAGAGGGGACAACTTAAAGGTGGTTTCCATGCTTCAACATATTGCGAAAAAAACATGTATTTTTGCTTAAATCTAGCACAGACATTGTCTACAACGATTGTCGTATATGCAGAACATTTATTTTCCTTGATAGAACAACGATTCAAAATCATTACCATCTAAAAATGAATATTATGCATCAAAAAATTGAAATACAAAAAAAATTTTTTTTTTTACTTTTATAATCCCTCTTGTTCTCCTCCTTACTTCCACAGTAGTGTTTATTGAGATAGAATTTTTATTGAAACCAGGTTTAAATTGATTAGATAATATTTGAATTGGTAAATTCTCTGAACTCACACATTGTGTTACCTTTTCAATGTTAATAAACTTATCCTTTGCTTCGATTTTCTGGGTACTAAAAATAATGATAAAGAAAATTAAAACTTTCATTGTGCTGATCAATTGAACAATAACTCTAAAACTAATCGATTAGGAGCTTTTATAAAGTTACACAAAAAAAATTAAAAGTCATTCCGAATCTAATCGGAAATGGCTTTTACTACATTTAATCAACTGAATTATTTTTAATTGAAACCGCTTAATTTAATTCCTTTTTTCCTAGATGAACTTGGTGATTATATTCGTGAAATACACACAGAAAATTATGCACAATCACTTCGTTTGGCATTGCGCCAAACGGATCAATTAGAGCGCAAAGCAATGGAACTTCACAAAAAGCGTGAACCAGGTCAAGAGCCGAATGTGGTGTACGATGAGTTTATTGCACTAGCTCGAACTTTGGAAACATATGGTGTTGATCCGCATCCTGTAAAAGATCACAGAGGTACTCAAATTTATCTTGGAATCAATTTTACTGGAATCAGTACCTTCCAAACGGGAAAAAGACTTCAACATTATCGATGGCATGACGTACATAAGCTAAACTTTGAGGGAAAAATGTTTATTGTTCATTTGACATTTACAGATGATCGTCGGGAAGTTGTAAGTTAATCAAGTTGAACATGAATATTCTTGTTTTTTAATTAAATTTTTGTAGAAAAAACATACAGTGGGATTTAAATGTACTTCGGGAGTAACGTGTCGCTATGTATGGAGATGCGCAATTGAACAAATGCTTTTTTTTACGTAAGTACTGAAATTGTGAGGAAATGACAAATGATTTTCATTACAAAAAATTTAGTCTTCCATCAAGTTCACACGCATCTGTAATGTCTGGTGGTGGATTCTTTTCGTTTGGCACAAAATTTCGTTACACTGGTCGAACTGAACGTGAAATCATGAGTGAGCGATTAGCAGCATTGCGTGGAGATGGTTCTGACACAAGTCCGAGTAAAAGGAAAGCTAGTAGTGTTCCTGCAACTCCAAGCAGTCCACAGGGAGAGTTGATTGATATTCGTAAGATATTTAATTTTTCTTAATAATTTCAAACTAAAATTAACTTTTAATTAAAATTAGGTTACAATACACTTCCACGCTCTACAATGTCTGAACCAATGGGCAATACTGATCAAGCGTCTTCCGTTTATTGTCCTGATCCCATACTAGAAACAGTTTCAGAAGAGCGCCGAAATAATGGTGGTGCTGGCAGTACTGATCATCTTTCCGATTATTATTTCCGAGACTCATTTGAACACTCGTCCACAGAGTCTGGCTTTACAAGCGTAATTGATGCACGTGCTGGACCTTATCGCCAATTTGCCACATCTGGTGATTCAGTGCCACTTGCATTCCAAAATTCAGTCAATAATGCAGCACTTATTATTCAACAAAATGCAACAAATGATGCCAGAATAAAAAAGTTTTCCATTCTTCATGCATTTATTCCATCATTTCTGATTGTGCTAATTCTCCTCACTGTTTCAACAATTTTTATCCTTGAAACAGAATCAGATACGTTCAGGCAAATTAAAGATTGGCCGGAAATGCTTTCATTGAACTATCAATATTATCAGCCATTTAAAGCTTATATGGCAAAAACTTTTGGGGGCATTTTTTGATCTTTCAGTTCATTGCTATCGTTGAATGTGAGTTCAGACGATAGCAATACACAAACTGAAGATGATTTATATACTTGATTGATACAAATTTTTCCACGAATAAGGATCAGTAGCAATAGCTTTGCTTTTTGAAAATATTTTATTAAATGCCTCCGCAATCCCAAAAAATAGTTAGATAGTAAAAAAGTTTAAAATTTTTTATTAAAAACGTCAATTCAATTCAAGAAAGGCCACAATTCTGAGTTGCCAAACAAAAAAAAAAGTTTTCATTTCATATTTTTTTAAAATAACAATAAAGTTTTGCACTCAACACTCCAAAATACTCACAACTCTAATAGGGTCCAAAAAATATGGAAATTATGTATTTTATTTTTACATTGCAATGTCTTTGAAAAATTTTGACAAAAAAAACATTCACCAGTTACGTACTAACAAAATTTTAAATTTAAAAAAACTTGTAATAAGAAAATGTACAATCAATTCCCATTTAAAATTAAAAGTTTATAATTTTATTTTTAATATTCATAATAAAATGTATATTGTTGTTATCATCTAAGAAATTTAACCCTCTTCCGTACTTTTCAATCAAAGAAAATATTCCATATGAAAAATAATTTCATTTACAAATTCGAGCCATCAATTTTTGATAAAAAAAAGTGAAAATACTCAGCTATTTTAGTAATAAAATTGATAGAATAAATGAAATTTGTAAGAATTAGATTAAATTTAATACATTTTTAACTTTCGTTTTAACTTTTTATTGATTCGATATGAAAGAAATTTAGAATTAACATTAAAAAAAGGCTTTTTAGATCAAGCACTCTGACAACGCTATGAAAAGAGTTAATCTCTTAATAATAGTAAAATGACTCTCAGATTTATTAAGCACACGCTCCCTCCGAATAGAAATGGAATTTAATGAAAAAAATAATAAATTTACAATAGAAATCTTATTGCAAATCATCAAAGAATAGACCAAATAATTATAATTTTCTTAGAAAACTGAATTTTTTAACTCCTTAAAAAAAAGTCGTAATACAAAGAAAAATACATTTAAACGAAAAAAAGGATTACAATGAATTTTTCTAGAAGCCTCACATTCTTATAAGCAACCTATTTAAATGAAATATTACATAAAAAGAAAAATTATTATAATAAAAAAAAAATGTCAATTTAAAATGTACATCGTCACAAGTAATGTGAAGTAGTTTTCTTAACATTAAATATTAATTACAAAGATTAATTAAAAAAAAATATATTTGCTAGGAAGTAAGATTTTATAATGATAAAATTTATATCTTTTTTTTTTCAATGAAATTTTAAGTTGTATGATTTGTTTTAATTAAAAAAAAAAAAATTAAGATTACAATTAAAATTAATTTAAAAATACGCCAAAGATATTTTTCGTGAACAATTTGTTTAATTTTGAATTTAATTGAATTATTTATTTTAATTTGAGTTATGATTTGAATTATTTTTAGAATGTAATATTAATATTAGTATTTAAATGTGTATTAAATGATTGAGATTTTATAAAAGTTTATATTTTAAAACAATGATGATATTAAAATAAAAGAAAAAAAAACATTATAGCAATAAAGATTCAATTTATGATATGAAAAAAAGTAAATAAAAGTTTAATAAATTTAAAGTGGCTTTTTTGAATTATGTTTCTTTTGTAGACTCAAATATGAATTGATGACCCCGAGCTTACTATACGACACCAAACTGCGAAAAAAAACATCAAAATTTTTTTGTAATCATATTTATTTCTTTATTTTTTTATACATAATATACTTCAAAATCATATGAAATAATTTATCCAAGATTTTTTTTTTAAATTTGGAAATTTTTCTTTAATAATTCGTTTATACTTTTTTTTTTTATTGTACCATTAAATAATTTAAATTCAAATTTTACATGCATTTCACATTCATTTATCCATTTGCGATTCTTTTTCGAGTGCAATTTTTTTTTTTTGAAAACATTAACTTTATAATTTAACAAAACATTAACATGTTTTCATTCGAAATGAAGATCAGAACTGAAACTGTAATTTTAATATTTTACAGAGTTTTTGGTCAAATATAACTCATTTGAGTTCTGTTTTGGTTTTTAAGGATTTTTATCATTTATTTTTATATTGTGATTACTTTTGTTCTAGGAAATTTTTCTACTTTTTTTCTCTACTCAAATAGAAAAATATTTATTTTATCACTCTTTTATTTCTTCTTCTCTTGTATTTTTTTTTCTTCTACTGAAATGGCCTCAATTTTCATGCACTTTAATTTTTTTTTGTTATAAATTTGACATATTTTTGTTGAACAGTAATGTTTAAATATATTTTTATATAATTTTTACATTTTGATTACTGATTTACTTTTTTTTTTAATTTAAATAAATTTATATAACACAGCCTACACTTTTACGTCCTTTATAATAATTTTTTTTTACATTTAATAATATTTAATATTAATTTTAAATTGTATTGAAACTTTTTTTGAGTGAAAAACTTTGTTTTTTTTATCGTTTTTTTTTTCAATGAAGGCTTCAAAATTTATCAAGGCTGTTGATGTGGAATAACAGAAATTTGTTATGAGAAAAAAAGTTGCAGAAAAGTTAAGAAATTTGATTTAAATTTTCGAAAATGGAAATTTCAATTTTTATTTCTTATTTGTAATTTTATGAGGATTTTTTTTTTTGGCGGCAGTGGTTACTTTCTACTATTTGTTTTTGTATATTATTTCTATTTTTTCTGTTTCAGTGTTTTTTTGTTCAACTAAAGAAAAAAATACTCACCTTTCAATTTATATGTAAATAAAATCAACCAAAATATGATGAAAGAAAATAAAACTCAAATAAAATTAATTGCATATTATAACGGTAACTAATTTAATTTTAAACCATTTTTTTCTGTCTATTTTTTCATAATCATAATAATAATAATTAATAATAAAAATAAATCTTAAAATAATTTTTACACAATTTAACATTAATAATTATCAATAAAAGTTCAATTAGTTAATAAATAGATAATTAATAATAAAATATTATTAGTGTGTGTGTTTCTGTGTATGTATATGTGTGTATGCATTCAATGGTGATAATTTTTTTATTTATAATTTTAAATTTAACTTGTATAAGTACTTATTCAACACGTTTAATGATTATAATTAATAATTAATATAACTTTTATTAGAAGAAGAAACTTTAAAATGTTCTTTTTGTATTTTTATTAATTTAAAGAAATAAAAAGTTAAGAATAAAAAAAACAAACATTTAGAAGTTATAGTTAAAGATATAATAAATTTTATGTGTTTAATTTCTATTGCGGTCAATTTAAACTGTTTTGTGTATAAATATGGATCTCTTCTGTATTTTATCATAATAATAATAATATTTAATGGTTCTGTTGGTTTTATTTTATGTTTTAAATAAAATAATGGTAATTAAGGAAACAATCTAAAAAACATCACTAAATCATTACAAATGCATCATTTTTAAAACGGCAATGTGTAATAAAATTTTTTTTCTTTATAATAGTATTTGACAATTATTTTAACAAATCAAATTTTGTAAGCTCAGACAATGTTTTTAACATTTTTGTTAAACTTATTCCAAGAAAATGGATTTTAATATATGTTTTTCTTTTTTTTGTACAATTATTTTTTCATCTATATGTCGCTAAAATTTGTATTTTTGTTGTGGCTGTGTTTAAAGATAATTCATTTTTATTTTACTTTCTTTTAATTGTTTTTTTTTGTATATATTTTGTCTGTAAGGTTTTATTTTGTTTTATGGTACTTTGTTTCTGTAAATATATATAGTAATAAAGATAAATTTTATATAATAATATATTAGGTTTCTTTATAATATTTTATATATATATTTTTTTTATTATTATTGAGAGTTTAAAGGATTAAGTGTAGTAATTTTATATAGAAATATTTTTTGTTTTTTTGTTATACGTTTAGTTTTATGAAGCAGATTTTTTTGTAACAATTTTTGAACATTTCAAATATAGAAAAGGTAAAGTGTAGTTGAATTTACATGAATATCATATTTTAACAAGAAGAAACGCACTTCAAATTACACAAATTAGAATGAGGAAATATTTTTTTCATTGAAATGAACTCACAAAATGAAAATTAAAACAGCAACAAGCAAGACGTGTTTTTTTTTAATCAATCTGATATTAAAAAGTAAACAAAATCTTCATAAGAAAACAAATTTATTGACAAGTGCTTTTCATTAAAAAAAACAGATAACGTTAAATTCAATTCTCGTTAAAATAATTAAAGTAATGGATATTTAGAAATGTTTCTTCAGAATTAAGACAAAGGTAAATTACAATTATCAGTGTGTAATAGATTTGAATTGTTTATTTTTTGTGTTATAAATATATTTTCATTTTAACTTTACATTGGTATTTCTTTTTTTTATTATTTTTAGTTTTTTCATTATTATTATCTTTGAACTTAAAAGAGGTATTCCTATGTATTTTTATTTTCTTATATTTTATCATATAAATATTTTTTTATTTAAGTTTTATCATAATATAATTTATCGAATAAAATATTTTCCATTCTTTATAATATATTTTTTTTGTTTATTATCCTTATTAGTAATATTTCCCATTAATCACTATAAAATACGTGTAAAAGTTATGTTTCATAATAATTTTTTAATGAATCTTACATAATTTTTCTAAACAGATTTGATATCTCTTATATATTATTTGAAGTAAATTAAATTTTTACATTTTTGTTTATTAATAGGTACTTTTTTAATCTGAATTTAACTGTATCTTAAAATATAGTAATAATTGTAATATTTTTATGTATATCTTTTTTTGTGTTAATATTAGATGTTACAATTAAATATTAATTTACAAATTGTTAAATTTAAATATTTTTATTATTTTTTTAATGAACTGTTTTCCTTACTACTATTTTTTTTTTCTTATCAACAAATTTTACATTAATCCTAACTTTGAACCCTTTTCTTTCATTATTTATCATTTAATAGTTTGTTTGTTGCTCTGCTGCTCATTTAACTTCCAATTTATGTTTTGAGCTATTTTCATAGAAATTGCATCGAACAAAAATTTTATACATCTTATTATTTTTTTTTGTTAAACTTTACATCAACCAGCTTTAAGAATTATAATAATTTAACACATTTCTTTATTTTTTGGTCTCTTCATGTCAAATTGAACGAAAAAATTAATAACAAACGACCAATTACGTTTTTTTGTGTGTATCTGTCACGAAATGCAATATTTTATGTTTATTCAATTTTAATTAACAATTATTTTTGGATATCCTTAAAATATTTGATTTTGCACACGAATTCACAAAATTTGAAAATGAAATTATAATTTTTTTTTTTTACAAAGGTCGTTTTTCTTAATTCTGTTTCAACTTGACTCAATCTGTTGTAGTTTTTTGTTTATTTATATTATTATATCTTTTTATTATTACATATTCTTAAATTTTTACAGTCACTCACTTTTCATAGAAATTATTAATTTAAATATGTATTTTAAAAAAAAACATTATCATAACAAGATTTAATATATTTTTATATATATATATTTTTTTTAACATCACATCTCTAATTCTTATTTTTTCGTTAAGGTATATCTAAATTTGTCATTTAAACAAATGTGAGACTTAACATTAACTTTTGAAAGGGTTAACAAATATTCAAAGAAAAAAAATATAATAAAATTTTGATTTTTTTTTACATCAATTCATTGTAGAACAATTTTTTTATAACAAATATGAATTTAAAATTAAAATTATAAAAAAAACTTTAGAAGTCTCTCCTTTGGATTTTCAACAAAAAATGTGGTGGCAGCCGATTCAACAAGAAAATTAGGAATTTAAAAAATTAGTTAATTATTTTCAGAAAGAAGTGTGTGCAAAAGTGACTTCTTCGGGTCACCGAGTCGTATTCCCTCCATAGTAATCTGTAAAAATAAAGTTCGAAAAAGATTAGTTTTGACTTAAATGCAAATTGAAAGTTGACAGTTAAAAGCATGCAATATAAAATCTTAAATTTATGATAACATGAATTACACAAGTTAAACATTGAATGTTGATTTATTTTAAAATTAAATAAATAAAAGACATTTAAAAAATAACAAATGGGTAAGAGAAAGATTAATAAAACACTTTATTTGATAAAAACTACCATTTGTATTAAAAAATTGAATTTTCTACATGCATTTATTACCAAATAAAATTCATGTCGAATCTCATTTGAATGTTTTATGTTTCGAGTATTATATTAAAAAAAGCTATTTGATGGACATTGAATGAAAACACATATCAAAGCTTTTAATAAAAAAATAAGCTTTTCAGAATACACCAAATTCAAATAACATTAAATCATAAAAAAAATACAATGATATCCTTTCATGAAGAGAGTGAATTAACATGTAAACTGTGCAAAGAAAATCTACGTTTAAGAAAAAAATTAAAAACAAAAATAGTTAATTTTTTTTTGAAATTTATTACTTATATGAAAAAAATGTATGGGAAAGCGTGTAAATTGAAATAGGCAAAATTTTCTTGGCTCTTTCTCTTACCCGTGACGTATTATTTGAGGATTGAATTGAATTAGTAATATGATGATCGGAAGTGGAATTATTATTGGTGTTAGTATTAGTTGACCACTGCTGCGCCTGAGTAGTGGCTAAATTATTAGCTACTAACTTAACGTCCAATGTGTTGGCTGATTGAATTTACGTTTGAGATTTATTTTAACGCGATTAAAATATAAGTTATGAAATTGTTTTAAAAAAGAGGGAGAGAGAAAAACAAAAAAATCTCATCAGACGGCTTTAATTAAATTAGTATTATATTAATTCATTTTTTTGACGTTTAACAATTATATTAAAATGTCTTATGTACAATTAACAGTACATATCATTCAAATTTGACACAATTAACAATGTAATGTTAGTACTGATACCATTAAAATATCTCAAATTACCTGGTTCGAAATTGTAATTCATGTCATTTGTTCCGGTGCTTGGATTGCCCGAAGGTGCATTACTCATCAAAGGCGCAGTATTTGGTAATTGGGACTGTTGTGCTGGTGGTGCAGCACTCGGTGAATTCGCACTTAAGCCACTTAATGGACTTTGTGGTGTTCGGATTCCAGACTGTGTCCGTCCAGTTACCACAGCTCGTAAACCTTGTCGAACAAAATCTGGATTGATATTGTTGCCTGGTTCAGCTGAAATTAAAATAAAATTGATTAAAGCATTACAGGTAACGGTTATACAGTAAACACTTTAATGCATTTATAAATAACAGTGAACAGTGATAATTGTGATGAATTTTTTTTTCTGATATTAGGTTTAAAAACATTTAAAAATTGATGAAATGAATTAAGGATTTCATTAATTAATGAGACAATGTATGTTAGGAACATTTATTTTTTTTAACATTTAATATTGTGCAAATTGTTTTCCCAAATATTCAAGCATGATTGAATAATAAAGTTTTAGGAATTGTGAATGCAATTTTGATACTTGATGATATTTTTATTTTCTTTTTTTTAACACATTTAAATGCAGTAATGAAAATGATAGTGTCGGATTATTTTTTTTTGAAAGAAGTGACTTTTGATTATGGTGAATCTGTACACAAAATTCAAATTTTGTGACGATTCTTACCAGCTTGTGAACGGTTGTTAAAATAATCGTTGGGTGAATTTGAATTTGTGGCCACCACAGCCTGTCCAGCAGCAGCGGCGGAATGTTGTGGCGGTAAATTGGGCGAATTATTGTACATCACACCATAAGGACTTGATTGATCCTGACCACCATATGGTCGAGGAGACCCTGTGTCGATTATAATTTGTAATAATAAATTCATGGTTCTTATATATTTGTGATAATTGAATAATTTTTTTCTTATTGTTCACTCTTTGAAGGAAAGTTTAATTTTTTTTTAATTATCACTTACCTGTCATTGGTTGTGGAGCACTTTGTTGTCGTTGCAATCTTTGTTGCATTTGTTGTTGCACACTTGCGTTAAACATTCCCTTCTGTTGATAGGGTGGTGCTTGTGAAGGACTGGGTGGTCCAGGAAAACCATCTTGGAACGATGCCGATCTGTTTACTGGTGAATTAAGAGATCTTTGTCGTTGTGCTTGAATGAATGGCCGTCCACCATTAAAATTATTAGGACTCTGTTTTTCATATAAAAATATTTATTTTAAATTGGAATTGATGTTACACATTCAAACTTACCGCTAACTGTCCACTGAGCATAGGATTGCCTTGTGCTCCGACAGACATTCCTCTTGCAGCCAGTGCTTGACTCCATTGAGGAGGTGGTTGTTGTCCTGTTGATGTACCAGGACCAAATTGTCTTGACATTGGAGACAACTGAGCAGGAGAATTATTTCCTGACTGGTACTGATTATTCTGGTAATTTTGAAGCATTTGTTGCAGCTGATTTTGCGATGATAGTTCATTTGGATTAAATTGGTTTGTTCCTTGACCGTAATTCACTAAAATCAATTATTAGTATATTAAATTAAACTCAATTAATGAATTCTCACCTCCTTGAGGACTAAATGGCGGTCTTTGATTTGGACTCAATTGTTGTTGAATAATGTGTTGGTTAAATCCAGGACTCATCTGGTTATCGGCTGTTCTTTGTAACGATACGTTGGGGGGTATTGAAGATTCAATATTCTGCATGCCTTGATTCATACCTGACAATAAGAAATATAACAATTTATAATATTACCGTAAAAATTGATTCGAAAAATAAATATCAAATAATAGAAATAATATAAAACAAGATAAAAAATAATTACAGATTGTTTCAGCACCTGACGCAGCTGGATTTGATGGTCCTACGATTTTCTGACGCTGTTGCTGTCTCAATAATCTTTCCTTTTCCAATTCTGCTAGTTGTTTTCTTTGTTGTATTATAGCTGAATTTAACATTCTTGTTGTGGCATGTGTTTGGTTGGCACCTTGTTGATTATTTTGTAATTGAATTGGCATTCGCCTTTGATTATTTGGTTGATTTGGATAATTTGGTGGAGGTGGAAAATTTCCTAATTGTTGTTGCTGCTGCTGCTGTTGCTGAGCAGACATTGCCGAATGTATGGAATACGCAGGTGGGCTACCACTATAGGCATTTGTTTCGCATTGCATTAGTTGTTGCTGTATTGCGTTAATTGCGATTTTCTTTTCAACATCCTGTTGAAATTGAGCGGTTTGTGATTGAGTCATTGAACCAAGGATTTGTTCAAAATCTGGTTCAAAGGAACTACTAGCTGCATCCGGAATTGAATCAAGAACTTCATTTAAGATCAATTGCAAATCCGGGTCTTCCGCATTATCAATGCCAAGAAATGAAGAAAGATGAGCCATAACATTCCCACTGTTTGTATTGTTGAAAGAACTATTGTCGTTCGTTTGGTTGTTTTGGAAGTTTGACTGTTGTTGCTGTTGTTGTAATCTTTGAGGTAGTTGAGGTTGAGGTGATTGTTGTTGTTGTTGCTGCTGCTGCTGTTGTTGGTTTGCTGCCAGTTGTCGTAACAACTCATTTTTTTGTGCATTATTATTACTGTTAGGCTGCATGGTATTGAGGTAGTTTTCGGAAGAAGGCTTTCTCAGTAATTGTCTTGCTTGTCCACCAGATCCCAATTTATCAATGCTATTATTAGACATTACTGTACTACTTGTGATCGGAGACATTTGTGACGTTGTTGTACTTGAGATACCACTATTTGTCATTACACCACTTTTCGGTATATCAGGAATTGTCCTAATTGGATTCTGTTGAATCAAATTTGATTCTATAGGAGCTTTGGCTGGACATGCAAGTAATGATGCAAGCATCTTATTACGTTCTCTCAAAGATTTAGGATTTTCACGTTTTGCTCCTGGATCATCACTGTCTCCAGGTGCTGGACGTTTTCTGTCATTTCCTTGGTATTTGAGCATTTGGATAATATCCTCGTTACTTTTCATTGGGCTATCTTTTTTAAGCTGTCTTAATAGTTCACTATGTTTACTTCTACCTTCATTGTCATCATCATCACTATTTTTTTCATTCAAAAGACTTTCCAACATACGATTACCTCCATTATTACTGTTAAGTCGTCCTTCCAAGTTTGATCGTATTGGAATTCGACACTTACTAAGCGTAGTATTATCTTCATCGTTATTTAGTAATGTTTTCAAAATCACATTTTTATCATCACCCGAACTTGTTGATGACGATGGTCTTTTAGTTAATAAATTTCTCAAACGTTCTGAATCGGAAAAGCTTTGCTTTGGCCCATCTTGGTTATTGTTTGTAGTATTTCCAGGCGATTGTCCTGCATTTAACTTTTGCTCATTTAATGCAGCTTGTAATTTTTCTAAATTTGGTTTCTCGTCTGGCTTTTCATAATTTGGTGTATTTCCTCCATAGTTACTTGAATTAAATCCAGGACTGTTGAAGTTAGTATTGCTGAAATTGTTGTTGTTGTTATTTGATGGAGACGGTTGACTATTCATGCCAGATGGGTTATACGATGTTAAGGGACTAGGACATGTGGCTGGACTGTAAGCAGACACAGAAGGTGGTCTTGGAGTTCCAGTATTAGAAGTTCCACTTAATCGTGAGTCTGGACGTGAATCACCCCAGTTCATGCTTACACTGTCCATCTCGAATGTTGTAGTTGGAAAATCAAGATCTCCAAGCTCAGTGAAATAACTAGATTCACCACCTGTTGGACCTGTACCATCATTTTGGTACACTTGACTTATCTGATTCGTTAAGCGGTCTAACACTTGATTTATTCCGCCATTCACTACAGATGTCATCAATGGCCCACCCATATTTGATTGTTGTTGTTGTTGATGTAACTGTTGGTTATTGCCTCCATTTATAGTCTGAGGCGTTGTAGTACTTCCTGCATGACTAGTGCTTGGAAGAGATTGAGACAAATTGGGAGCCAATTGGTCTAATGCTTGCATATCACTATCACTTAAAATAGTATGTACAGCCATTATGAAACTCTCCTCTGTCGGAGGTGTATAAATTCTGGATTGAGCTTTGACATGAATAAAATAATCAGGACCTACACCAAATCTATAAGGATCAATATGAACATCTCCCATTGTAGTTTGACGTATTTCATGTAAATATTTTATGATCTTTGGTCTGTCTTGATAATGACAGATTTCTTGAAGAGAAATACCAATAAATCGGTCTTTGGTAAAGTAATTAAAGTACTCGGGTGGTAACGATGCAAGACTTATAGCAAGAATTTTACCATTTGTATCAAGTTTTAAGGTGAATTGATGATTCATTCCGAATCCCGGTCCTGAATTTTCAAGTTGTCCTTCTGAAGTATCATCTTCAGGCATTGTAATTAGACACAACATTGAGGGCGATTCTTCAGCATCATCTTTCAATGGTGCTGACATAATTATAACATCTTTGTACTTTTCTGGTCGTTGTTGTTTTTGCTCAATAGTTTCATTGACATTTTCACTTTGTTTTATTAGCCATCTCACACGCATTGGAGTTGCTTTTTTTCCTCCTGAAGCATCCTGTTCTTGATCCCAAGCAACTGAGATTGTTTGTTTACTTAAAATCGAGCTCAAACGAGCATGATCACCCATATGCAGAAACGTATAAATATCTTTACCCTGTAATTCAGTACGCGTATAATGCAAAACATCACAAACATTTTCAGTGGCGTATTCAATACGACCATCACTACTTATCTCTAACAAAACCCAACCAATATTGGAAATATAATGCCGTACAGCCTCAAAGTAGGCTGATTTTTCAGGTGAATTTCCATTCATAAATGAATTTTCTGGCTCAGTCGAGCTGACTTCACCCTGTTGCACCGGATGAACGGTACATTGATCTGTACAATCGGGATGACATTGAGGTCGTTTCGCCTTTGCATCCCGTTCTTCTAATAAGCGACGAAACGTTTTTACAACTTCACTCAAAATATGAGCTTTATCGGGTTTGGTAGTTGTCATATCACGTTTATTTATTTGTAGAAATTCTCCCAACTGTTCAATGTATTCGTTTTCCAATTCTCTTCGTCGTTTTTCATTGTTACATTTATTTATTTGACTTTGTGGTTTGTTATCGGTTTTTCGACGAATTTTCTTAGAAGCAGCGGGAGGACATGCAATTGCAGGAGCAACAACATTCATCATTTGTTGGGCTGCTTTCACCTGTTGTTGATGCATAATTTGTTGTTGTTGCTGATGTGTTGATAAAACTGGAGAAAGTAAAGATCCGCCACTAAGAGCGGAACCACCACTTGGCATTAAACCTGCCGACAGTTGGGTGGCTAAAGTCGGTGTCGAAGCAAAAGATGTATTATTGTTATTAGTTGTTGAGTTACTGTTGTTATTGTTGTTAATCCATTGATTTGGTATATCGCATGGGACGAGCCTGTAAGTAAATAAGAATAGAAAACAAATGTCAATAAAATTTTGTATAAAAACATTACAAAAACAAATTTAAAATCATCATAAAACTGCCTTTTAAAGTATCGAGTGGGAATGGAACATCATTAATTCATTAATTCAAGTATTAACAGAAGTAAAATTCTATTTACATCAAATTTCATTAAAAATAACACAAAATCGAAATGAATCAGACTTAAATAATAAATAAAATACAAAACTATTCATGATCCATATCAACTACACGTTACTTCCACATAAATGAAACGTGAATTTCATTATTCGTTTGATGCACGAGGTCCACTTGAATACTCATTGTATTAACGAATTCATTCATTTTTGTGTATACGGCATATTTATATCCATATCGTGTTCTTGCATTGTATTGTATAGATGAATGAATGGAATATACAAATAGTTTGTAATCATTTCACTTGTGTATTTGTGCACGACCTAGTTAAATTTCATCATTGACCTGATTTTTGATGAAAATATAAAAATGGTTATATTGTCGCTTTTGTTATGTATGAAATCTCTTTATTGTGTACAAAACTGAATTTTATCCTACAATCACCATACAAGATAAATGCATGATTGATAAAGTACACAATGACGTTGTTATTTCAAGTCGCTTCAAGAAAAAAAATGTTACAAAGAAATTTGTCAAGCAATATTTTCTAATCAATATGTCAAAGAAAATACCCCGCTCTTCGTTTCCTTGTAATTTATTTATAATAAAAATACAACATTTTGCAAGGTGTTTCATGTCACTCAACACATCAAGCTTGATTACACAGTTAAATATTAAATTTCAACCTCCACTACAACAAAAAAAAACTTAATGAAAAATTCAAGTAATTCAAGTTATAAAACAATTTTAAAAAGTGTTGCTAATCTATCTTTGTTCCGTATATCCGCAAGCTTAAAATGTAATTCAGGTATTGTAACTGCAAATAAATATACGACACATAACATTTTAACTGTACAAATGAATGTTTTACAACACGATTGCAACTGTTCTAATCATTTACGTGCCTCGTCTTATAATATTTTATTTCATGGTGTGTATGTGAGTTTATGTGATGCATTTAACACATTCCACTTGTAATATTTTTTATGCATGTTTTAAAATTGAGTATGTTTTTATGAAATTTAAAAGAAAAAAACATAAAATTTCTACTCAAGATAGTAAGAAAAATAATGTTCAAAATAAGAGAATCCTTTTAAGATCGGGCTACATTCTGTTAATGCATTACAAGTGCATTAATGTTGTCTTTTTCTTTCGAATTTGTATCATCATCACTCATTTATTTGTAAAACGAACACGTATCAAATGTTTAATACAACTTTTAACATCTTATTATTTGTGTTTATTATTATTACTATTACAATATTTAAAGAACATGTCTAACAACAAGAAGTTTATGTTAAAATTGAGTATTAAACTTAGGTTTTATTTTTATGATAAAAGTAAGTTAACAAATCTAAATTATACGTGAGTTACAGTTGCTAAGGAAAAGGAGAATTGTGAAACTTTAAAAAAATAAATTTATGAAGCAGCGGTGGATCTATTAGGATTTAGGGTTTCTCAAATAAGAAACCGAAAACAGTGACAATCAAAAATTGTAAATAGGATTCACTTTTTTGAACCATTCTGACTAACAGACACGCATTTAAAAGGATTTCTAAGTAAAATTTTGTCACCGTTTTCACTTTAATTACAAAAAAAAAACACTAAACCCAATTCCAAGAACGGTAAAAACCATGAAAAATACCAACAATTGCAACCTTCATTACAATCATACAGTAAAAAATCAACCTCTTTTATATATAAAACCACTCAACAACAACAAATATAATTAAAATCCATGTTGTATGATGGTGTTTCCCAAGAACAACAATTGTAATACAGATAATAATGATTATGAATGGAATAGACAACAATAAATAACAATAATAATAAAAAAAAATATGGAAATATGATAAAATAAAATGAACAAAGTATTCATTTCAATCTGATATTTATTTCCGTACGAATACATAAAAAATGAAAATAGCTCACGGCTTTGATTACTTAATTGGATGAATGTTGTATGCAGAATATCAATGCAAATTAAGGTAAAATATGAACAATAACTTTAATGATTCAAGATGACCATCAGATTTGATTTTTGGATCGAAATTTTGATATTTTATGAAACGAAAAATCTTCATTTTCAACCCAAAACCAATGAAGTTACAACGTCCATGTCCAGACCGTAACCTTTACAGGACTCACAAAAGGAAGAACTTTGCTGATCTATCGTTCTCACATACAAGAAAGGACTTTGACAACAGGAAAAATATCACTTTGAAATGGAAATTACAACATCAAACCATTTAATTCCTATCAATTATTACACAAAACAAATAAATGTGTTACTATTTGAACAAAATTAGGCTTTTTCATTCGTGTACCACAATTCGGTAATTTTCTATGTATTACATTCAAAAAAATTATACACAGCCCGCACTAAATCTTACACTATCAGGTTAAATATAACGTAATATTATCGTGTTTTCAAGACTTATAATGCATGCGTTAAATTTTGTACTATAACATTGTGTTGCCTAATTAAAACTATGTTAATGACTAGAGTGAAGTAGTTTATTTTGTTTGGTTCATACGCCGAGTGTTACAATTGTGACAAAAGTGATTATTATTTTTATTCATTCATGAGTAACAAAAGTGAAACTTTTTTGATAATAGTGACACGTAAAAAAAATTATTTAACAAATAGATCGAACAGTTTTGGAGAACGAAATTTTTTTACTGTTAGTATTACGCATGATATTGAAAAATTGAGTCCAAATTGAGAAAAACTCAATACCAATATGAATTTTTATTATCAATACAACAGTTTCTTGCATTTTGAATGTCAAATCAAAGAGTTAATCAAGCAATACATAAGACACATAACGTAAAAATACGTCATAATTGTTTTTATATATTCTTCTCATTACAACACACTGTTATTTTCCTTTCAATTTTAAATTTACTTTTGATTCACTGTATTTTATATACCCAGACTTGAACGATATTCAATTTACGCGTCATCATACCTGGGCCTCAATACATGTCTGCATATTCATTGTAGTGAAAAAAAAATCATGTATATATAAAATAAAACAAAATATTCAATGCTGCAACATTTTATGCCTGGCCTGCATGCATTTACATTTTTGTTGTTGTTGTTGTTGTTGTTGTATGTAACTCATATTAAATACAAATTTAATATTATATACGTATAAAAAATAAAACCAAGCCAGGAATTGTGTCAGTAGGTCAGAGTCAGTAGTTTACAATAAAAAAAAATATAATAAATTTTTCTGTACTCACTCATTTTATTATTTTTTTTCATGTATGATGATGATGCAGCAGAGAACGAACGATTTGTGATATATGATTTTTCGGTTTTTTTTTTGAATTTTATTTCCAATGTTGAATTGAAAAATATGAGATAACTCACTCAATCTCAGAGTATATAACAAAAGTGAATAATAAATGATGTAAAATTTATTTATATCACACTCAATAAAATCATTCTCATTTTTTTTTTACTTTTTCTATTTTTTTCGTTTAAATTGAACCTTGAATTAATTGTATCCTAAAAGAGATATTTTTTGATATAAAATATTCAATTTTTTTAAAACTTTTCACCATATACTGCATTTTTTGTTGTTAAATTATGTCATTAAGTCAAGTACACACTCATTTAAACAAGTATTGAGGTATAGAAAGTTTCACTCTCACTCTTATTACTTGTCTGACGCAATGAAAGTTATTTTTTTTATTATATTATTATTGTTATTATGCATTCAATTGTGATTATCTGTATTTTTATTTTGTTTGTTTAATTTTTTTATGTATATAAGTTTCATTCAAGAAATATGCTATTGAAAAAATTTAAATTAACCAGTATAAAGTAATAATTTCACTAAATTATGATATATGTGATGGATATGACACTGAGATAATACAATTTAATTTCAAATTTATTATTTATTTTTGTTAACTTGAAATGGCCTTGCTGATAAAAGAGTTAATCAAAGAATAAGTATTGCCATTTAATGCCATTCTTATGAGAATCATGGCAAAGAGCAGACAAAATGTCCTTAAAAGATATTGAATTGATTACTCTTCAACGATAAACTGATAAGAAATTCTGATTTGTTTCTTAATAACAGTCGATATGATTTGGTTAAAAATTATAAATATTTTGTTTGTATTGATACTTTGTTATTTTACGTGATTATACTTAAAAATGATTTTACGGATTAAATACAACGAGGATCGTGCTCGAAAGTACTTTTGCTAATAACATTATTATTTAATACAATATTGCCAAATTATTTTAGGATTTGTTAAACAGCATGGAATTTTCTAAACATAATTCGGTAATTAACTGTCTTACATTTTTTTTTACAAAATTTAGACTCAAAAGTTAATTTAACTTAATTTAATTTAATTTTTTTTTTAAGTTCTCTTCATTTACGTCGGGGATTGAATCAAGCTCAGGATATCAGCTGTTTATAAGCTTCTTTCCAAAGAAACATTTTCATTCAGTTGATTTTTTGTTCCAGGATGACATTCAAGCACATTGTACAAAGTATTTGCAATTGCGCAATTTTTTTCTCAGGACTATTAAAATATGCTTTAAAAACCATTGAATTACAAATTTCTTCACGTAGCAATATATTACACAGGAATGCAGCAATGCAATTCTTTGTTTACAGTTATAGACAAGAAAGAACAAAAATCTAACGACAATTATGTTCTTTCTTCATGTTGAATTATTTTATTGCTTAGTTTGTAGTGTTTATTTAAATTCCATCCGAATATATAAGCATGAACATATAAGGCTCCAACAATCTTTAACCAACCAAATTCAATAAAGTTTGCTGCTGAAATGCAATTATTATTATGATCATCATCATCATTATTTGTAGTTTATTGAATTGAAACTTGCTTATACTTGTGTCGTTTTTTCATTGTAAATAAATTCAAAGAAAAAAAGCTTGAATAGCTACAGTTTCCAGCTGTTGAAGTTGCTGCTTAACATATTTTATATTAAAATAATTCAAAAGAAAAACGATAAACATGTACACTGTTGTTGCGCACAAGACACAACTTTTTTTCCAACAAAATAATCATATTTGTCCTAGTTTCAGTGTACTGCACTATTCATTTTACATTCGTTTTTCACTATTTTCATGTAAAATGAAAAAAAAAATACATATAAAACCATTACAAAGTAAAACTTTTTCCCTATAAGGATACACATTTTCAATGTTTGTACCGCTTTATTTTCATTTCATTATGGCATTATATAAAAGTCCTATACAAGGTATTGAAAATGAAACAGCAATGACATTAACCTTCCGATATTAAAATTATTATGATAGTTTTTATATTATGTGTATATAATATTAAAAAAAATGAAATTAAGATTGAATACAAGTAATATGAAAATGTGGCTGTTCGTGTCACTTCGATTTACTCTCATTTAATGATTTTTTGTATCATGATTGAAAAGAAACGAATGCACAAGAACTTTTATTAGGGCAATAAATTTATTTTATTATATGTTAAGTTTAATTAATACAAAGTTACGAAAATTTTTTTTCTAACATTAAATTTTATTGAGAAATTTAACAAAAAAATTTGAAAAATTTTCGTAAAATTAAAACTATTTACTCCATATTTGTTGTTTTTTAAAAAGAAAACTTCCTGTGCAGTCATTATCCTTTATTTTTGTTTCTACCCACTTTTCAATAAACACATCATGATAATCTTTTCTGAGAAGCATTTTTTAAAATTATTTTGTGCATCTAAGACTCTGTTCATATTTTCATTGTGTAGGTAGGATTTTTGTTTTAATGTTTTTACTTGTCAAACCAATAAAATTTTATAATTCACTATGATCCTTCGAGCATTGGGATGCGCACTATTAAAAGTTATGACGTATAAAATTTTGTTTTTATTTCAATTTTCACTCCTTTTTTTTTACCTAGTTTTATATGCAACACTGAACACTTAAATGGAAAATTGTACATATAACGTGGGTTGTAAATGGGTATTGAACTTAAATTTGAATGTTGATTAAATGAAATGTGAAAATGCAAAATTTTATCGAACTTTTTTGTATAAATTTTAAACAATAACTAAACAATATTTGTTTTATGATTGTTGTTACGGTTCTCACACTTCACTTTTCACGTTGATACAAGGAAAAACAATCTTATAAGCTTCATGTTAAGATATTTAATGAAATGGAATTAAATAATATGTTATAAAGGAAAAATTTAACAGTTACGGGTCGATTTAGTGTGAAAAATCGGTCGATGAATCTAATATATGTTTTGCATTTCAATATTGAATGGAGACAGTTTTTCACATTTTCACACACACACACACCCACAATGAAAAAAAAATAAGTTAAATCGATTTGATTCATTTTCCTCAAACATCATTCACAAACACACATACAGATATAAGAAAAATGTATACAAATTTTTTGTTGCATATTATTTACTCGTTTATCGTACTTTTTTTTCATTTTAATACACATATAAAAATATAATATATTTGAAAAACCATTGTGTATAAAAATGCGATACAAAATAGACTCGGTGTACTGTATTCACTTCTAATAATAAGTGTGCCATGCTTTTGCGACAAAGTTCAATATCCCGGTTCTTGTACTCTTGGCTTTAATTTTCACTGTAGTATAATATGCGTGTCAATGTTTTCATTTATAATGTAACTATATGTATGATTTAGCGGTGTGCCTTAAATTCTTATTTGTGTTTAGGGAGTTTTACATTTTGATAACAAAAATGATGAGTAACATCAAAATTCTATAAATATTCAGTAAAGCGCAGTTTTAAAACAAAATTATTGTAGAACAGAAAAAATGTATGTCAATGGCCTATAAAAGGCTGATAAACGTCATAATTATCAATTAAGTTATCGATAAATTTCACACCTTCTGTCAAATTATTTGTGATTTTTTCATATCCCTGTTAAAAAAATGAATAAAAAAAACGTTTGTCATCCATCGACCGCACTTGACCTTCCGTTTTCCCATCTACATTTATACACACATACAAAACAAAAATAAAAATTAATTTCAATAAAAAGTATAATTTATAAGGAAAAATTACTCAATTTCAAACGGAAATTCAATATGAAAGGAATACAAAATTTATCATTCAACTTTATGAGTGATTCTTTTCTCCATTAATTTTAAAAGGATTTTTTTCTTATGTATTAAATGTGATTGAAAAGTATACATAATAAATAGTGATAGTACAAATTTCAATATAAGGAAAAATAAGGGTAAGGTCAGTGACCAGGTCAACCACCTGCGTTCATAATATTTGTATGTGAATCAAATAATAAGGCATATACATAAAAAAAAAATCATTCGTCATTCATTTTCCTATATCAAAGTTATATTTGAATGAAGTTAAACTACCCTACGTTAAGTATCTTTCATTTTATTTATCATTATTATTATTTTCAACATTTTTTGGGATGTTTTTCTCATTTTCTTTGAAATTTAAATAAAATTAATTGATATATTGAATGAAATTTATCATTAATCTAAGCTTGAATTATTTTTATATTTTTTTTTCTAACAATTCATTTTACATGTTCAATTGTAAAATTTACAAGCTGTGGTTGTTTACTCATTTTTTGTTGGTTATTCGAATTTCTTATCAATATCAAGTGTAAGTAAATTGGTTTGGTGTAAAAATATCAATTTTTAAAGTTTATGTGAGAATACAATGCGATAATGATAATAATAAATACAAACATAAATTGATTTGATAAGACAAGTTGACTGATGAAGTTAAGTGTTTTTTCTTATCATTTAAAGTAAAAAAAAAAATATGCATATAAATTGCTTGAAAAATAAAATATTTTATTGTGAGTCATCCTTGCTATGTGAGGACTAAGATAATGCTGCTCACAATCAAATAAAATAAATTCTTTTAAGAACGGAAACTCGATACAAACACTTTTGTTCGTTTCCTCACTCATTTATCATATACACAAATAAAAGTGACGTAAAGTTCATTGTCCATTAAAAAAATAATAAGTCAAACAAAAAATTACTGTTTTTTTTTCTTACGTGTGTTCTAAATAATATTGTCGCATGTAAGTTAAAATTGTATTGTGCCGCTCAAAATTTCGCAATAATCATCATTATCATGATCATTATTATAAAATAAAAAAGGAGAGAATTTATATAAAAACAAATACATTGAACAACAATATGATTGAAAAAAAAATCAGTAACCAAAGTGAAAATTTGATGACACATAATATAAATTTAATTTTTTTGGTATGATATCGGTTTGAAAATCAACTGTCGTGAGAAAGTGTTATTTGAAGGCAAATTTAAATCCAAAAAGTTCAAGGAATAATTTTATCGGGCATTTTTCACAAATCAAACCAAGGAAAAACTAACAATTGATATGACAAAAGTTGTCACATTATTCCATAAATTTCTATGGTGAATGATGAATTACTAATAGCTGTGTGTGTGTGTGTTTTTTTACTTGTGTGTGTTGGTGTGTAGGTCATGTTCTTTGAATAAGGGTAATGACCGAGTTTTTCTTTTGTATACATCCTATTATCATGTTATACATCAAATTTAGTTACTGAATTGATAATAAGAATAATAATTTTTAAAAGAAAAAAACATGGTTTGGATGAATTCGGTTTCATTTTTCAAATTAAAAGAAAAGTGAATCCAAAGTCGCGAATTTTTCAAAAAAAAAATTCGACAAATTTTCAGAAAAACTGTATTTTAGTTGTATAAAAAAATTGTAACAAATTTTATTTCATTTCATCGAATTTATCAAACAACAATCAAGACATACTCAAAACAAAAAATTCATTTGTTATAATTTATTATTATTTCATTTTCAAAATAAAAAACTTGAATAATTTTAATATGAATGTTTTTTTTTTAAGTTTTATGTAACTTTTAAGGTTTCTTACTTGTATTGTTGTTTACCTGTCCTGACTACAATATTTCTTATTAAAATAATAATTTTAATTTTAAACAAAACTACAAATTTTTATTACATATGTCTTGGTAGTTTTGTAACTTGATTTTTATTTTTGTTGTTAATGTGACAGAATATTTTATTTAATCAAGACTTAGATGATGTAATGAATTTAATTTATTTACAAGATTTTTGTTTTTTTATATCAAACAATTTTTTAACGGATTCATGTTACAAAATTAAATTAATTAAGCACAAGAATGGTTATGAATTTTCAGTAAAAGCAAGATATTGAAAGGGTTTCTTTTGATTGCTTTAAAAATTCAAAGTGAAAATGTAACATATTAGATAATCTTGTATGTAATTTTATGTAAGAATGCATTTGACTGAACCTTTGAACGTTTAAATTGAAATTGATAATTGATTTTATAATACATGGTATATCGAGTAAGGTATAATATAAGAAATCTTATCTAAAGTTAATTTTTTTAATGGATCTTTATTGAAAATAAGACATTTTTTCTTGACATTTTCTGGAAAGTTATTTTAAATAGTGAAGGCAATCAAAAATTATCAACATCATTTTACTTCCTCGAATGTAAAATAAAATTACTTGTTTTTAATTAATTAAAACTTTTTGTTAAACGATTCATTATTTCTAATAAACTCCTTTAAAAGAATAACAAAATCGGTTCTAATAAGAACTTTTTTAATAATTCTTATTATTATTTTAATCAAGTAGTTCTAGTCTTGTGGGTCGAATTCTTTATAAAAGGTTGTTAATCGTAGGCCTTCGATGTAGGTGTTTAATAACAAATAATTTTTTTTAGTATGGTTTCATTTATTTTTCTATTATTCAATTCAAATAAAATGAAAGTGTATATTTTTATAAGCCATTTAAATGACAATAAAAGTAAAATAAATAAAGAAAAATTTTCTTGTGAAAATAAATTCAATTTGACGACTGAGAATAGCACGAATTCAGGATTAAATTTAAAAGAGTACAGAGTACCCACACCGTTTCCTGAACTTATATTTGTGTTTTTTTCAAATTAAATTCATTTATCAAAGGGTTAAGCTCTTATAGGGTTTTAGCACATTTCTCGCCGATTTGGAAGATTTCAAGTCCTTTGGACGTTCATGCCGAAATTGTCTTAAGTAGAGTCACCTAAGCCCTTAAAATGAACATGATATGGAATGATTAGTAGGTCATAGAAATGCGTGATACTTGTCACTCCACTTCGATGTAATCAAAAAAACAACATACATTCAAATGAATCGCAACTACCCTGATATACCCTGATCCTGAACCTAACTACGATTTGCACAGATAGAATAAAATCCTTTTCCGTATTGAAAATACCAGAAAAATCAAAAACAGAAGCCTTACTCGGGTAAAATTACCCTCCAAACCATTATTCAAGGACACCGGTACGGAATACGTCGACCCCGAAAAAATTCTACTCTATTCTATTCCCATATAAACAAAACACATAATAATAGCACATTTATGTGTATCGTATAAAGCTATACATTGCTATACATAAAAGTGTTCATATAGAACCCGAAAAAAAAATCACAAACACAAACTTGAGTGTTGATACATAATAAAATTTTATTTATAATAATATAATAAAACATATATTGCTTATATTTAGTATAATAAATATGAGAAGTATGGCTTTAAAAAAAAATAATTAAAAATAAAAAAAAATATGAATATTTATCGTATTCTTAAATTAACAGAAATGGAAAGGTGTAGAAATTATTAACTAAACAACAATAAGGATCATATTATTTTTTTCTGTCCAAACAATTACTTTTAAATAATGAATTTCCAGAGCTTTTGTCATTTGTTATATTTTAAGTTAGAACAAAAGTATTTTTGATAACAATGAATAACAATATTTTCCTTTTGTTTGGTTTGAAATGGACACACTTTTAAAGCGCTGTTGATAAAAAATTCGTAATACAGTAACACACTAATTAATGGGTTTTAGGGAAGACTCTTCAAATTCAGTTACTCAAATAAAAATGAAAATCTCAATGTTTTTTTTGTTTTGTTTTGACAATTACGGTACAATCAACTCGTGAAAATGATTTTATTTTCAAAAAAAAAGTTATGTTTTTCTATTGAGTTTATTTTGGTTGTTTACATCATATTATAAAAACATAATTCGAAACAATAATAAGATATACAAAAAAAAATGTTTTTAATGGATAATGAAGGAGCTTGCGCATAGAAGCATAGAAGTAAGCGTTCAATTTTCCCCATACTTTGAAATGTTTTTTTCAGTTAAATTGCCGAATGGAATTTAACCGGTAATCTGCTTAAAGGAAAATTGTTTATCAAAAGGAAAGAGAACTTTGGTTGGCATAAGGTTTCGAATAATAAAGGATGGAGATGAAATGTGATCATAAAATCAACGACTCAAAAGTGAGATAATGGAACCAAAGAAGGCTTAGAAGGTTGAATTTCCATGGAAACTCATAAAATTCATATCACTTGAGGCACTTGTATTTTTTGAGTTTGTCAATTCACCACAGTGAAGTGGTGGAAAACCCCAAGGACTTGCAAAATCACAGAAAAATCGCAGTAAACCGCGTGAATATTCAAAATCCCTAGAATTTTGACATTAATACATAAGAATGAACATTTTCCTTAATTTTTTTTTTATAATACAAATATTGAAGATTCTTAATTATTTATTTATTTGCTATTTTTGAACTTGTATTTTATACTTGACTCACACACACAACAACAATCACTTTATAAATACATCAAAATTGAATAAACGAACTAAAAAGACCTTACGTAACTTTATAGAAACGTATTCTTAATTAAATCTCCTTTTGTTTGAAAAATACAAAAATTGCAAATAAAAAATCGAATTTTTGATTTATATTTATGCTATTTATACTGAAATTTTTGTATTTTTTGAGAAACCTAAAATAAAAAATCAGCGAGATTTCAAACTTTAATTCGCATTTAAATCAAAAAAAATTATCATTGAAATTTTTTAAAATATTTATTTACTTATTTAATTTTTTTTTTCAAAACAATATATGACGAATTATTATTTTATATTCATCCACATATACCATAATTTTATTATATGTATGTGTATAATATCACACATGATTATAATTTGAATGTGTGTGAAACATGAGGCAATGATTTGGCGATGTTTTTGTTATTTTTATTTATAAGAATCGTGTTGAAAAACACAAACAAACCATTAAAATCGACAACAAACTCATGTAAGTCGTCATTCATTCCGTTTTTTTTTTTATCTGTATGTTATGTTTGAATAGAATGTGTGTTGTTAAGCAATATACAACAAAAAGAGAGACCATATGTGCACCGTCTTCTTTTTTTCTTATATGTTTTTCCTTCTTCTCATTATAATTTTTAAAAAGATGTATACAAACACAAATGAAACACAAAAATGAACATTTTACCAATATTTTTGCAAAAATATTGTGTGTGTGTGTGTGTGTATGTATGTAAGTGTGTGAATTGTCTGTTTTTGTATGAAATTTAGATAGAATACCATGCAAGTTCCATACTTAATTATAGTTTATAAATATAGGACTATGCGATATTTTGGGTTGATTGTATTTTATTTTGATCTTAAGGAATGAACCCAAACAAAAATATTATTATTTGAAGAAAAAAATCATGAGTGTGTTGGAGATACAGATTGTTCACACATGTTGTCATTTTTTGCTTGTTTTTGAGACAGTTGTTCCTTAGAATTTTTTAGAGTTTAAAAAAAATAGATTTTTCAAGAAATAAGGTGTTTAAAGATTGATACTCATTAATTTACTTTAATCACGACACTCACATCATTTATCATATTGAGATACTCGATTTTCTTTTTGACGAATTCTAATATTTCTTTCAATTTAACATTTTGATGGGTTTCATGAAACTTTAATTTGGGGATAAATTGTTGTTGAAAAACCGAAACTTTTTTCATCAATCAAGTTAAAAAAAGAGAGATAAATGAATGACGTGATTAGAAACAATACCTTATATCGTATGAAAATGAAATCTTTTGTTTTTGAAATTGAAAAATTTTTGTTTAGAGTAAAATCAAAACGTCCATGTTCTAAAACTTAACATCAAAACATAAAAAAAAGCAAATTAGCATTATATTTTAATTTCAAAAGATTTTTGTTACAATATTTTTAATACACATGTCACTGAATGTTTATTTTGTATGTAACATCAAACAATAAATCAAAAAAAAAATAAATAAAACCAGATCTCAAATTTCTCACAAGCAAACAATTTCATATTTTTTTTTTTTATCAATTGTTTACATTTAATAACATAAGTTGTCATTTAATACCAGTAGATTGACATTTTTAAATTTAATTTATTTACTACAATTCAAGTTGAAGTATTTGATTGAAGATTTTCATTTGCAACGTGTTTTTTATGGAATTTCAATGTTTGATTGCCCTTTACTACTTTTTGTCAGTTATTAGTAAATACGTTGTTTAAATAGTAAACTGCAAATATAAAATCGATTGACAAAAATAATGTAAAATTACAACATTAAAAAAAAATCGTTTTATATTGAATTCGAAGCTTGATTATTTTTTTTAAACAGATATTTTAAATTTCCTCTTATTTTTTTGTCACTTTATATTTTTCGCCTAATTTATTGAAATTAGGTTTGATTGATGCATAATACCAATAAATTAGACGAAGCTTAAGTTGATAAATTGTTAGGAAAATGTCAATTTTTTTGCTTAATATAAAATGAAACATGTTAAAGAAAAAGAATCTATTAAAGATTGATAACTTTTTTATTTATTATAAAAACTTGATACAACAAATTGATTTTTAAGATAAATATTAGGAGAAGTTTTATAAATAAATGTCTTATTTTGATCAACATAGAAATTTGAATCTAAAAAAATCTGCTTTAGCTTCTGATATGGCGGTTTTTTTCTCAAAATGATATTGTGAGTCAGATTATCACCATTGACAACTAAACTTATAGAAATGATAAAAAAAAGAAATTTTTTTATTCGGCGTTTACTTTGGTAAGCTTGATAATTTGTTCAGATCGACAGAAATGCGCTAAAAATGCTTTAATACAATCACAAAAAGAAATTAAATATTTTTTTAAAATATAATAAAAAATATACTTAGATCAAAGAAGTCTTAAAATAACCTTATTTTTATTTTATTATTTGATATCAAAAGCTCATGCTCAGTTTGAAAATTCATTTATAAAAAAAATACTTAGAAGCTTCTTATACTAAAAACGTATAACATCAAAATGAGTTTTTAATAAAATGCATAAAGAGTATAAAAATTTCTTATTTTCAAGTTTTCTGTCATTATTGAAGTTTATATTAAACAATTTTATGGTTTCTTCGTTTTGTATTCACTTTTCAATGTATTTTAATAGGAATGAAACGTTTCATTTAATTTCAAAATAATTTATTAATCTACATTTTGCACAAAGAAAATTTGCAATAGAAAGAAATAGAAGGTGTCGATGTGCTTGTATAACCTCTTTGTAAGCAAATCTTATTCTCTTTAGAATGCATGGGAAGTATAAGCTCGGTAAATTAACGAAAAGCAACGAAAATTTAAACGTCATAAATAAATAATCAATTCAAAATAATTATATTTATATATACTTTAAAATAAAATTTGCATTTCGGTATTGCATTTGTTGGTATTTATTATCGATTTTAATCTAATTATTTAAAAAGTGAAATCTGTTTATTTATGAAATTTAAAATTTGAGCTTACCCAGCATTTTCGGCCGTTGCAATAGACATATGAGGCTCATCTGCAAGCGTCAAGGGCAAGTGGCCCTGAGTCGTTGCCTTAGGAGCAAGAGATTGCTCCGTGGTTGCTGAAACACCAGCCACCTATGAAATAAACAAAAGAAAAAATTAATTAAAAATTCTCATATTAACCTTAGAAATCTAATTAAAAACCTCAATGTATCATAATTTCAAATCAAGGAATATAAACGTGTCTATACGCACGTACACTAGAAAAGTAGCAAAAATAAAACAAATTCGATGATAATGATTTAAAGACTTTTATTAGCCACATTGTGACGCTTATAAATAGTTTTATTATTATTATTTTTTTTTGTTTGTTGATAAATAAAAATAAACATTCTAATACAAAATTTTTATTTTCATATAAATAAATATACGTATAAAATAGAATAAATTCACCATGATATTGATTTAATGATTAGAAAAATAGTGTTGTTGTGACTTGAATATTTAAAATCGTGTCTCAAATATTAAAATATAAGAAAATCGAAAAATAAATATCACTTCCAAAAAAAAAAATTATATAATAGACTTACAGAATTGTCGTTTAGTAATGAATGTATTATGATATCACACCCAAATAAATGAATGTATGCGAAATATGACAAGACTACTAAGTGGCATAAATTTTTTTTTTTGATCAAAAGCTAGTTCAATTCTACATTCATTTTACTTTGATTTTTTTTTTTGTTATTTTTCTAACTAATTTTTATTGTCTAGTTCCTGGATTTGCGTTTCAGTGGAATATTTATTTTCATGCTTAATGAATGTACAATAGATTAAAATTGAAGTTTTCTTACTAATTCGATGCGACTAATTGAAATACCTGACCACTTATGAAACTATTTTAGTTCTATAAATTTCGTACTTTAACTTTAAGAAAACAATAAGTTGCGGTGATGGATGTCTTCAAAAAAAAATTCCATTTCTTTAAAGCAAAGATCGAATGTTACGAATAAGCGAACGAAGGACACTGGATTGATTATAAAATATTCCGAAGATTTTTCTTACATTAAAATTTTTTATTTCAGTGAAAAAGAATTTATAGACATTAATAATAAATGAAGCAATGTTAACATCAATTTTAAATTACTCTAAGTTGTAACCTTTTTACTAATTTTAGTCATCACAAATGCCACCATGGCATTTAATTGTTTAATTTTTAATAAACAAAAAGAGCCAAAATCTAAAATCGACTAAAAAACTACTTTATTTACTCATTTCCGTTGAATGATGGAGTTTTAATAGCAACATATTAAAATGTTATAGCTGTTTTATGATTAGTCTATTTTAAACAGCTTGTAGCTTTAAAATAAAATGAAGAAAAAAACTTTCTGAACTAATGATATTACAAAATTAGTTAAAGAAAAAGATGAAAAAATATCGCGTTTAGACATATAATTTTTTTTTCTTCTTTTAGCACTATCTGCAGTGTGTATGAGTTGAAGTTACAGTTAACCTAATACTCTAGAGCAGGTAGTTTCTCTTATATTGATGTTGTTTCAACAGTTATGCCACGAATTGACTCGCATAACACACGCAATAACACACATAATAACCATCATCAGCATAACAAACCTCAATATATAATATTTATCATTTGTATCACCATCATATTAAAATATTAGTTTTGTTTTATAAAGTTTTTATATAAATATAAAAATATATGTTTCTTGCATCATCATATCACTCGTCATCATAAAATATTCAATACTGTATTTCTATTAAATTTTTGTAGAGGAACGGTGTATCGAAGAAAAAAAATATGATGACGGTTAACCGGTTTCTCATATGAGTTGGTTTTTACAATAGCGAAAAAAAAATAATTGGTTAAAGTTGCGTATTTTTTCCTCTTTCTTCTGAAATTTATTTTTGTCTTGTGTTGTTTTCGTCGGTTCTTCTTGAATTTCATTATTTAATTTTATATGATACTGCCTTTATTGACCTAATTTTTCTAGGAAAGCCTTATATCCACATTCCTTCCTTTATTGAAGCGATAAGTTACAAATTCATCGATTATTTTTATGACATTTAATTAATCAGTTTAATATGAAGAAGTGAGGTGTATTGGACATCAAAAAAAAAATTGACAGGTAAAAATTATTTTTGGTGATCTATACAGATTTATAAATAAAACATGAAATCACATTTGAAACAAAAATATGTGAGTGTTTCTAATAGAGTTGAAGAAGTTTTTTAGTCATGTGTTAATTTTATTTTTTGGAGCCGAAACACTGCAATGAACTAAATTTTATGTCTCACTTTCTTTCCCTTTGTGTTTTTAGATTCAGATCCCTCTAGGCATCATCCTACCAAACATTCATAAAATATCAAAATTCAAAATAAAACAACCAAATCACAGCCCTCATTCCAATAAATTTAAATCCATATCTTATACATTATGTCTCTAACCACTCAAATAAATTGATTGATAGATGCCTGGTTAAAATTTATGATAAGCTTAAAAGAACCATTTTTTATACATGCACATTTATTTTTTTTTTGCCTTACTATAAGTATCTTTTTACTATATCAATAAAGAAACTCACCTAATATCCGTACCAAACCCAATTTTGTCAAATATAGAATAAGGTTTTAAGAAAACATTATAAAAATATATTCTATGGTTATGGGTTACTTGAATAAATATTTTTAATAAATATGATTTCTTACTTGGCGGTCGTGACTTCATTTTTTTGTATCTTGAATTTTTGGTAGTCAAGCTCGCATAAAATTTGAAGGGATTTAAAAAGCAAATATTTGTTTGTCTTATACAGCTTGTGAAAATAAATAAATATTTCATCATTATGAATTGAGAGCTGAATAATTATTTTTTTTTAACTTTAGTTCCAAGAATTTCACTGTATAAAAAAGGATATATCTTTAATGGTACTCAAGTGAAATAAGGCACAGATTTAAATTAATATTTTCATCCTTAAAAAATATTATTATAAATAGTTCGAAATTTCTCAGTGTTTAATGGTTTTAAAATAGAACAAGTAGGTGTTGATAAGACTTAAGAAAAAAAAACATGTTTTATCAATACAGCAAAGAAATTATATTCAAAGAACATTGTGGGCGTGACCTCAATTGTCTCCCACTGTTAATTTAAATTAAAACCATGAAAAGCTTTTTAATGAAAAAAACGAATCCTTACAGTCCAATTTCATTCGTAAGAGAATTTACTTGAGTGTTAGAATTCATACATAAGAAAATTTTATTATTTGATAGTCAATTTCAATTTAAAAATAAATTATGTGTTTTTATTTTAGTAGCCTTCTCATTTTTTTAAAAAAAAATATACAATAATAATAATAATAAGTGGTAAAGTAAATAAAAAAAATAAAAGTAAAATTTTTGCTGACAAAGTGAGGAAATGTCATTGGCCAGCGTAAAAATAACTGACATGCTAACTAAGAAATTTGATGCAAATAAATAAAACTTTTGTTTGAAAAAAACAAAAATTCATGGTATAACAACGTGTTTTGATATGAAATAAAAAAAATATGTTGAGAAAGCTTTATTATCATCACAAAGGGAAACAATATAAATAAAGAAAAATAAGTATTCTAAAATGTGACTTTTGAATACAAAAAAGATTTTGAGTAAGTGTTTAGAAATTAATTCAGCACTTTAACGCTCACAATGATTTGTGAATAGTTCAAAACTTTATATTTGTTTGAAGTAAATCGAAGCGAATAAAAAAAAAATACTTTTTAATCATATAATTCACACAAGTCAAAATAAATAACTGCTATAGTGCACAAATATAAGGCTGTCTAGTACACGTCTACTAATCTGAGCAATGTACAATTTTTTTTTTGATGATGAATGAACATCACGATTTCAATGAAAATGAATTTTGTGTGAGGGAGAGAAGCCCGTTGCTCTTCTCTTTGTTTTATTCTCACTTATTTTGCTCACATTGTGTTTGTAGCAATCACACACAAACACACATAATTGTTACATATAGCACCAAAATGTTTTTATTTTCATTTTCATAACAAATAATCAGTCATTCGTATTCAAAATCATACAATCTCAACAATATTTATTTGATATAATAGAGCAAAAACAAAAACAACAACAAAACCTTTGTATTCTCTCTCAACGTGAACTTGGTTACGTTGCCGTTGTCGGTAGTGACTATGAATAAGCAACATGATAGATAGGATGGACGCGCGACTCTTAAAAACATTCTGTTTCTTTGTGTATACGGCAAACTACAAAAAAAAATTGTACAAACAAAAATTACGCAGTAACATTTTTTTTCTAATATTTTTTTTTCTATAACTTTTGTCATATCAGCTGCCAAATTTGAAAACAGAATTGAATAAAAGTCAAATATTGTAAATTTACAATATAGAAAAAAAAATAATTTTATTTTAATCATGAATTAACAATTAAGTTCATCAAGGTTAAAATATTACTTGATCAAATATGGGCTTATCAAGGTTTGAAAAAAGAGGAGTATCATGTATTAGTTTTATTCGGAATGAAACCACAGAATATTTATTTACGAAATGTCTTTTCTTCAGAAACTGTTTTGATTTCTTCATTTTGATTTAAGCACGTCACAGCATTTTATTATTTTATGCTTTTTTAAATGAATAATGTATTTTACATTGATTTACATCAATATTTCATCTATTTTATAATTCAATGTCCATTACAGCAATAAAAAAAACATTTGAATTGCCAAAATAATCTACACTGATTCACAATTTACAAGACAAAGTGATGTAACACAACAAGTGGGCTTATAACATAACATTATGTTCAAAAAAAAATATTTTTTTAATGAATTTTAGCTTTCTATTGGTTTTTTTATTTACAATTGATTCAAAACTTTTAAATGAATGGCAAACGAAAAATTATTGTATTATAGGAATGAAAGTGAATTTTATTTCTGTGTGCAATTGTATGAAGAATATGATGTAAATTACCAAATTTAATGTAAATCAGTAAATTTCTGATGCGTGACAGACCGCGTGACTATTTTTTATTTTAAATTTTTATATTTTTTTGAATAGCTTCAATTTCATGAGTAAGATTGAGATGTTAATTTTTTTTTTAAATTTCAAGTCAGATTAGTGATTGCCGAATAAGTGCTGATTATCATCTAAGATTTGAAATGATAGGAATTCAACTTTTTTTAGGTGAATTACATTTTTCAGAGGTTGAAAAGATCCAAAATCCGAATAAACTCTTAAATTTAACATAATTTCAATTGAATGAACTAACCAAATCTGTAGATATTTCTCCCCAAATTTTGAATCGGGTATTTCTCACTTATCTCAAGTTCACTTATATTAAATTTATTTTTTCGAAATTTTCCTTTTTTTTCTTATTTTTATTTTATCATTATTTTTTTATTATTTTTATGATCAATGGTGCTTTCTTTATTTCTCTTGATATTTTAATTGTTGTACTAACTGACCTAATTTCATTGTTTATTTTACTTTAATAATAAATATTTCACTTTTCAATTAATTTCTTTTTATATTTTTTTTTAAATTTTCCAGGTATTAAATTTTAAATTTATCACAATTTTCAAGTAAACAAAATTGATCAATTTATTTAAATTCTTACAATTATCGTATTTTTATTCGTAACTACAACAGATCACTGTTTTGCCGACTTCAAACATAGATGTAATTTTTTTTTAATACTTTGTAAAATTTATTTACGTTTCATAGAACAATTTTTAATTCAATTTATTAGAAATAATGATAAAATATTTTTCTATTTTTCTATTTTTCTATAATTATTGTTAAAAATAATTTTATTTACTTTTTTTTTGTTAGATCACTCTAATTTTCACACAATAAATACCATTCATTTATTTAATTTTTTTTTTCTTGTTAATGTTGGTATTGTTTTTTGAATTGGAACATTTTATGATTATTATTATTTTTTGATATTTACTCGAGATAGTTTCTGTTTTAATATTTGAACATTATTATATAAAAATATGGCAATTTTGTACAGAACTCTGTTTATACGTTTTATTTGAAACAGTATAGTTACAGATTACATTGATGTTGTATGTTAAAATGAGAGCCGAATATTTTTTAATTGTATAACTTCTTGAAATTGCACAAAATCTTTAAATTTTTTCAAATATATGTTTCACAAAATTTCACTTTCATAATTCAAATGTGATTTTTCATGCTTTGTCAATGTGAAGCAAAAAAAATTGTCTACAACATTCTAAAGAGAAGGACTTATATGTACTTCTAGTTAGTGTGTGTGTGTGTATGTACACATTTATCACGTTTATATGTAAGAATTTCTTGTATAATTTTTCTTTTTTTGGTTTTCTCGTTACGCGACGACAACACGGCTATACTGACGTTGTCATCGACAATAATATTTCTGTTGCTGCCACAGCTCACAGTAAAATATACAGAAAAAAAAACGATAAACGCGAATCAAACGAAACTGAAACACATCACTAGAGCGCACTTCAAATATTTTTGCTAGTGAATGGATCGAAGTTCTGTACTATACTGAAATCAAATGAATCAACTTGGAAAAGGAGAAGTGAAAACTAATACAATGAAATGTTTAGATGAATGTGTTTGTTTGGTTGTATAATGAAAGAGACATTGAAAAGTGAATATGAATGAAAATGAATTGTACAGAACATATAACACATCTATGGATACAACGTGTTAATAGGCCGAAATATGAATTCATGAATCAATGTCACTTTCCTCCAAATACGAACACAAACAAAAATTTATATGGTAGTGTAATTCAAGTGAGTATACAAAAAAAAAACAGAGGCAGGAACCATGAAGGCTTTTACAGGTAGTGTACTCATTATTTGACCTAATATTGTTGATAAAATGTATGTCTTAAGAGTAAGAAAAGTAAAAAGCATCAAGATCTTTTTCAATGGATAAAATGGCTTCAATAAGTCAATCAGAACTACTATTTAGTTAAACCTTACTTCCATGAAATAATTTTTCTGGAAACGGGTTAACAACAAAGGCTGAGAAGTAAGCAAAAGCTTCAGTGAGAATATAAACCGATGCGTCATAATTCAAACTGGACCAAGGTGAGTTTTATAATAAAATAGCTTGATATCCTAACACAAGGCTTCAAAAAATATCTCAAAACATATCTTCCTACCTAATTGACACATTTATACCAGGCATCTACATTTTACGTATAATACAATTTTCTCTATAAAAGTACATGCAAAATGTTTACGTCATCTGTTATTTCTTCCCATACTGAATACAAATACGATAAATTCATACATACACAAACACACACACACAAACTCCAAACCATTCATTTTCGTAGTATAATCTCATTATACAACAAACAGACGAGACTAATAATTTTATTTTAGAAGTAAGAGTCATTCAGTATAAGTCAGCAGCTTAAAAAATAATAATAATAATGTAAAAATTCTGTTCATTTAGTATTGTGTAATATAGCGGTTTTATCATGCGAGCATACGATTTTTTTGAAAAAGAAACGAGGGATGTTTGTATGCGTGCCCTTAAATGTCTAAAATTATTATTATTTTTACATGTTGTTGTGTTATTTTTGCATACACATGTGTTTAATATTCTTTCATGTACCGGAATGTCTTTTCATCACAGGTACAATCAAAATGAATTCAGCTTTTGTTCATTTCATACGAAGAAAATGTAATGTCTTGTTTGAATTTTGAATGTGAATGTTAAGTATTATTATTTATATTTTTTTTTGTTTGTTGTTTTATAACAATCCTGTTGCTTCACTTTCAAACTTTCAGTGACTATCGTTTTGCCAAAATATTAAAATGATTATAATGAAACAATTATAATACGATTTTTATTTTCTATCCACATTCAATGTTACTTAACCTTTTTTCTCTATGTAAATGTAAGAGTTACTTAAACGAGTTACTATTATATTTTTGGTAAAATAATAATAAAAAACGTAATATTTAGACATGTTATGACTTTAATAAATGTGTTGTGTTGTTTGTTAAGTAATAATTGTTGTGTTTTGTTGTAAAATTTTTTTTTAAGTGGACAGAAAAAATAGTAAACTAGTCTGTAAAGAAGGAATTTAACAGGAAAATTCTTCTTCTTAATACCATCAACTTCTCTGGGTTTTGAATATTGAAACACAAGATGAGTAATTTAAGCTCATATTTTTGCTAGGGTTCAGTAATTGTGATCGGGAAACTCGGAATCTTTTTACTCAATCGAAGGAAAACAGTTATCAAATCTTGGACTAACGATTGCCAAAAAAAAAACCTTAACTGATTGAGTAAGAACTTAAAAATGACAATAAAAGAAGATGACTTTTTTTCTTTATTAAATCACACCTATTTACATATTTTGTACGTTTGACATTTCCTGCCAAAAACGAGACGCATCATTGCGTTGATAATTAAAAGACCGAAAATTCTATGTGCAATTCAAAATACTTTTATGCATATTTTTCGTATTCATTACGAGAATATGTACAAAATTATAATGTTTTTTTTTTATTCTGTTTGTTGTATATTAGACAATAGATTTGTTTTATACCTCAAAATAAGTAATGTGAATAATACACACATTTGTAGTCACATTTTACATTTAACCGGTCTTTTTCTTACCGTAATAACTTGAACTTATTTCTTATATAAATTATACTTGATATAAAACTGACTACTTATTCACCGTATGCAATGAATTATTGAGTTGAGGTAGAAAAATTTTAAGTAAAGTGTACTAATATAAAAATTTAGAATTAAAATGAAAAGAAAAGGAAACATATGTGAGACAATTTTTTGTTTTTTTTATATGTGTATGATAGAAACGAGTGTCTTTATGTGTTCAGAACAGATAAGTTTATAAACATACTTATAGTTTGTCATATCAAAATGAGAGAAAACTGATCTATTGTGTTATTTTTATTTAAGAAGCGGTGAATTTTTTTATGATGATTGCAATTTGTCCATGCTCGTATTGTTATTTAAATCGCGATTTTTTTACCTGCGCTCTTTTACTTATGACCTAGAATATTAAGAAACTGAATAAAGCTTATATGGTTAATTTTTAAAAAAAGAGTCTCAGAGTGACGGTTTACCAGTTTGGACTTTAAATTATTAATTTTACAGAAAATATAATAAATAAAATATGAGATTAGATAACTTCCTACTTGATGCCTCTAAAAATACAAAATTGTGTTCACCTAAAACTAATGAATCATATAAGACGATAAGAAAAAAAAATCTTATCAATAAAAGTGCGTTTGACCGATTACACTTATGGTTTTTAGTCAGTTCGGAGTATTTATCGTGCGTGAATTACTTTTTGAAAATTTGTACGAGTGAAACATTGAATGCATCTCCTTTTTTCCAAACATCACATAATTTGAACAATTTCGTGTGTAACCGTTGATCATAATGATATTTTGCACACAAAATTAAGTGAATAAAGTCACTACAATCTCACACAACTAAAACTTACAGTTTTAATAGATACTATTAAAAAATATTTTACATTTCACAAAAACAGTGAGAGATTGAGAGAGATACATTTTATATCATGGGATTTTCGCTTTCTATTATTTACGACATTCGTCTTTTTTTAATTTGAAACATAGAAGATGAAGCAAAAAAAAAAACTTTATAATTTGGTTCATTATGAAAATGCTTCAATAAAAATAGTTTAGAACTACTTTGAAGAGGTTTGATTGAGAAATGTGTGAATTAATAATAAAATTAAATAACAAATTTTTTTATTCTATTTAGAACACGTCGTTGTTCTCTCATTTTAAAAGTAATAAAAATATTTAACATTAGATGTTGAATTTCAGTTATAATAAAATTTGCTTATACTTCAAAAAAAGCACCAGGTGTGTTTGTGTGTGAAACAAAAAATAAAGTGAGTCAGGTTCAAGGACTTTTAAAAAGAGGTTAAAAATTGTAATATGAATATTTTTTCATCGCCTTTTTTTCTTAATCGTAGTGAAATACTTGTATGAAGCAAAGTAGATGAAAATTTGAATTTCTTATTAGATTTTGAAGAATAAAAGTAGGAAGCACTTATCGTTAAATGTTGTATGGGAGTGTATTTTGATGCAATTGAATTTTAACCCAAATTTGAAAAATGAGAGAAAATTTTGGAAATTGAGAAACCAAGTATTTTTCCCGAAAATTTGACTTACGAATCCAATGTACCAAAAATATTCAATAATTATTCAAAAATATTGACTCGATCCAGGAAGTTCTTCGTTTTTAAGGATTTTTTTTTCAGAACATTTCAATTCAAGAAATAATCGAGAACAGACAACAGAATGTGACCAGTAAAACATTTTTCTGATGAATTCTATAAAAAAGGGGTTCAACTATCAAACTTATTTTAATTGTAAAAAATGATAATAAAGTTTAAAATATATAAATTTTAATTGAGGCCATTCGCCACAAATATTTGTATCAAGATATATTTTTTTTCTTTGTGTAGCTAAACTTGAATCATTGAGAATATAAAACACTGTATTTTTTTTCATTTTCATTGATGGCTGGACTGTGTTAACATGGATCATCAAATTTTAATTTGAAAAACAGTATTAAAAGTAGGTTATCCTGTGCATATTCCTGTTTTTTTTTTCAATTTTTAACCGACCTTGATTACAATATTTTCCTTCTGTTGAAATTCATTCACCCTGAACGTCTTTTAATCATGTTTTAATACCACTAAGGCTCATTTACAACAAAAACTGCCATTTCAATAGAATATACACCGTGCAATATGATAAAATGAAAATTTCCAATGTTTAATGAACGTGCCTGTTGAATGAAAAACTGCAGATGCTTTATTTATATTATTATTATACACCAACTTATTCCTACAACCACCAACACAAATCGAGAACAGATCCAACATTATAAAATGATTTCTTTTCAATTATAGTAAAAACAAAATTGTTTTTTTTTATACATATATAGATGTATTGGGGAGATTAAATTTGACTCTGAATTGAAATTGCATCCTTCAATATTATAAAAATAATGTTTTTGAACATTTTTATTAAAATTAGTTCACATTATCAATTTTTCTGATTTATTTGATTGGTAGAAGCGAATCAAGCATTCACAGGCTCTGAATTGAGCAGGAGACAAGTACGCTACAATTTTGAAGCAGGATTTCTCATCACAAATACAGTTAGTAAGATAGATCGATTTTTATAATAATTTCAATGAAATTCCTTGAACATAATTCTAATCAAAAGTTATACAAAAGCGATTAAGAAAAAAAAATCTACAATCAAGAATTTCACTTGGGAGTCCTATCTAATTAAACATAGCAACTAATTAATTTATATTATAAGGATGTTTTATTTTTATATTCTGATTGAAAAGTAAAATCAAAATTATGATAAAAATATTCAATTTTTAAAGGATTCCACTTCTGAAATACTTGAAATTAGTTCTTTCTTTTTATCGATTCAACTCAAGTATAAGCGAAAGATAAAGTAGATGAATAAAAATATCTTGTTACTATCGAACAAAAGTGTTAATGAGTCCCAAATTCATATAAAATTAACAAAAATTAATTATCATCCTCAAAATCATCAATTTCGCGAGTCAGCTGTTATTATAATTATTGCTCAATAGCATTGTGATCTCAATCACTTTCATTTATTGAATTTTTTTTCAACAATAATTTAAACTGATTGTTTTGTTAACAAAATTAAAATAAATAAACATATTTTTATCATTGATCCAGTCTCCGTGTCTCTACTTCATTAAATTTATATACTGATTATTTCTGGTTAAGTTTGGGGTTTTGGTTTGAGTGTATTATTGTACATGGGCAACAACAAAATATTTATATATAAATGGATTAACGTTGTTATCTCTCTAGGCAGTCGATATCTCTTAGTTTTTATTTTATTTATTATTTATTATTATATTATAATGTACAGAAGAGAAACGTATTCAATCAGTAATTTAGCTACCAAGAACCAAGGCAATGTAGATTTTTTTTCCTTGTTGTTCTTATAGATTTATTAACAATGGCTTGAAAAAGGAAAACAAACAAAGGGGTTTCTTGCATTTTTATACATGTTTAATGTATAATAATGAAATAATAATAGGAAAAAAAACGATGTATGTATGTGAAATAAGGAATGAAACAGTCAGTATGGATAAAAAGGAAATCTAATTTTTATTGAAAAAATTCGTTACAATTAAAAGCATTTTAGGTACTTTCAAGGAAAGTTGGGTAAAGATGTTCGAGAATCGGGTTTCATCACATAGCCCCATGACATTAATTTTTTTAGTAAAATTTTTGATATACACTCTCAATTCAAAGTTATAGCGATTTCCAACTGGATTCAGTAGTTCGACTACCCATTTTAAGGACCGAGACCGAAAGTTGTAAAAACCTCAAAAATTACGTAAAAGGGAACAAAAAAATAAATTAAAACCATATTTTGGTCTACATTCAATATTTTTAATATATTTTATCCATACTTTTGATGCATGGGTTAAAAAGAAAAAAAAACTTTTCTTTCGTGACCTGCATAAACCACTCAAACAATAGAGTGATAAAATTAGGACACAGCATGATACAAAGAATTAGATTTAGAATTACTTGAAATTGAAAACCTCATTCACTTCCTAAAATCTCTCATTACATTGGCCTGTGCAACAAGCATATCAGTGCTCAAAGTTTCCGAAAATGTCACTTGAAATTTCAGAACCTTAACACCTTTTTGACTTTAAAATGTTTGATTGAAAGTAAACTTAAAAAAAATTAACTGCCAAATCCTTTCATTTCAAATAAATTCAAACACAACAAATAATGAAAAAAGAACCCACGTACCTTAAATGTGGCCCATACACGAGTCAAATGAAAATCTGTAGGCTTTTTGCTCTATTTCTAGCCCTTTTAACTTTAAAATTACTTTATAAATACAATTTTATTTATTTTTCTTTTACAAATTTTATCACTTTATTTTTTTTCGTATATTTTTATTATTATCAAAATATGAAATCTCCTTCGTACAGTAATGTTATGAAATTTTCATATAATTCTATGTATTCACACAACTCTGTATTGGTATTTGAATTTATAGATTTTATTCTTATTTGATGTGAAAACAATGAGCACTATTGGATTTCAATTTTCACAATATTTTCACGTTAAATTCAACTTGAATTTCATTTAAACATATTTTTATCTTTATATATTTTAATTATTTCGTATTTTATCGCATAAATTTTTCTTTTTTCATAACATTTTTTTTTTGATTTTTATAATGAATTAATTTTCTCTATAGACACGACTATGAGATTATATGATAATGTGTGTATAAATTTTATTTATTTCAAGGTCCCATTGAAAACAAATGAAATATATTTCTTATAATGCACTTTTTCACTGATTTAAATTGTTATTTTATAACATTTTTCACTTTAACTATAGTTTATCAATAGTTTTTTGCACAATTATGAGGTAAATTTACTTTTTTGCACTCGATTTTTCCAGTTATTTTAAATTTTATTCAAATAAAAAAAAAACTTGTATGTTGTACAATGTGAATATTTATTTTATTTTTTGTATTTTTTTTTGTGTATTTGCTTCTGTACTTCATCACACCATAGCAGTTGTAGTGGTACAAGGCAAGAATGATTTTGAAAATGATTGCACGACCACCGCGAACAATGTGCCTTTGTATGTGTTTCTATGGAGAGAATCGTGTATGAATGAATCGCTTTTGTTTGTGTTTTGAATGAATGACAAATAATTGTATATGAATGGAATGAATTACAGAAAGTTATCAATGAATGTTGTTTGGGTCAAGTTTGGCACTAAATGCTGTTACGCGAGGTTACGGTTTTAGAAGGGTTTCATGACTTTTGTTTTCAGATTTTGAATGAAATTTTAAAGAGAGTGTGATAGAAAAGGAAGAGTAATTGAGAGAGAAACTAGTGTGAGAGAGTTTGAAAGAAAAAAAGATAGATGTGTCATAAAAAGAGAGTGTCATAATTAATATTCGTTTAATGAATAATAGTAAAAAAATCTGAATTCTTGTAACTCAGCTAAATTATTTAAATTTCACAATTTTCACTTTTCAAATTTGTTCAAAAATTGTTCGCTTTCAAAGAAAAAAGAACTTACCGGCATTTCAAAATTCACATAATTAGGAGCTAAATGCTTACATTTGACATTTGAAATTGTGCGCTATTTTGATTCTTATATTTTTTTTGTATTTTTTTGCACACAGAACCCAACTCAATCATATGTAACATAAGTGCTTCAAGAAATTAAAACATTTTCTTCCAATATCTGACTTTTTATCAATATGGCAAACACTTTTCCAAAGTATTTAAAGCAAAAGCTAAAAGAAATTCAATTGGATGAAAGTGTTTATACAGAATATATCATGTCAATCCTAGAAGATGAGTCGAGTGACGATGAGAAACGTGAAACTTTAACTGATGTTCTTTCAGGAGTTTTGGTAAAACATTGTTTTTTTTTTTTTGTTTAAATGCCTTTAATGATGTGATTTTTTTTATATGCAAAAAGGAGTCAAATTTCGAGGAAGTTGCGTTAGAAATCCTTAATAAATATAATGAAATCCATCCAAAAGAAGAACAACCGGAAAAGAAACCTCCTGAATTGGATGTGGAGGATCGTTTAGTGAAGTTATTGGAGACACAAAAATTAGCAACAAATGAAGTTCGGGTTTATACTGAGGAGGAAAAGCGCATTAAAGAACAAATTCTTGCACAATATAGTCAAGTGTGTTCAGAAAAAATGATTATTTAAATAAAATTAAACTGAAATTTTAATTACAGCTTTCTGCTGATGAGGAAGAAGACGAAGAAGGTGATGGCGAAACGACAACTGATCCAAATTTAGAAAAAAATACAAATTTTGCTGATGTCCAGGCTCGTATCAGAGAACAAAGAGAAAATGCCAAGTTAGCCAGTGAAGCCAAGAAACAGAAAGACAAAGAGGATCGCGAAAAACAGAAACAATTGAGAGAAGAAAAGAAAGAAAAAAGGAAAACTGTTAAAGGTGAAAGGAAAAGATAATAAAGTTACTTCCAGAGCTGAATTTTTATGAAAAAATCTCTCGACAAGTCAATAAATCTCAAAGATATACAAATTAAAAGAGAAAATATTTTAAAATATATTTAAAATTGTTCTTTATTAGATATATCTTATAATTTTTTTTTTATTTTCGATTATTGTAACCAAGTCGATCAAACACACTTCCATTATTTTTTTGTCTGTTAGCGCCTGAACCATTTTTTACTGTGACTTGTTGTGTCAATTTTATTTTCCTGCCAGGATTAACCACAGTGATAGATTTTTTTGCTGGACTTTCAGGTTGTTTTTTAAATAATCTTTGATGGACTGACACGACATTTTTCTTTTGCTGCAATATAATTTCATCAGATCTCATTATAGGCTTAACCAATTTAATTGATGTATTACGTGCAGGTGATTGTTGGGATTGAAGTCGCATTTTTTGCATTGCATTTGAGGCGTTTTTGATTGGAGATTGTATGCCAAGTCTTGCTTTAACATTCTTATTTTGTTGTCCAGTTGAGGTCAATTGAAGACGTTTTTTCAAAATTCCTTTTTTCTGTGCAGCAATTTCAATTACTTCGTCTTGCGCTGAGAATGAAACACTTTTTTCAGTTGATGTATTCACATAATCACTCTCATCATCAGTCAAATTTTCATCTGAATCGTTTGATGATTCGTACGTTGCTTTGGCTGGAACTTTTTTCACAAGAAGTACTCGTTGATTCTTGACTTGAGTGGATACGGGTGGTGTTGAAATGCTTTTTAGAATAGGTTTGACATGAGGATCAGCACTTTTAGAGCCAAGTCGATCAAATATTGAACTGTTTTTAACATCAGCTCGCTTCAATGATTTTGTGGATAATGTCAAACGTTGAGGTACTTCACGATCATTTATACTTTTAAGGGAAATTCTTGTTTTTTGAGGTTCTGTAACTAACTTTTTCCTAATCGGAGGTGGCTCATCATCACTTTCTTCTGTTAAAACTTCTTTCTTAGAAATTAATTTAGCTTCCGGACGAAGTTTTTCACTTAAAACTGTTATTTTTCTTTTTAACACTTGCCTCTCATCCTCACTGTCATCGCTTACTTTTCTTTTACCGCCAGAAACAACCTGAACCTTTTCTTGCACTGATTTAGCTTGTCTTAAAATCAAAATAATATCACCCATCCGAAATATGCCCATTTCCCTCAAATATTCCTTATTCAAATCTGGTAACATGGACATTTGAATGCGATTCTCGGTGAATGAATGAGCATAAGTGTTGGCCACTTCTCGTGGTAATCCAGCTGTACGGAAAAAGTCAGTCCATTTTTCTATTAAGGCAAAAGTAAAAACTATTTTTAGAAAACTTCTTCATGCATTAAAAAAATACAAACTAAACTGATTGTAAACAATCAACGAGGAGTAATTGAAAATGCATTTTCTTACCTAATGTGCTCATTTTATGTGTTTTATTTATTATTTTACTAATAGTATTCTTTAAAAGATTGTTTTCTTCTCAGTTTTAGTGCTATAAACTAATTAAATATTTGTTATTTTTGTTAAAATTGTGAATGAAAAAAAATTGTAACACCGATCAACTCGCTGCAAGAATAACATTGAAACGATACAAACGATATATTTCTGACATATGTCAAAACAACGATAATTTGAAATGTCAAAAAAAATACGACCATAAACAAAATTATTTTCCATCCAATCTGTGCGTTAAATTTCAACTAAATATGTCTCAAAGTGCTGCAACTCTTGAAAAGAAGCTCCAAAGCGAGTTAGATGCCCTCAAAAATACACAGAAAGGTAAATTTGAGTAAAAATCAAAACAGTAAAGATCTAAACCGGGAGATATTATATCGAAAAAGTTCCGCATGGTCCACTCCTTAAATTGATCATTTTTTAATTTTCGTAAAAAATTTCTTTTGAACTTTTGGTTCTAATATAAAGATGATTTGAAGGGTGGTGGCCCTCATTTTAAACTTGAACATAAATTTGATGAAGATGAGGGAAAAGGTTAATCCACCCACCAAAATTCATCATCATCATCATCTGAGCTATTAATGGTCCCTTGAATGAAAACATTAATTTTAAACTCTGCTTTCCCAGAATATGAAAAATTGATACAACAACGACAATTACTTGATGGTCAGCTGAATGAGAACAAAAATGTTTTGGATGAACTTAATCTCTTAAAAGAATCGAATCAAGTAAGACAATATTTTTATAATGTTATAAATTTTTTTCCAAGTCCATTGAATAATCTGTCCTTGTTGTTTCATTTCAGGTCTTTAAATTATTTGGTCCAATTTTGATTAAACAAACTCTTGAAGAAAGTAAACAAAATGTTACAAAGCGTGTCGATTACATTAATAAAGAGTTAAATCGGTGTCAGGATCAAATTAGTGCATTAGATAAAAAACAGGATCAGCATCGTGAGACTTTGATGAAAATGCAACAACAATATCAAGCTGCGATGGCTTTAAAATAAATAATTTTTTTCTCCTTACATTCACATGTCATAAAATCACTTCTGATTAAATTATTATTAAATTGAATATATCAAGCATTGCATTAAATATTAAGAGTTTATTTAATTTTTATTTTAGATACATCAACTCTTCGTGTGTTTGAAAAAATCCCAATTTACATTTACGAAAATCACAATGAAGTCTTAGAACCTATTTATGATTGTCTCAAATCACGTCACTTGCCATTTACTGGAAATTTTCTCATTCACTTTGACTCACATCCAGATTTGTGTCGTCCAGAAAATATGCCTGCATGTTTTGTGTTTGATCGAATTCTGTTACTAGATGCTGTGAATATTGAAAGTTGGATATTGCCACCAATCTATGGTGGTCATGTAGATCATGTCGTTTGGATGAAACCTTCTTGGGCTGGGCAAATACCAAATGGAAGTTATGATTTAGAAGTTGGTGAATGGAATAAAGAGATTTATGTCCATTCAAATTTAGATTATTATATATCAGAGGGATCATATTGCCAATTGGAAGAATTAAAGAATAGGAAAAAGTGGAAGTTGGAATCAATTGACTTTAAAAATGAGTTAAAGTTAAATGAGGACTTTTTGAATAAGACAGAATTACCTTACATTTTAGATATTGATTTGGATTTTTTCAGTACCAAAAATCCATTTTTAAATATATATTCACGAATTGATGCATATAATCGTCTCAAACAGATTTATATCATACCCAAAACATACAATAAAGATGAAGAGACATCAATTATTAGCTACTCAATGCAACGTCGTACTCACTTAAAGTACCTGGAATCAATTTTCAAAGATCTGGAAAATGGAAAAGAGATCGATAAATTAGAACCACATCCGACTGATCCGAATTGTTTTGAACATCTCAAACAATTAATTACAGATCTTCAACGGCACTATGAGAAAGAAGAGATTGATTACGAAATTATACATAATGCTGGTTGTACATGTGACACCATTGATTTACCTCACCATGAAAGTACAAAAGAAGAAATAACATCAATGATTTTAGATTTCAAAACATTTTTAAAGGCCCTCAAGGGACCTCCTACAATCATCACAATTAGTCGTTCAGCTTTAGATGATTACTGTCCACCGAATGTTGTCGACTTCATCCAAGAATCAGTTTTAGATGTACTACATAGTGTATTCCACGAGAAACTTGATGAAGCGGAATTTCGTTATTTTGAATTAGAATCAGATTAAATTAAATATCAAAAATGTAATTTTTTTTTTGTTTGAAATAAAGTTCCTTAGCATATACATCAACTTCATTTAAGAGTGTTTACTTATCGGAAGGCTGTTGCATTTTTGCCATTTTTCGTCATATGATACGTTTGTATGTATGCATGCATGAATGGGCACTTTTGTTTACATTCAGTTTCCATATCTGTGCAAATACTATGAATAGTGATTCTTGCAACTGAGTAAATTTCGAACGATCGTCGATATGCAGACCACCGTTTCACAGTTAACCAAACAATAAGAACGATTTATAAGTTCTGTTTTTCTAAAAATTTCATATAATTCAATAAAAAGCTACTTGAACAGTCATTTTATTTTTACAATAAATTGTAATGTCCGCTTATAAGTGTATTTTGGATAAATAAAATAATAATTGTACTGGAAAAGAGTGTTTTAATCAAATCATATAAATTTTAAATCATCATACTTTCCTTAAATAATCTGCGGAAACTGTGCACTTTTGTATATGAACAGCGCACTTTTGTATATGAAACAGCGCACTTTTGTATATGAAACTGCGCAAAGTGTATATGAAACTACGCAATGTGTATATGAAACTGCGCACTGTGTATATGAAACTGCGCACTGTGTATATGAACCCGGGTGTTTTGTATATGAACCCGGGCGTTTTGTATATGAACCCGGGTGTTTTGTATATGAACCCGGGCGTTTTGTATATGAACCTGGGCGTTTTGTATATGAAACTTATTTGATATTAACCTCCTTTTGTTTATGTTCTCCTAGTACTTTTGAATCAAAAAAGTAAAAAATTTTGGTCAAAAATCTGAAGCTCAAGTAACAGGAAAACATAATCATGAGGAGGTAAATTTTTACATTGAATTTTTAAAATTAACCTCCTCATGATTATGTTTTCCTGTTACTTGAGCTCAGATTTTTGACCAAAATTTATGACTTTTTTCATTCAAAAGTACCAGGAGAACATAAACATGAGGAGGTTAATATCAAATAAGTTTCATATACAAAACGCCCAGGTTCATATACAAAACGCCCGGGTTCATATACAAAACGCCCGGGTTCATATACAAAACGCCCGGGTTCATATACAAAACGCCCGGGTTCATATACAAAACACCCGGGTTCATATACACAGTGCGCAGTTTCATATACACAGTGCGCAGTTTCATATACACATTGTGCAGTTTCATATACAAAGTGCGCAGTTTCATATACACATTGCGTAGTTTCATATACACTTTGCGCAGTTTCATATACAAAAGTGCGCTGTTTCATATACAAAAGTGCGCTGTTCATATACAAAAGTGCACAGTTTCCGCAGATTATTTAAGGAATGTATGATGATTTAAAATTTATATGATTTGATTAAAACACTCTTTTCCAGTACAATTATTATTTTATTTATCCAAAATACACTTATAAGCGGACATTACAATTTATTGTAAATATAAAATGACTGTTCAAGTAGCTTTTTATTGAATTATTTGAAATTTTTAGAAAAACAAAACTTGTTAATCGTTCTTATGGTTTGGTTAACTGTCAAACAGTGGTCAGCTTATCAACGATCGTTCAAATTTACGCAGTTGCAAAAATCACCGTTCATTCATCAACTCCATTCAAGAGTTGAAACACTCATCGGATGGCTGTTGCATTTTTGACATTTCTCCTCATATGATACGTTTGAATGTATGCGTATCGTG